>VYXH01010822.1:0-10942 GCA_013397275.1 Burhinus bistriatus | reverse complement strand
CCCTTGTCCACTGGTGCAGTCACCCCATCATAGAAGTCTGCTAGATTAATAATTAGTAATATAGGAAAGAAGCTGTTTGTACTGAGTTTGTATAGGATGGAGTTAACTTTCTTCATAGCAGCCTGTATGGTGCTATGCTTTGCATTTGTGGCTAAAACAGTGTTGATAACACAGCAGTGTTTTGGCTATTGCTGAGCAGTGCTTGCACAACATCAAGGTTTTCTCTCTTTTTCTCCCCCCCTGCCCTCAGCAAGTAGACTGGGAGTGGGCAAGAGGTTGGGAGGGAACACAGCTGGGACAGCTGACCCAAACTGACCAAAGGGCTATTCGATACCATATGATGTCATGCTCAGCAATAAAAGCTCAGGGACGGGGGGGACATTTGTGGTTATGGTATTTGTCTTCCCAAGCAATTGTTACACTTACTGAGGCCCTGCTTTCCAGGAAGTGGCTGGACATCTGCCTGCTGAAGGGAAGTAGTGAATGAATTCCTCTGTTTGCTTTGCTTGCGTGTGCAGCTTTTGCTTTCCCTGTTAAATTGTTATTATCTCAGTCCATGAGTCTTCTTGACTTCCTTCTATTTTCTCCCCATCCCACAGGAGAGGAGAATGAGCAAGAGTGGGTGGATGTTTTGCTGCTGGCCAGTGTCAACCCACCACACTGTTTTCTAAGTGAAACATATTTAAAGTTAGTGAAATAACATTTCTGCCATATGCGTTGCATATTTAAATAGTGAACATATTTATGGAAAGATCCACATGTGGCAAGAATTATAAATGAAAGCTGGGACACAACCTTAGCTAAGTAATTGATATAATTTAGGAGCAGTTGTGTCATTTATTATCCTAAAACAATGCTGTTTTAAATATAGTTAATATTATGTGTTTGATTCTGCAGATGCACATATACATTACTGCAAACTAAGTGGCAGAAGAGAAATTTGGACACCTTCTTAGCATACATTCATTTAGTTTTGGCAAGCCACTTCCTAAATTATTATCAGCAAACTCTCAGCCTTGTCTGAAGTATTTTTGTTCTGTATTTTATTGTTGCAATTCTTATAGACATTAGTCCTCTGCTAAATAAAGGAATGTAGCACAGTAAATAGATCACAACAAAACAGATGGCAACTCCCCCTCAACCTAAACTTCCCCCCCAATGAAACCACTGCAGCTCCATTACAGAGAAAGGGTCAAAGAACATGTGACAAAAAAATCAGAGGAATTACATTCAGCTGTGCAGGCTCACATTCTAGGCTCATTTATATATATAAAGAGAAAGATCACCAAGTTCAGTGTTTACAAAGAACAATATTGTTACAAATACAATACTATATAATAATTCCTAGTCAATCTTTTTACAGAACAATAATAGAAGAGAGTCTAGGCACTGCACAAAATATGTACAAGAGATCTCATGCACATTGCCATCTTCAGAAACTGATTTCATTTAGAAAATTAATGAATCAACACACAAAAAAACCCAAATGTGGAAATTCCAACCAAATCTCAAATCAAAACAAGATTCAAAACAAGTGGGGAACTTGCTAATAAAAAGGATTTTTCATTCTTAATGTAAACATTGAAGCAATAATAAGAATATATGAAATAGTGAAGAGGGAAATAAACTTTTCAGTCCTTTTACAGAAGAAAGAATATAAAATGGCAGTTTATTCTGTTGAATCCATGGAGAATTCACACATCTAATCTAATAAACTACTGCACTACTGTACAAAATTGCCAACTCTTCCTTTTAAGCTCATTTTTCTTGCAACTATCTTTACTTTTGAAAACTAAAATAGTGGGATTGTTTACAAGACTTATCAGGAGTGCACACTGGAAACTTCCCAGTGTAGAAATCTTATACACATATTACGATTAATTGGAACAATGAGGATTCTTCACTAGGCTCCAATCCTACAAGCATTCACATGCTTAGCTTTAAGCATCTGTTCACCACGAAGTCAGCAGGTTAGGTACTCAGGTGCTTAGAACTAGGTATAAACTTGATTGCAGGAAAACAGCCTTATTTTTAATGATTCAATTTTTTGTGTGCTTAGGTTTTCTTCATCTCCCACTGAAGTCAATGAGAAGACCCCTCAATGTGAGTTGGACAGAACCACAAAAACAAGTGAAGTTGAGGGTGTAAAACACAGCAGTAATCAGAAGTGTGATAACTGTCTTCAAGACAACTTATGGAAAGGCTGCACTGTATATAACCTATTAAATAGTATATGGCTATATATGATATTTAGATAGATTACTATATTTATAAGAAGTTATGAAAAATTTCAAATGATCTCCATAAGCCAGATGTCTACAATTAAAAACTCTAATCACAAGTCATTCACAATCTATTAACATCAGTCTGATAGCAGAGGTAAATACTAACCTGGAATACTAATACCATTTGCTTGCAAAATCTGCTATTCCAGAGATCAAGATTAAATTATGCAACAAGAACTGCAGTAAATCAAGTCACTGTACACTACTTTCAAACTAAAATGTATTCACTTACTACAATAGCTTATGCTCAGTTCCATTATCTCCCTTACTGCCCGTTGAAATATAAAGCTTATTTTCCCTCTCTCTCTGTTCAGCCCATGTATATCCATGGTTTCTGAAAGGCAACAATAAACCTCTGACCACGGATGGAAACCAAGTGCTCAGATAAAAACAGTTTTCATGGCTCTCATCAACAAAAGTGTGTATGTGTACACACACATCCATGAAATCTCTGGAATAAAGTCCAGGTATCATTACTAGTCTCCAAACACAATGCACTGCACAGTCCATTCCACAGTAATTGAGAAACTAATGGCTACAAGCATCACACCATTTTCAAACGAAAAGGATGGGATTATTTTTTTTTCCCCATGTGTTCTGGTCTTGTTTTTAATCACGTTGAGCCTTTATATCATAATAAGACACGACAAACTGTTGCTTTCAGAAAATTCAAGCCATCAGCCTGGTCTAAATATATGGTTCAAATTCAGTGTAAACAGCAATATGCAGTACAGACAGAATATAGCTACACAAAATGGAATGTTTTCTTCTTGAGGAAAAAGAGCCATCAACTGCTTTATTCTTTTACTGTTTTTCCCCTTTGTCACTGATATAAGTTATAGACCAAGCAAATCCTGCATTTCATACATCTATACATTTCTTCTTCATACAAATCCATATAATACTCACACATCCTCTGTGTCATATGAAAAAACAAATCGCAAATTAACTTATGTAACAAAAATAAATAAATTTATTCCCACCTCACCTTTACTTCTCCCATTTATCTATGACTAAAGAAAAATGTCAATAAAACTAGACGTCTTTCAACAAAAAATACTTTTAAACTGGCTCAGTGTAACAAAATTACTTAGAACAGTGTGCAGACCTTTTATTTTCAAGCTTCATAAATATCAAGCACAAATTAAAAATGTCAGTATACACAAGCACACAGTTGTGTGCACCAAATCTGTAATTAAGAGCTTAGAATGTATAGCTTCTCAGCAGAGCCCCTCAATATTACTCTTGCTGGATATTTAGAGATCACTCCCCTCCCCCCTCATTTAACCTCTGAAATGGGCATATAAAAGACACATCACATTTGAAAAAGAAGTATTTTAAAAATTAGAAACCTGGGGGACCTAACTGCAAAAAATCACATCTCCTGAATTATTTGCTGAAACATGTCAAAATTGCATTGTCTGTACCAACTCAACTTTGTGAATATTACCATGGACACTGCTGCTGTTGTTTACTCTCTGTGTGGAATTGCATAAAGCTTTACTTGTATAGAGATGCAACCAAAAAGTCTCATGGCTATATTTTCCCTCCCCCTCTATACACGGCAAATGTTGGGGAGAGACAGAAATGTATCTGCGGACACAAATGCAGTACTAGAAACAGAAGCAGTAATGAGGAAAACTATCCTTCATGCATGTTGTGAAGGTGAGGTGTCAGCCTTAGATATAAACTGGTTGCTCTTGTGCAGTCAACAGTCTGTACATAGCAGCTGGCATGGTCTTCATATGAATCTAGAAGGTAATAAGACATGTTAATAAATACTCCTATTAGGCACGTTCATAGCCTAGGGAGCACTAGGGAAGAAACTTGCTGAGGTAACATAGGACAGAAGGGAAAGGGAAAGCCTGAGAATTTTCATATCCATACTAAGGTCTGGGAAAAAAGGATTCTCTAAGGTGTTGAGTATCTACCAACCATCTCAATTTTATCTGAAGTTGTGGGCACTTCAATAATAAGATCTTGGTGGATCTCACTCTCACTTCTAGTATTTATGTTTGAACAATAACAACCCAAAAGAGGCAATGATGATGAAATATGCAATACTGTCTAGGCACACTGTTTGCTCCTACCTCACCAATAGCATTTGAGAGAATGTGAACAATTTTCTCATGAGGTGTTGCTACAACACTCTGCCCATTGATTTCAATGATACGATGGCCAACTCGCACTCCTCCTCGCTCTGCTATACCTCCTCTCATAAGGCTACAGATCTGGAAGGGAAAGGACAAAATTATCACAGTTTTGATATGGAACAGAGGCTTTTGACCACAAATGATAATTCAGTATTTAAATACATGTGTTTGCAACAAAGTCTAAAGTGTAGTGGATCACTGATTCAAATTAATATTTATTAGCGATTGAGTACTACACATTCTCTTCCAAAAGCAAAAGAAATCATCCACCAAAAGCTATCCGTATTATACTTGTTACTTCATGATTTGAAAATTTAAGAGTGTATGAAAAAACATAGTTTACAAAAAGTTCAAAGTACATAAGCCTTGCATTAAGAGAGAATCAAAGACACACTCTTTTGAGACCATATTCAATAGTTTGGTCAGAGACACAAATGATACAGACTGAAAGCAGCCTTCTCCATACACTTTTGTTTCTTTAACCTAAACCAGCCTTTTTACTCCTCTGATTGATTCTAAAGCTATGAAATAAAGTTTATTTTTCTACTTTTGACTGGGAAAAAATTCAGATGAATAACTTGGAGCAGTTCAGCTTTTATATCTTAGACTTAAAATGTATACTGAGCCCCTGCTGCAGTGAGGGAAAAAATACAATTCATTACATATGTAAACTTTAACATATATAAAAGTATCACCAGAAGGTCTGGAAGCTACTTACAATACCATTCTGTACACTGAAGCCTAACTGGTATCTGAGGTCAGGTCTCCTGATCAAGACTGTGGTTACCGGAGGACATCTAACTACATTCAGTTTAACTTGGGCTTGGTTTTTCAAACCCTGCAAAAAATAACCATCACCATGAAAAATGCTGACAAAGATGGGATGAAACAATTTAACATGAGCACTAGGAAAAAAAATACTCAGAATGTTAACATGGGAATAGCCCTGAATAAGCAGTTCTTTGAATGTATCATTATGAAACAGGATTCCTGAATACCAGACACAAGCAACAGGATGCTCAGTGAATTGAATGATGCAGTATAAACCTCTTCTTGTCAAGAAGCTGAAGTGGTTGTTTTTAAGAAATCTATCTTCCTGTTGGCAATTTCTTCATTTGAGAACACAAATTATTGTTCTAAAGGAAGCAAAGGAAATAAAAAGCAGGTCTATCCAGTTGACCAGAAAACTGCCAAGCATTCTGGCTGGGAAATGAAATTTAAAATATGCAGCTAAGATAGATAGTTACAAATAAGTGGCTTTCCTGGTGTAGTTATATTCAATTCTGTAATGCAAACGTCAAGTCCATATATAAGTAATACTCACATTTACATTACCCCTCCCTTCTAAACTGGATTTATCACATTCACAATTAAATCTTTGCTACCAGAAGAACTTAATGAAGAAGGAAAACCCAAACATAAAAGTGGAGATAATTGTAGAGTCTGACTGTTACACATATTCAAGCATTCAGAGCTGTTTCTTGCAGATAAATCCAACTCCAATGTTAGATTACTTTTTTCTATACAACGTATAGATCTGAACACACATTACTCTCAAATGTTGCATTTACACACATTTAGCCTTCAATAAACAGAACCCATATGGGAAAGAGATGCTATGTAGAGAGTATGGTAGCTTCAGGCTTCAATAATGTTAACATTTATCAATTCCAACGCCTGCTTTTGAATTTCTTTCATATGAACAAAGTCAAATATGGGTCCCATTGAAAACAATGGGTTGCCTGCCACTGACTTCAACAAGATTAGGATTTCATTCAGAAAAATAACTCCTATTACAGCTAAGGTAATATACTGATGTCTCTACATGCAGTTTACTGCTGCTGATTTTGTTGAGCCTAACTCTAGACTTGGTACTGACTTGAGACTGACATTCTGCTGGGATGAAAAGTCAATGCTTCTAACTGCCTGGACATGACAGTTGCACAGTCCCTGAATCTGTTTCTGATAGTAATTAGCACCAGATACTTCTGAAAAAGACATAAGTAGCATAATACAATTAGGGAATAGCTATCACATATGGAAAATTTCTTCCTAGATCTGTCAGTTTGTAAATGATTTATAGTCAATTAGTAGCAAGGCATACATTTATAATTTAAAAATAACTTTACGTGAAGTACTTGCAAGATATTCTCCTCATCTATATAAAATGCTTATCTTTTCATAGGACTCCTTATAGCATACTAAAAAAGCTTACAATCTTAGGATATTTCTGTAACATTGAAATATATACTTGGGTGACTGATGTTTCATTTGGGGGTTCATTTGTGTTATCCAAAAATGTTACATAAACAGTTCTAGAAGCATGGCTATAAAGACCTGCAAATGCATCGACTACCTTCTTAACAGAAAGATAAATGGCAAGCAGTTCCTCTGGCAACAGCCTCATGTATCCATCAAAAAGGAGTAGATAGGCCTCTAAAGGCAGGAGACAGCAAAGCTAGCTTTTTGATTGTTTTCATTTTGAGAAAGTACAGAAGATTCTTAATGCATCACAGCAAAAGTCCATCTGTATGAGAAAAGCATACATCAGTTTTAGAAATAAAACTGAAATGAGATTGAAAACAAGTATGACAAAGATGATAACGTGAAGGATGGTGAGCTTTGTTCCACTGAAGTTGGCACAGAGATACTTAAGGGTTTTTCCTGCTTCAGGGATAAAAAAAAAAAAAAAAGAGGGATGTTACCAAGGTTTTAATATACTGCATTCACAAGATATCATTTGAATTCACTGAATCCAGAATGGTTGGTCTCAGAGACTTAAATAGCTATTACTTGTCAGTGCATGGTGTTTACATTTTCAGAAATCAGAATATCAGTTCTTTATAGCAAATTTTTTAGATCAAGCATTAAGAAAGGAATCCATGAACAACAAAGACATACTTATTTTGTGAATTACTAAACAAACATTTTTTTACTGCAGAACACCACTACCCAGCAGGGACACGGAAGGATTTCTATAGTCATATATAGCATTACATTGCATGCCTGCATGCTACAATATGCAGCAGTTCTGTGGTGATTGACTTTTTCAATAGGTAATCCAGAAGACAATTTAGCTGAATTTGCAACGTTCTCAAAGGTTGCATCTTTCCCCCTCCTGAAACACTGATGTTTAAATACCCATTCTCTTGTATGTTGCATCTACCCCAGAGGCTCTTCATTTCCAGTTGACTTGCCTGCTTTTTGCATTTACATGCTCTCATGTCAATTAAAAGAAAGTTCTTCCAATTAAAAAAATCCTACCATTTAGCCAAGTTCAAAGAAACATTATACTTTCCAATACACTCAAGTTGTTTCTACAGAAAATAAATAGGCTTAATTTTTCTTTTAAATTCAAAGTTTAGAAAAATGTTAAAATACAGTTTAAAAAAAAGCTTTTTAAAAAATGACTTAGTTCTCTAGGAACTAGATCACAGGAATCATTTAAATGGCTAAAATTGCACCAATGCAGATTTTAGACACCTATGTCTCAGACTGTCCTATGAAGTTTAGGTGCCTCCAGATAGTAACAGACATCTTCCTTTTGGATCCAAATATTACCTTGGGGCCTGAAGTCCTGCACCGTGCCCTGGTCTAAGCAGCTAAATGCATAGATCCCTTCTTAGGGCTCAGAAAACAGGTAAAACAGAATTTGCCCTCTACTTTAAGGTCATCAAAAGGAAACTGCTATAAAATGCACAAGTTCAGAGTTAACAAACAACAAATAGTTCTATACTTTTTGCTCTCCCACTACTCCAATAAAGGTTTTAAAACATGCAATATCCAGGAATATTCTCTGTACCTTTATAATGCTCTGGCATGTTGAGAGTGGTAAGCCAACCAAACTGGTCCCATTAATTGACATGATCTGGTCCCCTATATTTAGTTTCCCAGACTTCTCTGCTGGTCCTCCATGCATCATGTTGGCTATGATAACTGTAGGCAAAATGGATCCCCAGCCAGATTCCACAATCACTACACCTAGAATTTCTCCCTTTTGCTTTTCAATGTAAACCTGAATCATAAGAAAGAGAGTTTTAAACAAAAGCTTTTTTCTCATCTGTGGAACTGATGATCCCACCCCCAATATGTTTCCATATAAACAAACACAGGCTTCTCATTTGCAAAATGCCTTTCTTATTTAAAGGCAAAACACAATAGGGTATGTAGTTTAACACAGTTTAAATGCCTTCAACCATCAAATAACATTAAAACTAGAGATTTTGTTTAATTCAAAATCCCCCTCAAATAGAACTCATCTGTTCATATGGCTGGAGGGAGCCTGGCATACGGACTTTGGTGGACAGAACTATGTCAGGGAGGGATTTAAAGTACTTGTGACTGTGTTTTCGGAAACAATTACCCATGTGTCGCAGTGTTACACTACTTCATCCAACCAGCAGCAAATATAAAGCCTTTTAAAATCTGGGGTCAATCACTCTTATCAACCTCAGTGCCTCCAAAAATTTTATACTATCTACTGTATATTCACTTCACTGACATGTAATGTCTCAAATGTGAAAATTGTTTGGTAAAAAGGACACACAGAGACAGTAAATCATTCAACTATTGATAAATTTAGGGTTCACTGCTTGCTCTTAAAACAGAATTGCCCACGGGATAAACCTACTGGGAAGGACAGAAATTACCTCAGTGAGGTTATTTATTGGAAGCACTAATAGCTTTCTAAGTGTTGCCAGTACAGGCCTGAACTCAGGATACATGAGCTTAATGGTATTATGGAAAAAAAGCAGACATACATCTTTGCAGTTTTCAGATTTGGAAAAATGAATCAGGTCATCATTGTACATGTCCTGCGTATTGAGCAAGTCACTATATTCCTTCTGGCTTAGGTCTTCTGGGTTGATTCCGTTTGCCCTCAGAAATTCCTGGTAGGCCACACTAAATGCTTGACCTATGGACTGTGCAATCAGCTGTGCCTGTAGTAATTCCCAAAGAAGAAAAGAAGAACATCAAACATTCCGATGGTTTCATTCACTGACACTTTCTCTGTTATAAACATGCTGCAAAATGGTTCATGCCTACAAGTTAAGGAACTGTAATAAATTTTTTAAAAAGTGAACCTAAAGAAATTATTAAAAAAGCAAAACAGAATGTCAACATAGTCATCCATGCAGTGAACCCAGCTGAACAAGTAGCTACACATAAGAAACACAAGTAAAGCCTTCCTTTCACAGCTAACCACTCCTAACATAAAGGTATACCCATTGCATTACTTGAAACTGAGACTCTAGAGGGAGAACTTGAGCTCTTGCCTGTGCTATTTTTTACTTCTGGCACAAAGACAAGCCATCGATAAAAAAAAACCCCTACCTTATAGAAAACACACGACAGCATTTTAAAAGATAATGAGAAGGCCTTTAAAAGAAGGCAAAAGTATCTTGGGCTGCATTAAAAGGAGTGTTGACAGCAGGTTGAGGGAGGTGATCCTTTCACCTCTACTCAGCACTGGTGAGGCCACACCTGGAGTCCCGTGTCCAGTTCTGGGCTCCCCAGTACAAGAGAGACATGGACATACTGGAGAGAGTCCAGAGAAGGGCCATAAAGATGAATCAGGGACTGGAACATCTGACATATGTGGAGAGGCTGAGAGAGCTGGGACTGTTCATCCTAGAGAAGAGAAGACTCATGAGGGATCTTATAGAAACATATAAATACCTGATGGGAGGGTGTAAAGAAGATGGAGCCAGGCTCTTTTAAGTGGTGTCCAGTGACAGGACAAGAGGCAATGGGGACAAACAGAAACACAGAAAATTCCACGTAAACCTAAGAACACACTTTTTTACTGTGAGGGTGTGGCTGAATACTGGAACAGGTTGCCCAGAGAGGTTTTGGAGTCTCCACCCTTGGAGATATTCAAAACCCCACTGGACACAGTCCTGGGTAAATTGTTCTAGTGGACCTTGCTTAAGCAGGGGGGTTCAACTAGACAATCTCTAGAGGTGCTGTCCCACCTCAGCTATGCTATGATGCTATGGCATTTCCTACTCTTCCTTCTCACCCATGCTTTCCTTTAAAATTCTCACAACCATGTCTGAAGTTACTGTCAGATAAAATATGGAAAGGGTGGAAACAACTGGCCCATTGAGCAGATCTAGCCCTTAATGTGACTGGAAGCAGCCCACGATCATAGAATCATTCAGGTTGGAAGGGACTTCAGAGGGACTCTAGTCCAATCTCCTGTTCAAAGCAATCAGCTATGAGGTCAGACCAGGTTACTCAGGGTTTTTAGTCAGGTATTGAAAAATCTTCAAGGACAGACTATATAACCTCTCTGGGCAGCCTGTTCCAATGCTTGACTGTCCTCATGATGAAAAAGTTTTTCCTTGTATCCAATCCTTTCTTGTTTCAATATATGCCCATTAGCTCTCATACTCCCACCATGCACCACTGTGAGGAGCCTGGCTCCATCTTCTTAATGATCTCCTCATGGATATTGGAAGGACACTGCTGTTAGGGGCCCCTGAAGCCTTCTCTTCTCCA
>VYXH01010821.1:199042-240614 GCA_013397275.1 Burhinus bistriatus | reverse complement strand
CTCTTCCAACCACAATGATTCTAATACAGGAATGGTTACATTAGTATTACAACTTCATTTCATGAGTGACTTACCAAAATGCTTGATACTAAATCAGTCCTCGTACTTGTCTGTATATTCCAACCAAGCAAGTTATCATGGTCTATGCTCAATTCCCCAGTTTAATTATAGCGTCTTCTGGCTAAAAGGTTTATACCTATAACTCAGTTGCTTACGCCAAATAGCAAAACTCCTAATTAGCTAGGCCTCTCATGAGTCTAATTTTCCTTACTTGTATATCTGCAAAGTTAAATATTCAGTGGGGTCAACAGTATCATTTCAGCATGCTGTTTGATGTCTGTTTTGTAAAACATCCTGCAATGGGCTTTTCTCAATGCATCAATAAACAACGGGTAAAGAAGGATCAGAATAGTTTAATCATTGTGTTGGAATAATTTGCCTATCAATTATTTGACATCTCATTTTAACTTATTTTTTTAGAATTTAAGTCTAATCACAAATATGTCAGGGCCCTGAAGGCACCATTTGGCCTTACTGGCTCTACCCAGCCTCACCTGGGGCCTCCCCCCAGCACAGCCCATGGGGCTAGGACCCCCATTTCAGCTCAGTCTGGAGTCATCAGTTCCTGCCCAAGCTACATTTTAGGTGTGCTGGTCTCCAGCCCTTTCTCTGACCCATTTCCCATGGCCCTAGGACTTGTGCTGTTGGAGGTCCATCTCCTGGATGGGCCTTTCAGACATAAGTTGCAGCTTGTCTCCAGCCCTACCTCTGGCCCTGTCTCACTGATGGACTTTGGACTCACACTGTAACCTTGTCTTTGGCCTCATCTGCTTTTGCTCCTGGCTGGACTGCCTGGGCCTGGTTCTTTGCTTGCTGTGTCTGGGGTGTAAAGAGATCCAATAGACCAGCCCCTGGGCTTTGCTCACAGCGTTTAGTCTCTGCGGGACTGCCTCCCATCAGTACAGTCTCTGCTGGTTCTGGGGTTACCCTTGCCGCCCAGCTTGTCAGCAGGCAGTAGCTGGCCCTTGCTGCTCCCTAACAAAATTATTGTATTATAAATTGCATGATTCTTGTTGATTCTGTAGGGCCTTCAAGGCTGCATCTTTAGTGTCTTGTCACACTGCCTAGCAGGACAAGATTTCTGATGGCAAAACCATCTGGCCTTTATAGTATACTTTAGCTAGTTAAAAACGGTGATGAGGATAGGTCTCAGTACCTTCCAGTGTGTACCTTTAGATCCATAGGAATCCAGGAGTCATCTGCCCTAGTCCAGCATATATTTTCCAAGGCATAAAAGTCTCTGCATTATGTGCCAACGATGCATTTACACCTTTGTGTATGATTTTCTTCTTCAAAAACTCTATTACATTGATAATTTACAGTCAGAGAAGGTTTCTTATTTATTTGGCTGTCCACATAAGTACCCAAAGTCTTCACTAGTACTGGATATCTGGAAGACTTTTCCCTGGACTGAAGTGGAATCCTAAGGGATTCTTACTATAAAAGAACTATGTCTGTGGCCAAGAATAGCTGTTGAGGTGGTGAACGAGCATAGTTAGCACTCACACACTATCGGCTCTTTGGCTTTCAAATGTAGCAGGTCTAGTCCCCTTCTCCAACATGGCTGATCATGGATTTTCACCAGAACTTTCAGGTGACCCAAACCTGTGTAAAAACTGGATGTATCAGATCTCTGGGCCAACAACAGCTAATGACAGAGTGCCTTGTCAGCTAGTACAAAATACATGTGCGACTTTGCCCTTAGTATGTCTCTTGGCAAATACCATATATGCATCAGAAACAATTTAGAAGTGACTGGATTGTTCCAAAATTCATAGTCCTGCCCCAAAATGGAGAATGCAAAATGCTGTCCTGTTGCCTCTCACACTCTCTGCCACAAGTCAGTCCATCTGCATGACTTTCTGTATGATATCTGCTATCTCTTGATTCCTATATACATCCATGTCCATACAAAATCTGTTTCCAGGAATCACTGTAAAACTAGTGAAACAGTATCATTGTGTGAGGTGGGCTGTCTACGTGTTTTTCTCTAATCAGTTGCTTGAGTGCCCAAAGGAACAATAACCAGCCCTGATTTCAAAACCAAAGTGGGCTGTTGCTTTCTTAGTGGAATTCAGTGTTGGTTTAAGCTGGATGTTGTTGTTATACGTACCATGACTAATTAATTTAAAGGACTTTTGTAGAGAGCTGTGTGTAGAGATGTTTTTCTTGATGTTGACTTGAATCTTTGATTCAAGTAGTTTTAAGTCGGCTTTCCCAATGGCTGTGTGATTTTAGAGCATTCCAGCATGGTCTAGACAGTGTCCTCTTTGTTAAATCTTCAGGACAATTAGTGTATGACTGATAGGCAGTGAAGCATGGAAACTGGCTGAGAAGTCATAGAATCATAAAATCGTTTAGGTTGGAAAAGACCTTTAAGATCATCCAGTCCAACCATTGACCCTACTCTACCAAGTCTGCCACTAAACCATGTCTCCAAGTACCACATCTACACAACTTTTAAACACCTCTAGGGATGGTGACTCAACCACCTCCCTGGGCAGCCTGTTCCAATGTTTGATAACTCTTTCCGTGAAANTCCTTTTCTGCCAGGCAGCTTTCCAGCCACTCCTCCCCAAGCCTGTAGCGTTGCCTGGGGTTGTTGTGACCAAAGTGCAGGACCCGGCACTTGGCCTTGTTAAACCTCCTGCAATTGGCTTCAGCCCATCGATCCAGTTTGTCCAGATCTCTCTGCAGAGCCTTCCTACCCTCAAGCAGATCAACACTCCTGCTTAATTTGGTGTCATCTGCAAACTTACTGAGGGTGCCCTCAATCCCCTCAATAAAGATATTAAACAAGGCTGGCCCCAAAACTGAGCCCTGAGGAACACCGCTTGAGACCTGCCACCAGCTGGATTTAACACCATTCACCACAACAAGTCTGTTCTCTTTGCCATTGTGAGGGACAAGAACAAACTCCTTCAATTCTGGACAAATTAAAGATTTTTGAGAGGAAATAAAATGTATGTTTTTTGAGACAATACTCTTATCCTGACTGGCCTCTCTGAAGAAACTGTCTTAGGACCCTGCTTTAGTTTACTCTTACATCATCCCATATATACAAAAAATCTCTCTAGGTGAGACATGAATTCCAAGAAGTAGGTGTTGGCCCTTAGGAGGAGCATGAAAACAGAGCAGGCCACAGAGCAGGCAGGGTGATAGTCTTGGGAGGCAACAGAATGGCTCATTTGCTCAATCAAACAGGCCAAGCTTGCAGAAGCAAACACTGTTTTTTTTCTGGCTGTGTTGGCTGCCATATAAAGGTACAAACCAACCTTGGAAGAGTGATGGCAAAGTTTGTGAGCCCAGAAGTTCAAGCCTGATTCCTTCTTGCATGATATATGTCATGAAGTTTTCTTATAGGAAGTATTAACATTTATAAGAGCGTTTTTCAGACAGCGTAGGGATGGGGCAAGTCTAGAAGTGCCTTCCTTGCCAGGGGGCCTGAAAGGCCCTGTTGAATGCCCAAGGAAAATCTATCTATATTGCAGAAGACTGCAGTCACAGCCCTCTGGAAACACACTCAGGACCCAGAACACGAACACAAATAGAGCGCTGCCAGAGGCTGCCCTGCTGCCTCTGGTGAAACAGTCTGTACATCCAACCTTTGTCTCTGTGTTAGTGACACATTGTCTACAAATTCCCTAGATCTTGCTATGGTGCATATACACTAAGTTACTATAAAATGTTAAACAAATAATTATTAAAATAGTTCATCTTTTAGAGAGATTTGTTTTGTATACACCAATGTTTTCCAATATTTTCCACATGTAATTCTCTCTCGTAAGAAGGTATCTTTACAAAACAAAATTCAATTATTTCATGGAAAAAAAAATATCTTTGAAATCTTTTATTTTCTTCTACTTCTTCTAAGGTTTTTTTCCTTTTAGTCCTTAAACATATAAAGGTACACCGTTGCCACTAGCATCTTGCTGAGGATCGCCAATGTTGCAATAAGCCTTTCCCAAAGCAAAAGCTGTAATGTCAATCAGGAACATATTTCTTTTGGTAGTTAAACAATGCAGGTTCACTGACATATTTTTGGCTGCCATTTTTTCCCTTGGAAGTAACCTGCTCTGTAGAACATCCTTTATACCAGCTATATTAAAATCACAGAGCCTTCTGTCTTCCCCACTACTGCTCAAAAACTGCATAACCACAGTAGTCAAATCAATGAATGAGACACTTAAAACAAGAATTTCTTTACTAGATTCAAGTTCTGCTCAGGCTAGTTAGAAAGAAACCTACTGTAATCAAATGCTGTATAACTGTAATACATTTTCCTTTGCTAACAACATTATTTGAATAAATTTAAGATAATCTAGGTTACATAAAAGTTTTGAAAGCTATTTAAAATAAAGATTTCTTCAAGGTGTAGTTTCATGCTAAATCTAGTTCTGCTGTGATTAAAAAAGCCTCAGTGTGTATATAGTAAAAAAATTAAACCTTACTGAAAGATGTAAAATAGATTTTCTTATTATGCTACTGGAGCTCTTTAATTTCATTCACTGAAGCATGGATA
The DNA here is from genome assembly GCA_013397275.1 of Burhinus bistriatus. Taxonomy (NCBI): domain Eukaryota; kingdom Metazoa; phylum Chordata; class Aves; order Charadriiformes; family Burhinidae; genus Burhinus; species Burhinus bistriatus. The sequence continues at coordinate 236,032 of VYXH01010821.1, read as the reverse complement.
GAAAATAATGGGCAGTATTTAAAAGCCTGAAGTGTTTTATTCATGCTCACCTTTGCATTTCTAATTTTCGCTGAACCTGGTGTTGCAATGGTTTAGCGATGGCAGCTAATGATAACTATTTTCACTTACTGGCCGTGTTTACTTTTTGATCCTCTACTGTGCTTAATATGTCTTTGGGTTTTGTGTATTGTTTTGCTGAACACATAGCGCTTGTTGACAAAAGGTACAAACTTCCATCCTTACACTTGCTAGCTACCATCATCTCAAAACAGGAGTGCAGTTTGCCAGTCTAACTAGTTGCAACAGATCTAACAATGGATGACAGGAAGGACTTCACCTTGTGCAATCTGGAAGATCACTGTTGCATGCAAAAGCCAGTATTCTGGAGGTCTTGTGCAAAATACTGCACAACCAATATTGCATACTTTCTATAGAATAACTGCCATAATGTAGAAAAGCCTGTCTTGTTTGTCTTACAGTTTAATTTCTAGATACTTGTCTTTGAATTCTACAAGGGCAATATATATATTTTCAGTGAAATAATCATGCCTTTTGTATGAACTAGAAAATTAATCACTGAATGAATATCTTTAGTTTTATGCTAGTACTTTATAAAATGCAGTAGTTATGAGAAAAGTAGAACAGAATAATACGACATTTCATGTTGAAATCAAGTATAATTAATATTTCAAAAGAATAAAAAGTATTATGTACATTATTAAGTTTCAGAATTAAAATGTAAAATACACAAACTAAAGACTTGAATAGTTATTTTTTAAGTGCTGTGATCTAATTAGTAGTATATATGGTGTATACAGGCTTTAAGTTGTTAAACAGAAATTCAAAGGGCTGACAAGGTCAAGAGGCTGAAAGAAAGACAAATTTCTGTTTTCCCTGGCAAAGGCAGCTCTTGAACATATAGACCGTTAGTCTTCCAGCAGAGCTCTGCACTGTGGTTTGTTTTCATGAAATATTCCCATCTGGTGAAATAGTGCTTTTCTGAGCGGTCACACAGGAGATTTTATTACATTAAATGACATTTAAATACTTACATGTACAGCTTAAATTGACAGGTATTTTCTAAACTATAAGATATTTTGCAAATCTGTTTTGTGGCTGAGTATCTTTAACTTATTCAAGTTCTCTATGGAATAGGTAAAAGAGGAATCAAACAGGATATTAAAATATATCTCTCAAGTCATCTCTCCCTCTCTCTGTCCTTTCCCCTTGCTCCCTCTCTCTTCAGGGGAAAAAAACCAAAACAAAACCACACCTTAAAAATCATTATTCACTATCACATAAATAAGAGCCAGTTCTGACACTACCGAATGCTAACAACTCTCCCAGCAGAAGATATCTTCCAGTGATCAAGATAACAGTGACTTCATAGAAATTCCCTCTTGCTTCTTTAAGTAGTAAAATAAATTTAACCAGCTCTTACCTGAAGAATGTTACATTATTGCTGTGGTGCATCAAACATAGATCTTTTCAAAAAGCAAAAGAGCCAGGCATACATCTTATTAACTTTTCAAGTATTTCATAGGACCTTGTTACAATGCACAGAGTTTTGAAAAATTGCTTAGAAGGCTTATCTATAAATCTGCAATATATCCAGAATTTAGAATTCATCTGAGAACTTAATGTTCTAATTAAAACCTACTGAACCAAAGAAAATACCATATTAACTTTGATATAGGCAAAAAATACAGCCTGCAGCAGATTTTCAACATTGGTGCACTGCAGACAGTGGCATCTTTTCTATCTGAATAAGACTGAAGAATATACAGTTGTGTCGTGGACACAGGTCCATGGCAGGGGAAACTGTAGGTGCCTAAAAGCAGGATTTAGTTGAACATTAAATGCCAAAGTTGCAGTAAAAAATACCGACACAACTGCTGCCTGAACCCAACAAACAAAATTTAAGTCTTCTTGTCTGACCTGAAAATTTGTCGTAACAGCATTGGTTCCAATTAGCCCACGTAATCTGGTCTGATCTTTTTATACTTTGAGATGCCACCTTCCTAAATTAAGAGCCAATAATCTATTTACAGCCAATGGGAGTGAGTCATTTGCTTGTAAAAGCCTTCAGAGGATGATCATCTCTACCTGAATTTAGACCCGCAGGAATGCTCTCTTGTTTTTTCAGTTGCTTACTTTTCTTTATAAATATATAGGCATCCATCTCCCCTCATTTTACACGTTGAAACTTTATCACTACAGAGCAAGGAATTAAGTGTTTGTGGGTCTACAGCCTTTTGTAAATGAAAGCTATTGTTTACTGAACTGAACAGTCATTATTTGCAATAAAGTCTGTGAACTGGGAAACTGGGACTGCAGCCCTTACTTCAAGATTTCTGTCAGTTTTTGTTCAAATTTTTTTGTATCCAATCTCTTTTGATATAAAGATATACAGGAGGAACTCTTCAAGCTGTGAATGTAAGCCACTCACTGCCAGATGGGGTACTACCCTCAGGGTTACTGCAGAAAAGATGGACATTAATTTTCTGGCTAATTCTGTGTAATGCTCACAGGGAGTGAGGATTTCTGGGCTCCTGTGTTGAGGAATGTTGATGAATTTTACATGAAACAGTAGCTGTATAATGTAGATATGATTTGTCTGGAGGAAAGGACGGAAGCCAGAATCTCTTCAGCTAGCTGGCTTGCTGCAGTGGTTACTGGCATATAAAAACATGCATCTTCAGATCCATTCTGAGTAGTGGTACAGTTTTGTCTGGAAGCAATAAAAAATATTTCTGATTAGTTCAGAACTTTGTTGATGGTGTTCTCACCTAAGTAGAAGAACTGGGTTTAAAACACCAAAGGCAGAAGAAAGATAAGAACAAATCTCACACTAAGATTAATGCCTTGATTTATTGAGTACATTGCTAGGATCCTAGAGAAACTTGTTCTACAAGAAAGATTATATTCTCTACAGGAGATTTTGGCATCTAATTTAGTTACTTAAGTAGAAAGTATATCCTTTTGGAGTGACTGATATGTACCCATTCTTATCATGTGACATTACAGGGATCCCAGGCTATGAGAAGGTTTTGGGCTGTGAATCCTTAGTGAAAAGCTATACCAGTCTGCAGTAAGCTATTTAAGGTATCATCCACCTTTCCCAGACAGTTAACTTACTGCAGTGTTTTCTGTCATCTTTAGGTTTGAGGCAGTTAACTTTCCCTGTGCAATGCATAAGAACCTTAAATGCCTAACGCAGCTGAAGTTTGCTTAGGGATCAGACACCCAAACCCAGGTCCTGCAAAGCTAAGCAATTGGTACCTATGTCTCTACTCTATGTGGCCCAGCAGCTAAATATTATAACCCAGAATAATTTTGAAAAAATCATATTTGTAAAGAAAGAATATTGCTACTTCTTAATAGTTTAGGATTTACTTATTACAAACTTATTGGAAAAAGCTTTTTTTTTATATATATATATATATACATATAAACTAAAAGCTCATTCTAAAAAAAGATTGAAGTAACAAATGCAGTCCAAGGTAACACGCTGTTTAGGTGAGTTCATGTTTTACCTAAAAATTCCTTAGGACACCTTGCTTCTTTATGGCTATAGAAATGTTTAGATGTTGTGAATGACTCAGTAAACAGAGGGCACTAAAAGACTATTCCTGCATTAGCAAGTAATTAGGTGCAGTAGGGGCAGACCACTAGACAAGAGGTGGCTGATGCTGAGGGTCATGCACATCTGTACTGTACAGGGCCAGGGACTTTGCTTCAGGTTAGATTTAGTCTGCCTCCTGGGCAAAAAGCTTCCACTAAATATGACGCAGAGTTCACTGTGGACAAAAAGTGGTATATGCACACTGGATGACTCAGTGGTGGTGTAGCTGATGGGCTGGTTTTTAACCTAATGCCCCCTTGAAGCACTGGGAACATCTAGTTCACGTACATCAAAACTGCTCGGAGATCCAAACCTGCACATGGTAAGTGGAGAATATGACAGGCTCACAGCAAAATCACACTATTTCTCTGGCCCAATTTGCTAATACAGCCAGTGACATAAAACACAGCCGGGCATCATCACAGTCCTCACTAAATGCTGTTGCATTTGCTTGTAAATCTTGGGGATGCTGGTGCATCAGAGAAGTGAAATCCACAGTGCCACAAAATACATAGAAAGTTACTGGGAAAAAGTTCTTTATAATCTTTAGAGAAATCTGTTCACACTCTGAAAAGCTAAACAGATGAGCTTTATATTTGCTTGCGGATTGTATACCATCCACAGAGATTATTGGTCTATCTCATATTTGTTAAATTTTTTTTACACAAGAGTTGTATAGTAAAACTAGTCACAGATATGTCAACATCCATAATGTTTCACTCCAAGGCATCTCATATTATCACAGTCTTTGAAAAGATTGTGTCATTCTGATTTGAAAACTATATATATATATATATATAGTTTAAATTTACTCACAGCTTATTTTCAGGGGAGATAAGATACAAGGGTTCAGTTGTAAAAGTGCTGATCTCTAATTGTTCGCTGAAATCAGTACTGGTTATCAAGTAATAGCAGATGCTTTTACTGTAAGTCCATGTAAATAATAAAATAGCAATATTCTAAAAGATAGCTCAGGAAGATCACAAGGGGAAAAAAAGAAATATCATAATAATAACTTGCCTGACAATTAATTATGAATTAAGATTCAACGTCTCAGCCACCTACAGAAAACAGTGTAAAGGCCTTAATAATCAAAAGGTTAGAAAGAGAAAACAAAGAAAGAGCATTAATATTTAACAAAGCTGCAAAACAAACTAAATGAAGAGATCATTATCAATTGTGCAAATTACAGCCTTCCTGCAAATTATGCATAAATGTATAGAGGAATGATTGATGCTAGAAACTTGGAAAGATTAGATAAACCTTGGTGCATTGCTTTATTAGCAGACAAAGATTATTCAGTTTTGTGGTAAGGCATGTTCTCATAAAAAAATCAGTAGGACCAGCAATATTAACAGTGTGTTTTACAGTAAACAACGAGGAACCTTTCCAAACCACTGCCTACAATAAGACCCCACAATCGTAATGACAACTGAAGCTATGAATGGAATACCTTGGTCAGACACTTCACTTTCAAAGTTAGAAGAAATGCTGAATCTTTCACATACTACTAAAGTGTGCTCAGTCTAGGTTGGGGTTCTCAATTCACACCACAATTTTTAAAAAAAATTATTCTATACCGTTACTTTGCAAAACGACTCACTTTTGTCCCTCTGCCTCCTGGAGTGCATTCATGGGAGTTATTCAGAACACATGAAAGGATTAATGGGATGAAGTGAGTAATTTATCTGGATTGTAAAATAGAGCAGGATTTTAGCAATACACTAAAGAAATATTTGTGATTTTCTATTTATTGAGAGATAATATTGGACCATTATGTAAAAGGGATGTATCAGAATGAGTAGTGATACTGACTACACTGACAAATTAAGGCTACATAAGAGATTTAAATTTCTTGAAGACTGAGCAATTAAGGAATCTATTCGCTGGATGATATTTACCGCTGTTCCTTTTGTATGTTGCAGACAAGAGTAGGCTAATAAAAAGACTATGACATGGTAGTCTCTGCAGACTTATCAAAATGTTTAAAGATTTTTTAAATATTGTTTGTGATGTGCCTTTTCAGTGCATGTATTAAAACAAAATTAAATCAGTACATAAGAAGAAATTAAACTAAGTAGTGCACATGCTCTTCTGGTGCCACTGTCTTCTCGGGTAGTTTTTCAAAATACTCTGTGATTCCAAAAACTGTGAAGACCTCTATTTTAAACTTTATTAAACACCCCTAAACTAACAATAGCTGAGTGGCTAGTTCAAAAGGACTAAGGTAGACATTCTGGAAAAAGACTTTACAGAGTTCTTGAGGTTTATGGTTTCAATTCATATCAACAACTGTCATATTGCTACACAGGATAAAAGACAAAACTCCGTATTGGGATGTATGAACAAGAAAATAGACTTCTATAAGCAATATAAAGTAAACCTCCTTTTCTATTTAGCACTGGAAAGACCTTAGCTGATGCATGGTATACAGTTTTCGATATTGTACTTCAAACTCAATATCTAGTAACTGGAGGGAAGCCAGTTTAAAAAAAAACGGATTGATCACAGATTAAAGATTCAAGGCCTATAGAGAAAAAAGAATGAAGCGATGTAGTAAAAAAAGTAGAAAACACAAAACCAGAAAATTTTTGCTTGGTGGGATTTAATTTCCTTATACCATATTTACTAACACTAATCCTTGTCTATAGAAGAATGGGGCGGGAAAGTAACAATCTGTGCAAAATATAGGACTGGAAAAAAATCATCATTTTTTTTCTCCTTACCATCATTGGCTGTGGTGATGGCTAGTGTGAATTGAGTGTCTAGCTTGTGTTATCTGCTTCTTGGTGAGAGGCATTGCTGAAACAGTGATCTTAATTGCTCTTTTTTATAATTTTTAATTCATGGTTTGGTTTGCACGTGCTTTTGACAAGCTAGACTTGAATAGTAATGCCTTACATTTATTTAGCACTTTATTTTCATTTGGGCTAGACTTTTTTAACTATGGTGATACTTGCTGGATACTGCCAGTACATATTTAAAGACCTTTGGTACAATTGAGAAGTCAATCGATTGCTTTTTTGTTACACATTAATAGTATATATGTTGTTGTTCAGAAACATATCAGATATTAAGCATGACATTTATAAGTAATACCTAAAAGATTTTACTGGAAATAACTATTACTTCATTTCAATATTAGTATTTTTAAAATCTAATTAGCTAATTAGCTCATATACTTGAGCATGCGTATATGAGCTTTCCTGTATTCTTCTCTTGACAAGGTAGCTGCCGAAGAGATTTCTTTTTCAGCCTGTTGTAGTGTCTTAGGTTAATAGTTTGACCAAACTTGTCAGACTGATACGATATTCAGCATGTCATTTTCAGCTGCTATTTTTTCTGCTAAATTTCCAGTGTTACAAGAATAGTGTTTACTCAAAAAGCACGTGTTTACTATGCAAATACTCCACAATACCAATATCATTAGTCTAAAATAGAGCGGTTGGTACCTCTCAGAAAAAAACTAGGATGATCAGAGGTGTTCAGGAAGGATGAATTGAGGCAATGGCCCTAAAAAGATCACTATAATTCAAGCAGAAGAAGCTGTTTCTGGCAGCTCGTGGCAGCTGCAGCAAACTATACAAGCCATGGCTTAAAGTTTGAATTGGGTAGCATTGTGTAGTACTGTGTACTATTGTGTAATAAGCCAGGACTTAGCTTACTTAAGCTTAAGTGTCTTAGGACACTTTCTTAAGAGCAAATTTGGTTTGAACAGTAACATGGTACTGAAAAGTCCAATATTTTCTCATAATTTATTTCTTATATTCAGTGGGGAATTTTCCTTGTTGCAACTCCAGACTGTTGTGTCTCATCCTTTCACTGGGCACCTCAGAGAAGAGTATGTCTCCATCTTCTATATAAACTCCTTCCTCCCAGATCATAAACCACTGCTTTATGTTATCTTTTTGCTGCTTTTTCTCCAGTTTCTTCATCCTCTTCCTCACATAGGTCATGTCCTTCTGCCCCCAAGCATCTTAATGTCCTTTTGCTGGAGTCACTCATTTTGAGTTTGTCAATATACGTGGGGTTTGGTTTTTTTTTTTTTTTGTAAATTCCTTTTTAAAAGTCTCTGGAAATTTTACTCCTCTTAACTAATTTTATCTGTGTAAAATTAAGCAAGAGGTCAGGCCAGCTTCCTTCGGAATCAATGAAAGAAGAATGATTCATCCTGTCTGAAGAGATATCTATCTTACTTTACAATTTATTCTTTTTTTAATCCAGCCCTCAATGCTATCTCATCATTTAAATCATTCTATCTGGATTTTTATAAGCTATTCTAATCCTCCTTCTTGTCAACATTTTTGTCTAATTTTGTTTCATTGTCATGCTCCTGCTATTTTGTTCAGCTATTAATAAAAATTTCTGATAAGACTAGTCCAAAACCTGGACTTGAACTCACTGCTAGTAGTTTCTCTTCTGTCTGACACTTCCTTTTCATGTAGTCAAATCATTAGGAAATTTAGATTCGTTGACTCTTTCAGTGTATTATCTGCTGTGGATCTTTAAATTCTTTACCTCTCAATCACCACACAGTTAATGTAAATCTAAGATGCTGTGATTTGCAAAATTATACGTATTACTCTGTTCAGTCATAACTGAATTTGTCTCCTAGATGAAGGATATGGTTAGAATTTCTCTGGAGTCTTCTATTAAGAGGTCTTTTTCAATGGAAAAGGTACCATTTTATCAATATTTTATGAGCTTGTACTTAATTCAGTAAAACGTAGAAAAGGAAATAGCTCACAAATTCAGGATTATTTTTTTCTTAAAATAAAAAAGATACTACTACTGCAGCTGCTACCACCTGTATCAGGATAGGCAATTTTTCAGGAATTACCTCCTGAGATGTAGGAGAGTTAAATCTGTCCAATTTTTATTAATTATTCCTCGAAGTCTCAAAACCCTCAGTTGCAGGAAAAAGATGACATCCCACAAATTCTTGTTATTTTCAAGAAGTAAAAAAAAGGACCTTTATTAAAAAAAAAAAAAAAAAAAAAAAAAAAGAGCATTTTCATAGAACAGAAAAAGCATTTCCCAAGTACACATATCCAGAAAGGAATCATGGTCTCTCTGTCTCTTACCAAAGAGTCAATAAGGAGCAGCCAAAAATGAAATGTAGCCATAACAACACATTAAAATTGCTTTAGATGTCCTAAATAGAAAAAATGTTCCATGAGAACCTGTATTCTTACACCAGTTGTTCTTGTTTTTAATATGGTAAGAAAACCAAAACCACTTAAAGAATAGATACTGATATGGAAGGAAAAGCAGCTTATTTTGATAGGTAGGGTTTCATCATTAAATGATACATCCCAGATCAAATGACACAGATAACATAAAAGCTTTTAATACTACCAAACATATGGAAATTAAAAGATGAAAGTGCTGTCATTCTGCAGTGTTGAATAACACTGTTCCATCAACATATCAATAAAAGGTAGGTTTTGTGTTTGGCCAGCAGATAACAGTAAAACTACAGCTACAGATCTGTAGCAGATAAGGCTGAAACAATTTCATTAGGTTATTTAGCTCATCTACCTCTCTCATACCATGATCAAATACAGGTTTGTAAGGTAAAGAGGGTGACTAATGACAGATTGCAAGCACTAGAGTCTGCTACAAAGGAAACGTAAAAACATGCCACCATCCCAGCCCCTGCATTAAAATAGGTGATAGCTAGCTGAAGAGGAAAAGAACAGAGAGAGAAGGGAAATCAAATCTTTTCATTGTAGTATGGAATTATGGGAATTACAAAGTGGTTGGCAGGAAAAAACAAAATCCGTATCAAAGAAGTTTGTGTTATGCTTTTTTTTTTTTAATAAAATGTGTAAAAAAGCATAAAGAAGCATAAGTTGAAAGAAAATACAAGAGGAAGGAGCTTAAAAAAGTATGTTGAGAGAGAACAAATAGCTCTTATTTTTCCTTTGCATTCCTCGTGATTCTTCCAGTTGTTATTTTTCTTCTTTTTTTCCCATTTTTAGGGCGATACTTCACTAAGTATCCCTTCCTTTCATCTTTTGCTTTCTCTTTCCTTATGAATTTGCATTTTGAAGTTCAGGGCTCATTTTTCTTTAGTTGTTTGAAACAGGGACTCTGCATTTACATTGATAATTGACCTCTGAGCAAACCTTACTTCTCTAAACCATGATGCTTTTTTTAACAGCAATGGCAAGAAAGGCAGCATTCATAGTTGGTTTGTGTTCCATCTTCTTGGCTGGCATTTGCCTTTTTATTCTAATTCACTAGCAGAGAGAATTGCCATTAATCTTAGCCAGTTTTCTCAGTTGCCTTTCTCAACCCCATCTCATCTCTCAGTCCAGGCAGCTTTTTTTTTGTGAGGGGTATTTAAAAAAGGCAAAATTATTTGTGGAGCTTAATCTGTCTAGGCTTCTTTCACAGTCATCGGAGGGAAATAGGCTGGTTTAGACATTGATTCAATGTAGGAGCTGAATGCTGGAGAATGGTTTACTCTTTCACTTGTTACATGCAATTTAATAGAATCTGGAACCTAAAATGGAAATAAAAAATTTTTCCACTGAAAATGGATTTTTTTCATTCAGTTCAGTATTCAGGAGTCTCTACCAACCTCTTCCCTGAGAACTGGTGGGAGAGTCTATCAGGTCAGCCAAATTCTCTTAGTATTAATTAAGGCTAAATAAGTAAGGCTACCTTCTTTTCCCATAAAACACAACATTCCTTCCCATGGCTTCTTTCTTCCTCATCTCTTTTGAACAATCAGTCTTCACTCACATCATCTGCTTTTCTTTCTCAGTTGCATAGATGGCTCCCCTGAAGACCATTATTATTTTGGTCTCAGTGGTTCTTTTGCTTTTTGTATTTGTTCTGTCATCCATCTGAATAGTAGTTACTGGTTCTCAGCTATTTCATACTTCTCTTACTTATTTCCCTACCACCCATTACTTGGAGAGGTAGGTATTAACACCTTGTCAGGGAAATAGCTAAGTACTACCGTAGCCCATGGCACGACTGTTCCACAGGCATGGAATCTTATGCAATGGTTTGGTCTTAATACCTTTCTCTGGCCACAAAGGTCACCAGAGACTTGGGAAGCTACTTCACCAAGCCATCTTATTCCATATTAAAATAACAACCATTTGAACAAGTCAGCACTTTCATGAGAAAAAGCTGAGCTTTACTAACGGTTCTACATAAATATGTGCCAGTGACAATAAAAATACACCCAAATACACAGAAATTCTAAGCAATGGGTTTAACTAAAAGTCCAAATTAATGAGAAAAATTGGCAGTGAGTCAGGTTCTGAATGGGTTAAGATGGAAAACATAACATGAAAAAGTTCTCAGGCAATAGTAATTCCTTCAGTATTGACTTCCTCCATATCACACAATGTCACGGCTGCCCCCTCCTTCTCTTCTTGTAGGTACTTGTGCGCAGCTTGTGGATGTCAGAATGGATGTCAGAACCCTGCAGACCACCTGAGTGTGCTGGCGCTAATAAATACTGTGTTAAAGGTGAACAAAACTAAAACTATTACCTGTGTTCAGATATTCAAGATCCTGCATCATCTGGACACATGTGCGTAACTAAGGGCAGCTTCAGGCAGCTCTCGCAAGACCATCTGTGGGATGTAAGCAAGATGCAATAGTGTAACAGATAATGCAGAGCATCACCACTTTCCTGCAGAGATCTTCTACATTTAACGGCAGAATTTGCCTAATGTTCACCTTGCTTCAGGTCACTAGTCAACACCCATTGCTTGGGGTTAATGTATAGATATGACAATACAATTTTGAGAGAAAGTTTACTGAAATTAAAAGTATGAGCAAAACGATTTTGCATACATCCTTTCTTTGGTAGGAGCACTTTGAATGAGAACATTTTAAGCTAGGAAAATATGACTCACCTAAACACAGTTGTTAGGGCAAGTCATCCATAAGAAACAATTTGTTCCAAACTAAAAATGATACTACTATAGATAATCTCAATGATGATCATAAACCCTGAAATGATATTTTATATATGTAAGGATTAAAGGACAGGAGAACAAGATAGAATTTTCTGATAGGAGGAGCTCAAGCATCAAATTATGCATCCTAGGGCAAACCTCTACCTAGGTGACTTAAAATATAGGCACAGAAAATGCTCAGAAAGAAAGATGAAGTATCTCTCAATTAAGACATATTTCTAAACTTACTTTTGGGATGTGTTATTTCAGGCTGAACCTAACAAAATTTGTTCACCATTAAATTTAACAGGCCATTGTTCTGCTTCATTACTTCTGAATTTGTTGAAGATCCACTGATCAGAGGGCACACTGATAAGGTGGCACCATAAAGAGAGCAATTTGAGGGTAATCGTTAAAATCTGTATGCATACTAGCAACTTGAGGTAGATGACAATGAGAATTCAGTATAGTAAACTACACCATATACTGCAACAGGATATGTATGAGGGAAGGATATTCTGAAAAATAATGATAAGCTGACATTTCAACATAATGATTTTTGCTCTAAAAGTTAAGAAAAAAATTCTGGTTACAAAAGTCAATGTACTCGGAGATTCACTAACTGCTATACCAAAGAAATACAATGGCTAGTGAAGGCTAGTGTGACAAAACAAAGATATTAAAAATGTGGTAGTTAAATATTGTTAGCATGGGTAACAATACCAGCAAAGACACAAAATTAAGGACTTTAGCATATACTAACAACCAGTGCCAATTTTCATAGGTAAATACTAAGTGTGAAACTTTCTTAAGGATTCTGGATCTTTGCCACAGTATATAGTCCTTATTACAGGATAAGAAAGAAACTGTGCCACTGTTTTGCCCTTCAATTGCACCTATCTGCACTGTAAATGGATCCACTGTCAAAAATCCATGTCTCTGTATCTTGATTGCCTGTGTCAAATATTCTTGTACGTGCTGTGCCTCCCCCTTTCCTTTTACAGCCTACTCCTGCTCTACATAGGAATAATATGTAAATTGAAGCACTGAACTACACAGGTGACATCTTTGAGAAGGTTTTGAATATTGCAAAATATGTACAAAGGAGATGACAAGTGATATAATGAAGGAAAATATGAGTATATGATACTTAATGCAATAAGTGTAGAGTTAGCCCAAAGCACTCACATAATTCTCAGATATTTCCAGAATTGGCCATTATTTCATATTAGTAGCAGTAGCCACTTCTTTTAAGTGCCATTTGAAACTATCAAAACTAGTTATCTGCAAAAGACTTTTTTTTAAAAGTTAAATTTAGATAAAATGAACTTTATGACCCACTGAAATACCTACTAGATTTATTTATTTTTTAGGACAAACAATCCAGGCAGCAATTCTGACAGGAGGTATTCAAGTAGTAAGTGATATATACTGTACTAAACTTCCAGTATGATAGGTAGAAATAATAAACAGACTTCAAAGATTTGCGTAGAAAAAAAGAATGTCATAGCTCTTGGGAGTAAAACATAGGAGCAGAAAGTTAATATAGTGAGCTTTGTGCAGATAGTGTAAAACTGTCAATGTCTGACCCCTTTAAAATAGAGTTGTCAGAACAATTAACTTCAGGGAAAAAAAGCGAAGTCATAATGAGGTGACAGTGAAGGAAAATCTTTTCTTCAGTCCTGAAACGACACATTATTTTATCAAGTGAAAAGAGTCCTAGGGGCATATTTATAATACGTATAACATATAATAACAATCTGAGAAGATTCTTTAAGCTGAAAATGTACATAGTTTGGAAAGACACAGAAGGTGAAGGAAAGGTCTCATTCAATTGCTCCAAAAGCTTTTGGTTTTGGAACTACTTCATCGGTTGTTCTTTTTTAAGTACAGAATTTTTTGTCTTACAGCTCTAACAAACACTTCTAGTCAAATTCCAAACGATCTGAAGATCCTCTGCATTTCATTTGCCAAAATGAATTGCTTAAAATGAGAAAATATTAAATTATTTTAACTTTCTTTTGATTTGAAGTACTTAAATGTACCCACCCTATTCACCTAACTCTGGATCTGTCTACAATTTGCAATGCACTTGAATTCATAGAATCATAGAATGGTTTGGGTTGGAAGGGACCTTTAAAGGTCATCTAGTCCAACCCCCCTGCAATGAGCAGGGACATCTTCAACCAGATCAGGTTAAACAAAGCCCGGTACAACCTGACCCTGAATGTTTCCAGGGATGGGGCATCTACCACCTCTCTGGGCAACCAGTGCCAGTGCTTCACCACCCTCATTGTAAAAAATTGCTTCCTTATATCTAGTCTAAATCTACTCTCTGTTAGTTTAAAGCCATTACCCCTTGTCCTATTGCAACATACCCTACTAAAAAGCCTGTCCCCATCTTTCTTATACGCCTCCTTTAAGTATTGAAAGGCCCCATACGGTCTCTAAGAGCTTTCTCTTGTCCAGGCTGAACAACCCCAACTCTGTAAGCCTGTCCTCATAGGAGAGGTGTTCCATCCCTCTGAATTCAAAAGAATCTTTTTAGTTTGTTATTTTATCCTTATTTTGCAAATGGGAAACTATGACATGGAAAAATTAAGGCATCTAACTTCTAATATTTTGGATCTGATTGATTTACTGAGAACATTAATTCAGGTAAACAAAATAAAGCTCAAATCTTGCAAAACCATATAAAAGTCAGCTTTAAAGTTTGGCTTATAAAATAACATATAAAAAAGGTGGGTTTTTTTTAAAACTTAGGTTGTTTTTGAATTTATATAACTTTTTCTTTCCTTTTTTTTAAAAAAAAAATGCTGATTGGCAACATGTGGAAAATAATGCCATTTTGGCAAGAGCAGTTGAAAAATAATAACTAGAAAATACTAAAATAGAATATTTTACTCTTTACAAACATGTTGGGTCAACAGAACCTGGTTCTTATGGGTGACTTCAACTACCCAGACATTTGTTGGAAGAACAATACAGCAGCTCACATGTCATTCATCAAGTTCCTGGAATGCATAGAGGACTGCTTCCTCATACAAATGTTAGATGTGCCAACCAGGAATGAGGCACTGCTTGACTTACTCCTCACAAACCAAGAAAACTTGCTTTGCACTATCTCAGTTAGTGAAAGCATTGGCTGCAGTGATCACAATATCGTGGAGCTTGGGATCCTGCTGAGCACACTTCAGGTTAGTTCTAAGACAAAGGTATTAGATTTTAGACGAGCAAACTTGAGCTTGTTCAGAGCTCAGCTTGGAGGGATTCCATGGGAAGCTTCCAAGGAGGATAAAGGAGCTAGCGAGTACTGGGAGTTTTTCAAGAACGCTCTCCTGGAAGCACAAAAACAGTTAATCCCCTTTAAAGGTAACAGAAGTAGGCGGAGCAAGAGACCCCCTTGGTTTAACTGCGAGCTTCCGAGCCTGCTCAAAACCAAAACAGAAGTGTACCAGAGATGGAAAAGTGGACAAATACCCGTTAAGAACTGCAAGGGCACTCCCAGGGCATGCAGAGATGCAGTTAGAAAAGAAGACGCTCAGTTCAAATTGAAATTGGCCAGAGATGTCAAAAACTACAAGAAAGGGTTCTTCAGGTATGTAAACAACAAGCAGAAACAAAAGGAAAATATTGGCCTGCTGTTAAATAGGAGAGATGAATTAGTCACCAGCAATGCTGAAAAGGCAGAGGTTCTCAACACTTTCTTCACCTCTGTCTTTACCAGTACTGTTGGGCCCCAGGCCTTGGGAAAAACAGTCCAGGTTGATGCAAATACAGACCCGCTGTCAGTGAAGGAAGAGTTGCTAAGCGAATTATTACAGGAGGTTGACCCCTACAAATTGATGGGCCCTGACAATACCTACGCGAGGGTGTTAAGAGAGCTGGCTGATGTCATTGCGAGGCCGCTCTCCAGAATCTTTGAGAAGTCATGGAGATCAGGGGACGTCCCAGAAGACTGGAAGAAGGCTAATGTCACCCCCATCTACAATAAGAGCCTAAAGGTGGATACAGGAAATTATAGACCCATAAGTTTTCCTTCAGTCCCTGGGAAAGTTATGGAATGAATCCTCCTGGGGGCTATCACAAGGCAAATGAAGCACATGAAAAAGCCAGCATGGATTCACCAAGGGCAAATTGTGCTTGACAAACCTGATCACCTTCTACAACAAAGTAACCTGCTCGGTTGATGAGGGGCAAATGGTGGACATTTTCTACCTGGATTTCTCCCAGGTTTTTGACACGGTTCCCCACAGTCTCCTCCCACAGAAACTGGTGCGTTACAGTCTAGACAAGTGGCCTGTCTGGTGGGTGGGGAACTGGCTGACAGGCTGCACTCAGGGGGGAGGTGGTAAATAGCTCCTTTTCAGACTGGCAGCCTGTCACATGTGGGGTCCCTCAGGGATCGATACTGGGCCAGATGCTGTTTAGTATCTTCATAAGTGATCTGGATGATGGGATCAAGTGTACCCTGACGAAGTTTGCTGCTGACACCAAATTGAGTGGGGAAGTGGACACTTCAGAAGGGAAAGCCACCCTGCAGGAAGACCTGGATAAGCTGGAAAAAGGGCTAACAAGAACCTTATGAAATTCAACAAGGACAAGTGTAAAGTCTTGCACCTGGGAAAACATAATCCAGGCATCCAGCACAGACTGGGATCTACCCAGCTGGGGAGCAGCTCTGTGGAAAGGGACCTAGGGGTCCTGGTGGACAAGCAGCTCAATATGAGTGAACAGTGTGCTGCTGCAGCAAAGAAAGCCAACAGGATGCTGGGTTGTATCAACAAGGGTATCACAGGCAGAGCTAAAGAAGTCACTAACCCACTCTACTTAGCACTTGTCAAGCCACACCTGGAATACTGTGTTCAGCTTTGGTCCCTGCTATACGAAAAAGATGTGGACAGGCTGGAAGGATCCAGAGAAGGGCCACAAAGATGATCAAAGGACTGGGAAACCTGTCGTATCAGGAAAGGCTGAGAGAATTGGGTTTGTTCAGCCTGGAGAAAAGAAGGCTTAGGGGAGACCTTATCACCATGTTCCAGTATTTAAAGGGTGGCTACAAAGAAGATGGAGACTCCCTTTTTATAAGGAGTCACATGGAAAAGACAAGGGGTAATGGATACAAGTTACTCAAGGGAAGACTCCAATTGGACACAAGAGGAAAATTTTTCACAATGAGAACAATCAGCCATTGGAGTAATCTCCCCAGGGAAGTGGTGGATTCCCCATCATTGGACACTTTTAAGATTCAGCTGGACAGGGTGGTGGGCCATCTTGTCTAGACCGCACTTTTGCCAAGAAAGGTTGGATCGGATGATCCTTGAGGTCCCTTCCAACCTGGGATTCTATGATTCTATGTCAGTCTTTAAACAGATGACCTATTTTATTTCATTAATGCAAAGAGGTATATATCTCAATAAAAATTATGAAGAACAGTCAGATCCCAGATCACTAATGGGAATGACTTCAATCATTAGTATGGTAGTATGTATTTTGGATTGAGCAATAACAAAAAGCCAGACAGTCTAGCCTGTGCAAAACAGATAATGGAAATCCGCAAAGCCATGTAAGTATTCAGAATTTTACTGCATACCATAAGCCACATTTGAAGCTTCTCACATTCCCAGAATAAAGTTCTAGGCACAGATCTTTAGTCTTCCTTACAGAAGGAACATTGAGGACTACATAAACTGTTAAATACACTCCTGTTTGGACAGTATTGTGTTTTTTTAGATACCTCCCTATTGCTGCAAAGGACAAACATGCTGTTCGTACTAAAATCTGATCTATTCAAATATTTGCTAGCATATTTTCTTTTGCCTCAAGGCCTTCGCTTAAAGTGGTGCCACCAAAAAGGCTAGAGTAGGTTTTTTTTTCAGCTGGCAATACTACTGTAATCCAATTTGTAAAAACGTTAAAAGAAAGCTTCAGAAATTGATTTATTTCCCCCCTCAGGAAATTTTTGTGTGTTGCAGGGCTTCTAAGCCACTTGTTATCATTCCATTTCCATTTACACTGGCTTCGTTTCACTGGTTTTTGTGGAGGTGCTCTGATACTGTAATAAAAGGTGAGCCTGTAAAACCTAGGGAGGTGGAAATGTGGGTGATTTTTCAGTTATTAGTGACTGGCCTGTGAAGAGACAGAGAGTCCTTTTCACAGACTTTTTCCTCTCTAAATTCCATTTAGTAGCAGCATAAAATACCATTTGTTTTCATATAGTAGGGTTTTGAGCTTTTGGGTATTTTGAGTTGTTTTATTTTTTTTTTTTTTTTGCTTTTTTCAAATGAAGAGTTTGGTACATTTTTCATTTCCAAACAACGCACAAGTGAGAGCATGAATATCATCTACAGCATTATGGATGATTTGTAGTGGATTTGTAAAACGAAGTTTCAAATAAAATTAATCCTCATTTATTCTGAATTTGAATTGACTGTTCATTGCTGTAATGTTGTTCCCAACCTGACGTAGATATCTCTTTAAAGCCTTATGACATAGCAAATGCAAGGTAGCTTCACAACTGTAGGTATGTAAAATAACAGATCACTATATACACTGCTGTGGATTAATGTGACATACCTACCCAAAAGGTGATTCAGCGTGATGTGAAATTCATGTGTGATAGTAAGCAGGCAAAACTCACATAATGAAGCTTAAACTGACTAATGCAAATGTTTTCTAAGATTGTATCTTAAACTGCTTGACGAGGTATTGGTGGCAAAATCACTGAGAGATCTTAGTTTTGCTGACTCAATTCCTGATTATTTTTTTTTTTAATTAAAAAATGTTCAATCTCACATGTCATCTGTTACTAACAATGGTCTTACTACTACATTTTTTATTATTAAACTCATCATGCTGTTGTTATTAGTGAGCTAACAGATATAGGGATATAGGTAACAGGCCTGATGAAATAACTCAGCCTATGAAACCTGTTTACATAAGTTTTTAAAAAAATAGGATTTCTTTGGAATATAATAATTAATTAATTGAATCAAATCACATTTTAATTTACCTTTGTGTAATTTCACTTCTACTGGGTCCATCTGGGCTCATACTAGTATACCTGAGAGGTGCCTTTGGTCTGAATATCTATGTACTGTTAGAAGGCAGAAGAGTAGTCTGCTCACGTAACTTTTAACCTGGAATATACGATCTTAAAGTTTTGGTTGTTTTTTCTCAAGCCCAAAGAGTCATTAGCTTTATAGTAACTGAAATAACTTATTTCTCTTGAAGGTAAAACACTTTTTTATCCCCTTAGCAGTAATGGTTTGTGGTACTACTTTGTTTTTTGCACTCTTTACGTCACTACTTTATTTTTGTCCAGTTTTATCAAATATTAGCTGATGTTTTCTATCAATGTCATTTAGCACAGAGGCATATGAAACCATTTCTGTGGCTGCATTTTGTGTACAATGGGTAGAAATCATAAGCAAATGCATGGTATAATGATGTAGAGATAAGGTCTGCCAGGAAAAGAAGGAACTTCGCATAGCCACAGCGCAGTGCAGTGGCCTACCCGTTCATTTGCTGGGCAGCTGTCATTCTTAGTGACTGCCACGCATTTCAGACATAAACTGGCTTTTTTCTTCTGTAGCTTGTGCTACATTGGCGCCCGGGACTGTGGGGAAGTACTGTGATTTCCTGTTAGGCAAGCCCTTTTCTTTGCAGCAGGAGTTAAATAAGTAACAAACCCCACTAGGCCCATCCACCAGCAGTGAGTGCTCTGGGATTTGCCCTCTCTCAGATCTGCTGTGCGATCCCACCGTGCCGGAGCCATCAGAGCCCGCTGGCTGCCCAGACCTGCCAGGTCTTTGCCAGTGGCTGCAGCCCCTTGGGAAGCCCTTAGCCCCACTGCTTTCCTGGGACCTGCCTCCTCTTCGCTCCCCTTCATGGCTGCATATTGGTTTGGCATTTGCCGACTTGCCTCCTGCTTTCCTGATTCCTTACCCAGTAACGATGGTCGCAGGCCATCAGGCCAAACCCCTCCACAGCATCAGGGTTTCCTGCAGCAGACAGAAGCCTTGCTGCCATGGCTGTTTGGTAGCAGTTAGAGAAACCAGCTGCCTTTTCTGAAGGCTAAATATGTCCAAATCATTAAGCTTGAAGCTTCTTTCTGCTTAGTGACTGAACTTGGCAAGTTTTGTTTAGAAGAGGTTTTCTGGACTTTTCTGCGGGAACTTTTTGCTTTGATCGCTTCCATCCTTTCCTTACTAGCAAAATATTAATTTTATAATTCCTGCATTTAATTCCTAGTTAAGCTAAGGTCACAGGAAACATCAGGATGTTTCCACATGACAGTATCATGGAAAAAATATAGGTGTACTTGGCTGTGTGAAAGGCTTGAATTAAAAATCTATTTCCTGCCTATTCAGAACTGGTTATGAATCTTAAACTGCAGGAGAAATATGAGCCTTTTGTGTATTGCTAGTGGTAGTGCCCCTCCAATGAGGTGCACACACCTCAACTGCCTCTAGTGAGGAGGACGGAGGAGCACCTGAAATTAATTAAACAAATAAGGAATGGGGAGCAACTGAGGGGTTTGCAGGAGTGTCTTGGGGTGTAGTGAGCTATGGGAGACAGCTGGTGGAACATGGCTTGTGGGGATCTGATGAGTTTTCTAGGGAAAGAGAGAGCAGAAAGTTGGGGACTGGAAGAGCAGTGCTGGGGTGTCGCTGTGGGTCTGTCACCTGAGAGATGCTGAAGATGGAGGAGTCTGCACCTGGAGAAAGCAGCACTTGGCACTGCTGGAGTGAAAATGTGAGAGCTAAGGGGTTTTAATTAATGATTTTTTTTTCTTAGGAAAGAAAACAAAGTAACACTCATCAATGTGAGGAGGTGTTGCTGTGTGTTTTCTTCATGCTGGAAAGGTGGGGAAGCAAAGGGTAATTCCTGTGCAGAGGACTGGGTGCGCTCTCTGAGCTGGTGCTCCGCCCTTTGCAGTGTTTCTTGTACGGTATTTAAGGGAACAGTCAGTGTTACCTTAAACTTGAGAAAAGCTACCAAATTAGAGCCTCTGAATGAAGAACTTGACCTTGAACAATTTGTTCTAAATATCTTTCATTTTTCTGTGACTTAAAGAAAAAAGTTGAGGCTGCGGGTAGTGGGATTAAATATATATATGTATTTAACCTATCTTCTGTGATAGAAAATCAGTTCTAAATTACAGATCTTGTACTAATCTTATAGTAGCTCTTCATTCCTTTATGTATGAGATGGTATCTGAGTCAGGTTTTAAATCTTTGCTTCCTCTTGGCAACAGAATGGATGTAAATTCTTAAGATAAGCCTTCTGTGGTTTCACACGTGGCAAGTAACAGTCTGGTTTGCTGGAATGGATACGCTGGTCTCCTGGCTTTGTGTACCATTAGGTGTCTTACCCTGTGGATAACTCTTCTCATTGCTGCTGGCAAGTATGTACAAGAGTTGGCCCACCAGGGAAGGCATCTTATAATGATAAACAAAACAGGGGAAGTTCCTAGATAAGTTTTAATAGTGTGCTCTTCTGGCTTTTGCAGGTTGTTTAATGAAGGAGATAAGCCTGTGAGAGCATGACCCATAGCAGTAGCTGCAGCCAGCTTGTTTTGTGATTTTTTTTTTTTCCTTTTTTTTTTTTTCCCGTAAGATTTTTTTATTATCTCTGGCATTTACAAGAGTCAGCTTTGCTCCAGAACAGCAGCTTATGGCAGTGGACAGGGGAGATAAAAATTCTCCAAGATTTGGGAAATAATACTGCAAAAATCACTTTACATATATTTCTTTGTGATTGCACCTTATCGGTGGCTGCTGTTTGCGTGACTAAAAACTTGCATAAGGATAGTTATGTAACATCATATATTCTTATTTTGGTGTGTGAAATTTTACCATAAACCCTACTACTTATTAACCTTAAAAGGTATATCTTTACTATGTGAGATGTAATTCTATCTCTGAAATAAGTCTTATGGGGGAGGGGGAAATACCCAGTCACTCATAGGCTAGAAGTCAATCCTATGGAAATGCTTGGGTCTTGAGGCTGCCTTTACGTGCGTATTTCCTGATACAAATAAATACTTATTGGACTGTTCTGAATTATCAATCTCTGGTTTGCACTAAAATTTATCTGTAAGAGAAAGTTTGAACTAAACCCTTACAACTCCTCTGTTGCACTTTTAAAGAAGTCTGAGAGAAGCTCTATTTTTAAATAATTGGTCTTTAGGAGAAGGGAAAAAAAATGAATATATATAAAAAAGGTTTTCTGACTAGCTGTAATCTTGTCTGCGTACTGTCAGCTTCCAACTCTGGACTCAATGCTAAAATGCTGTACATGGAGAAGACTTAAATTACATGACTGAAGTCCTGTATGTGCTCATACATGCTTATGACTGCTTTGCTCATAACTGCCCAGTTCTTTGAGATACTTCCAGTTGGCTGGTACCAACTGTTTGGAAAGTTAGCCTCTTGTAACTGTTGCCTTTGATTAGAGATGCACCTATTCAGTCTTCCAGATTCAAACCCAAGCAGATGAGAGTGTTAATTTTTTTTTTTTTTTTTTGCACCTGACAGAGGTTTAAAATAGCACCTCTCAGTCTCCTCTTTATTTGTAGAAGGGAACTTCAGAGCTCGTGTGGCTTCATAAAAGGTCACGTTATGGAAATGTATCCCGTAATTGTTTTTGTTCTCATTGCGTTGCTGCTGTTTTCTGTGGAATAACTGGAGTTACCACCTTCTTGTAAATTACTGCAGTAGCTTCTCTTCTGTCCACGTATGTTCAGATAGTTTAAACTGATTCAAATTACTCAGATAACCTATTAACGATTTGACTTTTTAATACCTAAAGATTGAGGTGTGCTTGAACAGATAGTGCTTTTGTAGTGTTCTCTGTTCATATCATCAAGGCCGTATGGGCTGCAGGTGCTTGGGGGCTGCAGGGCGGCCTCTGTGAGGAGGGGCCGGGGCTGCCCCGGGCCGGACACGGCTGGTTCCAGCCGGCTCCGACCGACCCCCCGCAGGGCAGGGCTGAGCCCCGCAGCCACGGTGGGGACGCCTCGGGGAAAGTGTATTTAAGAAAGGAGAGGAAACACTGCAGAGAGGAGGAGGGAACAAAACGTGAGAGAAACAACTCTGCGAGCACCAAGGTGAGAGAAGGAAGGGGAGGATGTGCTGCAGGCGCCGGAGCAGAGATTCCCCTGCAGGCCGTGGGAGAGACCACGGTGGAGCAGGTGGGTGTTTCCCGAAGAAACCACAACCTGTGGAGAGCCCATGCATGGAGCAGGGTAAAAGTGTGAGGAGGAAGGAGCAGCAGAGAGGAGCTGTTATGGACTGAACCCATTCCACATCTCCTTGCACCGCCTGAGGGGAGAGGTAGAGGAGTCGGGAATGAAGGAGTGAAGTTGAGCCTGGGAAGAAGGGAGGTAGGGGGAGGGTTTTCATTTAATTTGTCATTGTTTCTCACTATCCAAATATATTTTAATTGGCAATAAATTAATTTTCCCAAAGTCAAGTTTGTTCTGCCCATGACGATAATTGGTGAGTAATCTTGTCTTTATCTCGACCCAGGAAGATTACCATTTTACTTTCTCCCGCCTGTCCTGTTGAAGAAGTTCAGTGAGAGAGTGGCTGGGTGGGGGTCTGGCAGCCAGCCAAAGTCAGCCCACCACAAAGGCATTAATAAAATCAGGAATAAATGCCAGGAATCCATAGAGTCATATCTTGATTGCTTTTTCTTCGGATTCCTAATAGCATATACACGTACTGAGTGTTGGTGATGTTGGATGCCTAAAACATGGAGGGGTTTTGCCTGCTTTTTATTGACAGTATAATTCTAGGATAATTTACAGTTAAGCCAAATACGAGATACCACCTTTTGAAAATTTTTGGTCTGTTGTACCTAGCATTCGACTTATGTGGTGCAGTAAGGTGTTTCTGGAGAACTACAATGGATAGCCTAAAGCTTTAGTCCTTAAGAGACTTCAACTTGCCTCTCTGCGGCTGATCAGCCATTGATCTGCACAATCTTTGAGGTAGCACCTGCCGATAACTTTGTGGTTTTATTGGTATGGTGAATTTGATATGGAATGAGCTTATGGATCTCCTCTACATCAAATGACATTTTTAACAATAGTACGTAAAACTTGAAAGGATATGACACTGATGGCAGACAGCTCTTTGATGTTTCATATAGCAGTTAATGACCTATATCACTTCATGGTAAAATGGGAGAAATGTTAGGTTTTTTCGTTATACAGATGGGGGGCGGGGAAATCTCAGATTTTGTCATTTAACTATGGTTTGCCTAAAATTGCTTTGGGGATAATTCATTGAAATTTAGACTTAATACTTTACCTTGTTATTAACAACATTGATCCTTTTGGTGAATAGCTTTTGCAAGAGACATCTGATAGCTAATTTCAGGCAAGAATGTTTTATCTTGGCCAAATGGATTCTGGTTACTTCCTCTGAGAATGTTTCTGGGAACAAGCTGTACAGATGTATGAGCAGAGCTCAGAGATAGATATATATACACATATATAAAAATGTGTGTATGTCAGGCACAATTCTAAAAATGTTTAACTGATCTGATTCTCCTTCTAATTATAATAATGTGGCTTCATAGATTTCATTGGCCTGATTTGAAAAAAGGTTCAGTCCTTATGGGTGCAGGGTACCCCCTCGCCCTACGGGTTGGGGGGTTTTTTTGGCTCTTAAATTTCCCAAGAAAATTTGCTAAACCTTGACAAAATTTTGTCACATCTGGTAGCCTGAACAGATCACTTCGTACTGTAGGCAGCTGTAGGAATAAATAAGCTAGCAAATAAAATGGCAAAAAATGCTTCTATTTTTTGTTTGCAACTGCACATTGTTTTTTGGTAATTGTACAATTTCACAAAACCAAAAAAAATCTAGTGACTCTGGGAACAAGAATGTAATAGTTCTCATTGGAGGGAAGAGAAGGGGAGCTGGCTTTTGTGTCAAGGATATCTGTGATAAACCTGTGAAGATCAGTTCGGTTGTAAACATGATTGAAGGCCTGTCAGCTTCTACATGAACAGCTGGGACTTGCTAAAATTTTATAACTACACTCAGCAAAGATTCAATCCCTAGTAAACTTATACAAATAATCTAAAACTTAGGTTGATCTGATTGTACTTATGTATTTCCTCAGAAACTGCTGAGTGTTCATTTTTCTTGTAGTAGCTGCATATGATAGGGACTGTGCCTATGTCTTCCTTATGGGTCCTGGATTCATCAGTTGCCTTGGGTTAGGAGAGACTATGGTTATCTGATCTTGCCTCCTGCTGATACTGGAGCCAAGTCTGAAGGTAGATTGTGCTGTTCAGGGCCCTGTCAAGTTACCAGTATCTCCAAGGATGGAGATACCAGATCCTCTCTGGGCAGCTAGTCCAGTATTTGAGCACCATCATGGTTGGTTTTTTTCTAATATAAAACTGAAATTTCTCTTGTTGCATCTTGCCTGTTGCTTCCCATCTTTTATGCACTTCCCAAAAGAACCTGGCTCTGTCTCTTTCTATACCACTCCAATAGGTAGGTGAAGACAGCGATAAGGTTCACCCCTTAGTTGTCATATTTTAAGGGCTCAACAAATCCATTCCTTCAGCCTCTTGTACATCATTTGCTACAGACCCGTAGCCATACTGCCCCCTCACTGACTTGCCACGCTATCTGTTTAGTAACAGGGAGTCCCAAAATCTCCCCTCACAAGTAGAGGGTGGAGAAGGTCTCAGCACAGCCAGCTGAACCTGCTAGGTACACTATTGCTATGCTATTGAGGGGGGGGAAATCTCTATAGACCTTAGCACTAGAAATGGCTGAACATCAAGATCAATGAAATGTGGTAGGTTTTTTCCCCTCAAAGAGAGGCTGAACTCAGTACTGGTGTACCACTGTGTTTTCTGTTACAGGTTCTGTTTCTTCTTTATAGGCAAGGCAAATATATTCCATCTGTGGTTAAAAAGTATTTTAGTGTGTGCATTTTGTGCAGATTCACGCTACTGAAATTTAAGGAAGTAGCAATATTTTGAGCTTAAAGTATTGCCATATGCTCAGTATGAAGTAGTGCAAGTTTATCAAATGACAGTTTTATTAGCAGAGGGGCTTGAAATGATTCTGCTTTCTTAGCACGCGCACTTGTCTGTCTAAACAGTTCCCTTTCTGGTTGCAGTAAAGGCCTACACGTTAATTGCCAAGATACATTTCCAAAGTAAAGCAACATGTGAAGGTGTGTGATTTTTCTGCATGATGAAATGAATGTGCAAAACACATTATGATTCATGAGCGGTAACCTAGTGAAAATGCTAGTGCGGGGAGGGGGAGGCGGGGAATGACTTGGTAGGCTAGCAGTGTTTTAATTCTGGAAATGTCTGGAGAATAACAGTCTAGATTTTCATCTGCTGTCTAGTTTTTATTTGCACTCAATTTCATGGCGTTTGAGTTCACTGAATTTATTAGAACACTATGAAAAGATGCTTTCAGAAATATTTCAGGCAACAAGGCTACTGTAGAGGTCCCCAGGTAGTCTGTTGAATGACTGATACAGATTTCTTGTTTGAGACTTTCCCATAATCTTTTTTAGGATTACTGTAATATAAAGAATTTGAAAAATAGATTTCAAGTTGATGTATTAATTCCTTGAAGTTTAGTACATATGTGCCTTTTCCTATGTCTGTAAAACCTTTAAGTGCACTGATTTAAGATATAGAAGAATATATTTGTCTTCCTTTAATGTGAATTGCAATGTCAGTTAGCCTCGAGAATGATCTAGTATTTCAAGGGGGATACTACAGAAACAGTTTTATTTATTGAGCAGATAAAGAATCCATATTGTAGGAGTGATACTTACTATCATAACAGAATCAAAGCAGTTGGGTCTAGAAATCATAAGAAGAGCTCAGGATGTCTGATCACTGCTCAAATGAGTTGATTTACATCAACCAAATCCATGCCACGTGGAGCAAACACTGATCAGGAATGAGATAGCTAAAGCTGTATAGTTCTGCGTTGATATAACTTTTTTTTTTTGGTCTTTTTGTCATGTTTTGTGGTGTGTGGGTGTTTCTGTGTGTGTGTGTGTGGGGGGGGGGTTTGTGTGGTTTTTTTAGGTCTCCTATGTAGTGTGAAGTGTTCAGGCTACCTGCTTCTATCTTTCTGTGTGTTTCAACCTGATTTTCCTTCCTTCCCCTACAATGCATGCTAGTTTCCTATATTTCAGCAAAAAATGTTAGATCCAGAAACACTGTAGTGTTATCACATGCACCCTCCCGCTTTAAACCAGAACTGTTTGAATCCTTTCTCAAAAAAGGAAGAGCCATGTAAGCAAGATCGGAAAACACATACCCTAAAGTAATAATGAACTGTCGTACAGTACACCGGATGTAGTGATACCCACTATAATTTATTAAATAGAAAAAGAGGCACATTTCCCTAAAAACTGCAATATCTAGTGAAGGTGAGAGAACATACAATATTGTGAACATAAGATGTAGCAAGCCTCATGGCAATTCTGCAGTTTGAGAACTGAGGAAAAAATCAACCTGGTTATTTCTGGAATTGGAGTAAATGAGGTGGAAAGGAATAGGAGTAATAGGTTGACAAGTGCACAGAAGGTGAAAAGATTAGAGCAAACAGCTAATTGTCTCCTGTGTGCTAATGTTGTTTAAAAAGAAAGGAAGAAATTGCAGAAAGCTTTCTGCTGACTTACGTTGCCTTGACTGTATGCCTTCATCTGTATTTAAAGCTTTCCTCACTGTGATCTCTGACTCATCCGAGTCTATTTGTTTTCCAGAGCTTAAAATGGGTAAGAGTTGGGGAACCACCTGACTGGTGTAATTCAAGCATGGAGTTCTTATATGTTTTTATATATGAGAGTGGTCTTAAATAAGCCTAATTTTGCAAAAAACGTCTAGTTCAGTGATACTGCTGTACTAGTATGTTGTTTAGAGTTATCTTCTGCAGTTCCAGATGCCAATTAATGAACTATAGCATCATTGTACAATAAATTTCAAAGGCAAGATTTTTTTTTTAAAGGCATGGATTGTCTTAACCATCCAGATTAAAAATATATGAAAACATTTTTGATGTGGGGTGGTTTTTTTCCTGTGGGTTTATTTGTTTTTTTTGTTGTTGTTGTTGTTTTTCTTTAATGAGCTGTTCCAATGTCTGAATTCAAGAAGCTCTTTCAGGATAAAATTTGAACAAAAGGTGGCTTTCTGGTATGTTGTCCTATATCCAGTGGATCACCCCTGTTGCAAAATACAGAAATTAGCTACTGATTTAAGCTGACACTATAGTTTTGGGTTTGTGGGACAGTGATGGCGTCTTAAGTCTTACTTATGCAAAATTACTCTAATCATTAAGAAACCAATCTCACTAGTATCAGCCAGGTCTGACGAATTGTCTTTAGTGGTGTTTCAGTAAAGGATCTAAACATTGTTTTCCATTTGTTTTATCTTCCAAATGAATCAAAACAGTTATTTGGGGAAATTACTTTAGAATCAGTATTGCAATATAATTATAGCTTATCCAAAATTCTGTTTTGTATGTAAAGGTAAGGCTACTAATAAGATGGGAAATGTAAGGTAATTTTTCTGAAGCTGTTAAATGGAAGGGATTTTTTGTTTTCTGGTCAGTTAATGTATACGACATTGAACATGTGAGATCCATGCTTCTTCTGAAGCAGCAGTTGGAGGACAGACAGGATAGTCCATGCTACCTCAAATACCATTAGGTATCTGTGTGAGCCTGGGTATCTGCTTCTAGGTGTCCTAAATTTACCTGCCTTCATCTCAAAATGAATCCTATCAAAAAACTCTTTGTCTTCAATAGATACAAACAGGTCTTTCTTTCAGTGTTCTCTGTTGGAGGGTGCACAGATGTGTTAAAATCTCAAGAACATGTTTGAAATTTTGCAGAGACTACGTCGGAGTAAAGAGCATAATGCATTAGCAATTTGTAGAAATAAAATGCTTATCATAATGCTCATCACACCTACTGATGTGCTTTACTTTCTTGATTTTAAAGGTTATGATAATTTGTGCCTTTTCATTGCACAGGTTATCTGGATTTCAGCTTCCATCATCTATTGTGAGCACAGGTTCTATCCTCACCCTCTGTTTCACCACAGATTTTGCTGTCAGTGCTCAAGGCTTCAAAGCTATCTATGAAGGTAAGAACTCTTTTCCTACCAGGTCTTTATTGTACTTGACAGATGTTTTTCATGTTGAAATGTGATGTTCTAATTTTAAGTGTTTGGGTTTTGAATCATCAGTAAATATTGCATAAACTTTTTTATATCATACTTAAGACTATGTCTGTGATGTAGTAACATTTGATTTTGAAATTTAGTTTAAACCAATACTTTAATCTCTGCTGGAATTTTAAACTGAATTTGTCAGGCTTCCAAAGCTGGATTCAGAAATGCTTACATTTAAGTAATTTTCTTATTATTTCCTAAATGATTTCTTCTGACAACTTCTTTAGGCAATGCCTAACTTAAGGGGTATAATGATAAAAATGAGAGGAGATATGGATACTAACTGGTCTTCAAAATCAATTGCTAATCTTCTCCTTGTGGAAAATTAAAACAATGACGACAACAAAAATATATACATAAATTTAAAAACAAGACCAAAAAAAAGGCAGTTGAAAACTGGTTCCATAGAATATGTTAGACTACAATGATGACTGCACAGTTCTGGGAAAAAATAAGGCCAAGCATTTCATGTATTTTGGTGTCTAATAAGAATTAAGCTCATAAAACTGGACTGATACCATTTCCTTAATACTTTAAATTGTACAAAAGGCTTTGAGATCTGCAACCTTTGGAAAAATTGCCAGATAGTGGTATTAAGTCAGTTGCTTAACGTTGGATAATGAGGGTGTTTTGAGTGTAGCTTCAGGACTGCTTTCAAGTGTGTGACGGTTTTTTGTTGTTTGGTGGTTTGGTTTTTTTTTTTTTATTTATGGAAAATGCAGGGCTCTGAGTACTAGAAGTTACAGAAGGCTCAGTTTCAGGTTACTTCTCAAACGCAAAGCCATTTTTTCTATAGTTTCATAGGTATAATCCTTTGAAAGTGTTTATTCTGGAAAAGCTGTGTACAAAGTTAAGTAATAAAAATATTTTGCTTTTAATTCTATCAGTGGGGTTGATGTAGGAACTTTGAATCTAGGCAGTATTACGGTTTGATTGTAGCTATTCATTAGGAGTAGCATTTGCAAGTTTCTAAATCCATTACCTGTGATCTCTAAGTTACTCTGACTTTTTCTAAAGTGGTGACCAATGTATTTTCAAATGCTTTGATAAACTTTGATTACATTTCTCCTAGAACTATTCAAAGTCCCTTGAAACTTTACCCCCTTTCTTGACAATACCTAACTCTGCTCCATATTGATGCATATCTTTGTTTCATGTTTGATTGTTTTGAAATTATAGTGTTTTTAAAGTATATTTTGCAATCAGTTTCATCATTGAGTAGGTTACCTAGGTGTGAAAAGACAGAGGTGTAGGAGGTGTCAAAAAGCTTCCTTGTTTTGAGTTGTTTCTAATCGGGGTGGATAGCTCAGCAGTGTATCTATCTTTTGTTAGCCCTTCCTCCCTCCCATTGTCCCCCTAAAGCCTTATCACCTGATAAGTCTGCTGATCAATCTTTTTTTTTTTTTTTTTTTTTCCCTTTTCAACTGAGATGAAGGCTGTGAAGAAAGGCTAGGAAAGTTTCATTTTAATAGTCTTTTATTAGGTAAGTCGAAAAGGAGTATCAGACATCACAGGCACACCAGGAACTGTTTTCGTTACCTCAGCAGGAAGTTGCTTTCTGCATACCTGTATCTTTCTGTTCTAGCAGATGCATACCATAGCATATTTCATCCTTTTATGCAATCTGAACAGTTTGTTTTTCATATGGAAAAAGACAGTGAAGAATACTAAAGGACGTCTCTTGACTGTCAACTTAGGAACACATGCATGGAGCCACAGGCTGTAATATAATGACAGTTCCTGCTGGCCTACTTTCTTGTAAAAACCCCAGCAGGAAGAGCTGTAATTAACCTCGACAGATAGCACCACTCTCTGGTTAAACAACACTGCCCCCTTTCAGATTTAGTGCTGTAAACCTGGCATTGTCCGTGAGCTTTAAATTGACTTAAAAATCTGACATCCAGCTCCAGAAGAAATGGTGAATGTCACTCAAGTGACGGGAGTCTCAGTGTACAGACAAGCAGCGGGGACTGACGGTTTGGGAAGGATTTGTAGCAGTGAGGGGTTCGGTGTTTTTTTTGTGAAGGCTCGGGGTGATTGCTGCTGCAGTGGCCACCTCAGTTACTGAAACCCCATAGTTTAAGAACTCCTGTAATTGTTCCCTAAACTACTTGTTTTAAATAGTGACCCTTTCTGGCTTCTATGCTGTATGTAATTTTGTGAGTAGGCAGGTGATCAGGGACAGGGGAATACAGATCAGATCTTACCAGTCACTGGAAGTCTTTATGATCACTCTGCTGGCTACCCATCCCTAAGCTAGTTTGCTTTTACTAAAAATACCTAGTTATCCCCGGTTTTAGCCAGGTCTTTCATTCTTCTCTGGAGTAAGTGAATTACTGTTCAGCTGGAAGTGTAGGGATGATTGAAATGCTACTGACTGCTGCCATCTAAGAGTTTGGGACAGTTTGAGAAACGCTGTTTTAAACATCATAATTGGAGGGAAGTTTTAACTGCATTGTCAGCTGACAAGGACAGTATGTTTTAAAAAAAAAAGAAAAAAACCTGCAGGAATGATTCTGTAACAGAAATTTTTGTATAGAAGTAGAAAATTCCACAACATTCAAAAGTTAAGGAATTGTAACAGACTGGGAGCAGGAAAAAAAAAGCTTTGCATCACTATGCAAAGGAATTGTTCTAGAATTGCACCACTTGTCTCACAGTAGCTGATGAAGTAGATCTGAAAAATTCAAATATTAGGACTAATGAAGGAACTAATTTACATAAACTTTCTGTATTCTGGGAGGCTGCAAAACTAACTTTTTTTTTTTAATTCTTGTGACAGGCCACTTTTTCTTCTGAATAGGAAAATTTCATCTAATTAGGATTGTTACCTTCACACAACTAAAAAAAAAAAAATGATTGATTAGTGTCTTCAAAGTTATCTCTGCTGTTGAAAGTCAGTATTTTAAATGTGATCATGTGGGGAAAAAGCTAGTGTTTTGACAACAATGACACTTACCTCTCATAAGACTTAATACTGCGCTAGATTCTCTGCTATGTTGAGCTTCTGCTTTGCGGACCAGAGAGGGTGTGGTTGGGAGTTTTCACCATTGCTATCTGCAGGGTGCTCTTTTTAACTGAAACTCCCTGGTGAACAAGGGTAGGGTGTTGAACTAGGAAAGAAGGCACATGAACAGCTTCAAGACGTACTGAACAGCTTCTGAAGCTCCACCCACACTAGTATCCCTAGCAGCAAGAGAACACTACATCCCATTCCCTGGGCTGAGATTCTGATCTATGTGTTTTACTGAGTATATTCTTGATTTATGACCTCACTTCCTATCCAGCAGTGACATAATCAGATCCTTTTTACTTTTACAATATATAAATAGGTTAACAACGAAGCTAGTGAAACCACGTTCTGATGCTCTAAGCCCTTGAGGATTATTTGTACCTATCTGACTTAGCCTGTTATCACCAATATACCACAGGGATATTAATACTTAACTAAATCTGATTTTGTGACAGTAGACCAGCGAGAGCCATCTAGTTTTAACAAGGCACTGATGTAGTTGGGCAGTTGCCGAGTTCTTAGGTTGAAATGTAGGTTTCTTTACTATATCATTACTTCACCAGATTTATATATCCATTTCTGAGAATCTCTAGTATTTTAACTGATAATACTTCCATCTTCCTTAGTGGTCACATCAGCACTCTAAACTTTTGATACATATGGAAGCTTGAATTATTCTTATTTTCTGGGAATAAAATTATCTATGGGATTTTCAAACATATGATTATATCAGTAAAAACAACTATAAATTTCAAAAGTAGTAAGTTCAGTTTATAGAATCTGTAAACTTGTTTAATCTGTTATATGATTTATTGACCATTATCGTCACTGTTGGGTAATAATTAAATCTGAGTTTTAAGCAATGGGATTGGGGAGCTGAGGGATAGATTCTGTTTCTGTAATGTGTGATTGTGTGGTTTTTTTTTTTTAATTGACAGTGCTTTACATCATATAAAACATATTACGGTTTTGCAGGGGGTGCATGGGGAAAATAACAAAGTACTTGTGACTTGTGGAATTCCCTGTTAAAATCAGTTTAATACCTGTTTTTTAGAATGAGATTAACAGACTGTTTTAAAAATGTGCTTTGAGGGTGTCATGGTTTAACCCCAGCTGGCAGCTACAATCACACAGCCGCTCGTGAAGTTTTCCCCGTTCCCCTAGAAGCGCAGGGAAAAAAGGGAGAAAGAAGGGGAAAGGGGAAAAAAAAAAACCGCACCTTAGTGGGCTGAGATGAAGACTGTTTAATAAAAACAATAACAGAAAAGGAAAACAACAATAATAATAATGACAGAAGTCACTCTTACTGCCTGGTGAATTGGCACTGACCCAAGCAGTGATCGTGGATTCTGCCAACCCCCATTTATATACTGAGCATGACATCTATGGTATGGAATATTTCATTGGCCATTCCATTGTTCTGTCTATGCTCCTTCTCTGCTTCTATGGGAAACAGAAGAGTCCTTGAAAAGCATAAACATTGCTTAGCAACAACTAAACCAGTATGCATTATTGACATTCATTATTGACATTCCTTTCACAGAAATCACTAGAAAGAAAATTAACTCTTTCCCAGCTGAAACCAGGACAGAGGGCTACAAAGAGAAGTAAAAATTCAGCATTGCTTTGTCATAGTAATTTTCTTTGGAAAGTCAGAAGTATTCCTCCATACTTAACACTTGCATATGGTTGGAAATAGAGAAAAATACTCTTTAAATGACAGCAATATCTGAACTGTTATACATGCATATACTTGAGTAATGCATGGTAGAACTGTTATATGGTCTTTCTTCTACGAAACTAGTGTGTCCTGCCATTCAGGAAATCCAGTTGTCAAGTGCAGAAAATTCAGTATAAGTAGAAAAGCTTAATTCAAATTATATTGTTAGTCATCAATGCCAAATGAAATGTCATGGTTTTTAGCTTATATTTTGCTACACTAGTGTCTGCCACTAAACATTAAACTGCCCTCAAAGGTTAACAATCCTTGGTTGATTTTAAGCTATCTCAATTTTTTTTTTTTTGGTTGTTTTTATTGTTTCTAACCACAGTTTGTAATGTAGAATTGGTGGACAGTGTTTAAACAAGCCGGATGTACTGGACTCGATGTGTGCTAGTACCTCTCTTTGACCTCTGTTCTACAGCAGAAGGTTTTCTTTGCCAAAGGAAGAGCTCTTGCACATCCCTTTATCCTACGTACCCTCAGGGCATACTTCCTTTTTTCTTTTGTTCTTTGAATTCTGGGAGCTTTCTGCTCACACCCAGCATTAACATTTATAGTGGCAGTCACTTCATCCTGCCTTATGCATCTTCCCTGAAGCTTCTTTTTAAATCCCTTTCAGCATCAACAGCAGAAAGTAGTGGTATGCTTCCACAGTGTAAAGTCTTTGAAGAAATTTTCTTTTTTTTTTTTTTTCTCTTGCTGCTACTGTCCTCCCTGAGTATCTGTTGTTTGGTGTGTTTTTCCTTTTCTTTTTATTTTAGGGTTCAATACTTTGAACTATTTAAAACAACAACAACAACAAAAAAGTTGAAACCCTTCCCCAACCAACTTGGAAACTTTAATCTCTTCTATTGATTCCCTGAGTTTACAAGATAATTTTCCTGAGCTTGTGATTTTGCAGTCAATGCGGGCCCAGTCAAGATAACAAACCTCTGGGCTCAAGCTAATGTGTGTTGGGGTTTTTTTTATTTGTTTGTTTGTTTCCGTCAAGTACCAAAATACCTTTCCTGCACTTTAAGAGTAAAAATCTGCTTTTCACTGGCTCCGCACTGATAGTGCTTCCTACTTGTTGTGTAGTTCTCACAACAAACTGTGATACAGTTATGAGAGTAGTTACTCCGTGGGAAGGGGAATGCTCAAAAAAACCTGAATAATCTGAGACAAGTATTTGAAGTTGAGAGTAGGAAGCTAAGTTGGCAAGAAAATATCAACTTTTATGCAACTCATGCATAACGATTCCCTACTATTCAGTGTGAGATGAGTAGTCTCCTGAATCTTCAACCATTGCCAGTTAATCTCTATGGTTTAGTCATAGGTGCCGTTTTATCTATTAGAAAATACTTCATTTTGATTGTTCCAATGATCTGAGACTTTGACTATGACTCCTGAACCTCAATGGATTAGCATATCCAGCTCTGAAGAGGTCCAAAAGATTATAATAAATGTCTAATGATGACATTGAGAGCTATGCAGTTCATTCTATATTCTGTTGCATAGTTTTTGGGAAGGATTCAGTTTGTTGCTCCCAAATCTATAACTATTCTCTTCTCTACTGTGATGTTTGGAGAAAGAAGCAGTATAAATTTTAATCCAAGTATAATACTTTTAAATGTTAAAGGCACAAACTAACATTTTTTTTTAGCATTTCTTTGGTAAGAAAACAAAACTAACGTTAGTACTGTAGTAAATTCCGGTATTCTTGTAAATGTAATCTTGGCAGCAATACATCTTAACTAGCAATCTTACCATTGACACTGTAAATTACCATAACACATGTTATAGACTGATACATTTCTTTTTCTATTTTTAGTTAAATACTTCTTGCTTACTATTTTGGTAATCTGTTCTTTTCAAACTGAGTTGTTTGTTAAAGCTTTAAGCAGCTGTGTGTGTTTATATACATGACCAAGTAAACCAAAAGCTTTGAATAGTTAAAGCACAGATTGAAATGGGATCTTTTTAGGCTGAAATTTGTAGCCACACCTCTTAGGAATGATACAGTCTGAATGACTATTTGATGACATACAGGAAAGAAATCACAATGTGGTTAAAAATAAAGCTGATACTTTGTGCGTCAAAACATGACACAATGTGTAGCAGCAAAATCTCAGGACAGAAGAGGTCTGACAGTGCTGTCGGACTGTTCTGTGGGACCTCTTATAGCTAATATAGAATATTAAGATTTAGGTGTCAAAAGAGTTCACGTTAACAATGACAGCTAAAGAAAAATATTAAGCCTACATGTATTCAGAAAACTTCTGAAAAAGAAAATGGAGGTTATTTTGTGAGGAGAGATAGGTAAAATATTCTGCTTGTGGTGTGAAGTGTAATAATAGATCTAAAACTTGTTCAAAATGCTAAATTTATGGGGAACTGAATTTGGTAGGTAGAAACAGGTAATGACTGCACTCTTGTATGCCTTCTCTTTCCAGTCTTTCTTAATGAAGACATTGTGCATAGAAGAAATAACTGTATTTAAAACAAGAATACTCCACAGCTTGCTTATTTATGAGAACTTGTGGTGGATAACTTCACCGGTTAAAAAAGAAGTGAAATTCCTTTTGCCAATAAACCACTTAAATGTTGTGTTTCAGCAATATTTGAAGGACCAAGAGTCAGAAATCTGGAATGTTATTTCCTAAACTGCCCAAGGGCAGAAATTTCCCAAACAGAAGTTGTAGGCAATTCTTTCCGAGGAGAAAAAGAGACTGTAATTAACATTGTTGTGATGGAATAAAACCTACTTGAACTGGCAGAAAATAAAATTAAAATTAAATGTTGTAGGGCTCATTGTTAACCAATCAATTCTGTATCTAAAGGAAGAACAGTTTTTTAAGAGCCTTGCCTGTTATATTAGTCCAATTATATGTTCAAGTTTGTGCCCATTACCTCTTATCCTATCACTGGGCATTGATGAG
This sequence comes from Burhinus bistriatus, assembly GCA_013397275.1. Classification (NCBI taxonomy): domain Eukaryota; kingdom Metazoa; phylum Chordata; class Aves; order Charadriiformes; family Burhinidae; genus Burhinus; species Burhinus bistriatus. Next base: position 199,581 of record VYXH01010821.1, on the reverse strand, counting down.
ATCCCCCCCTCAGCCTTCTCTTCTCCAGACTAAAAAGACCCAACTCCCTCAGCCTTTCCTCATAAGAAAGATGTTCTAGTCCCCAAATCATCTTTGGAGCCCTCTGCTGTACCCTCTCCAGCAGTTCGCTGTCCTTGTTGAACTGGGGAGCTCAGAACTGGACACAGTACTCCGCGTGCAACCTCACCAGGGCAGAGTAGAGGGGGAGGATAACCTCCTGTGACCTGCTTGCCACACTCTTCTTGATGCACCCCAGGATTCCATTAGCCTTCTTGGCCACAAGGGCACATTGCTGGCTCATGGTCATCCTGTTGTCCACCAGGACTCCCAGGTCCCTTTCCACCGAGCTGCTTTCCAGCAGGTCAGCCCCTAACCTGTACTGGTGCATGGGCTTATTCTTCCCCAAGTGCAGTACCCTACATTTGCCTTTGTTGAACTTCATGAGGTTTCTCTCTGCCCAACTCTCCAGCCTGTCCAGGTCACGCTGAATGGCAGCATAGCCTTCCGGTGTGTCAGCCACCCCTCCCAGTTTTGTGTCA
>VYXH01010821.1:159628-186158 GCA_013397275.1 Burhinus bistriatus | reverse complement strand
TTGGTGAGCACTGTCGCCAGCTCCCTCAGTGCCCTTGGGTGGATCCCACCTGGCCCCATAGACTTGTGTATGTCTAAGTGGTGTAGCAGGTCCCTCACCATTTCTTCTTGGACTATGGGGGCTTCATTCTGCTCCCTGCCTGTGTCTGCTAGCTCAGGGGCTGGGTACTCAGGGAAAAACTGCTCTTACTGTTAAAGGCTGAGGCAAAGAAGGCATTAAGTATCTCAGACTTTTCCTGATCCTTTGTCACTATGTTTCCACCCCCATCTACTAAAGGATGGAGATTCTCCTTAGTCCTCCTTTTATTGCCAATGTATTTATAGAAAGTTTTTTTATTGTCTTTAACATCAGAAGCCAGGTTAAGTTCTAGTTGGCCTTTGGCCCTTCTAATTTTCTCCCTGCTTAGCCTCACAACATTTTTGTAGTCCTCCAGAGTGGCCTGCCCCTTCTTTGAAAGGCTATAAATCCTCCTTTGTCCCTTGAGTTTCAGCCGTAGCTCATAGTGTAAGAGCTTCCCTTTCATAGTGACATTCTCCTATGTGCTTTTGCCAGCCATCACTGCATGTTGCCAAAAGTACTGAGGTGAATCTAGAAACAGAAGTCCTGTTTTCTGTTGCCTTAGTGAAGCAGGGAGGTTTCCCTCCCAGGGCAACTCAAAACAAGTCTGTTATAAGAACGGACTTTGCTCAAGGTAGAGAGGAAAAATCATGTGGCTGCCACACAAAATACTAACCAAAAAGCATATTTGTCCCTGTGCAGTAGGAGGGGAAAAAAATAAGTCACCATGTGTAACAGCACCATCTGCTGACTGCTGCCCTAACACTTGCACGCTTCATCCTGAACAAAGCATGTATATGCATATTGAATGCATTTGTGGTTTGAATTTTTGTCCTGCTAGAAGGTTTAATCCATTTTTCCCTTTTGCTATTGTGGTAGTTTTAACATCTGAAGTATTATGAGCTATATTTTGTGTTTTGATAGTTCAGTTTGCATTAGTGTTCTATAAAATATTCCTTAAAACAAACAGACAAAAAAATTTCCTTGAACATAAGCAGATTACTCCTTTTGACTACTTTCTCAACCACAAAGTACTTCCTAGGACAAGAAATAACTGATCATTGACTTTAAGTAGGAATCCCTTGGGCCTATCATACTTTTAAGACATGCTATGTTAAGACTACTGAAAAAGGAAGATTACTGAACCTGACTTTTTATGAAGTACCAAGTCACTTGGAAGGTTCTTGCTCAGTGCTGAATTCTCTCCATTCTTCTTTCCTTTTGATTGGAAACCCCCTACCCCCTCAAATATTGAAAGTGTTACTAATCTACATCAACCATGCTGCCTTTATCTAAAGTGGCAGAGCTGTGGAGGTTACATTGCAGAAGCCTGACAGATGGCTTATATTAAATTTAAGGACTTGACTTCAGATCACTCTGGACTGTAGGCGTGGCACTCAATTTGAACAGCTCTAAAGAAAGTGGTTGGTGACATTGCTGATACTGGAGAGGAGGCATGGTGAGGACAACTTATATTGATTGTCAGAACCTTCAATTGTGTTGACTAAATGTTGTTTTGTAGGGTTTTTTTCCTAAGTAATCAAGCAAGTAGCTGCACATTGTATTTAGATTAATGTATTTTATAGAACATCAGTAAGAATGATGAACTCATTCACTACTGTTGAATTAGACTGACACGTGGCTTACCTGAAACACCTTCTGTTATTGTTATAACAAGATTATAGCTCTTTGCTAGTTCCATATCTTTTCATAGACTTTAAAATGTGTGTATATAAGCAGAGCATTTCTACTGCAAGTGAACATCTGACGCAACAGTACCACATCAATGTAGTCCCGTCTTACTTCTTTCTATTTAAAAACTTCACATCAAGTTCTCTCCCTTCTTAAATTAAGCTTCCAAAAGAGTTCTACTGTAAAATTCCCATTCCAGGCTTTTATTTCTTCAGAGAGTAACTGTGAAGTAATGGCTGAGTGGCTAAACACTGGACTAGCCTCTAAGTCACTTCACTTTGTCACCGGCTTCTTTCTGTCTATAAAAGTGCAATTAGTTTGACTGTCTTACAGGGATTTTGAAATGTTTTGTTAAAAAGTACACATGAGAATAAGAACCTTACTTTTATGTAATATATGGGGGTATTCAAGCTAACCTTAGACTCATAAGGAAATGTTAAAAAAAATAATTAAAAAATTAAAAATTGAGACATCTAGAGGCATTTTTTTTCTAGCAACTGAATTCTAAATGGTACAGCTGAAGCTTCTGAATGCTGGGTGGAAAAAGGTAGTGGACATTACTCCTAAACAGTTACAGACTCCTTCTCCCCAAACCACACAGTCCCTTCCTTCAGCCTGTTTGGTTTGGTTTGTTTTTTTTTATTAATCGTCATATGTAAAGCCTGCATTTCCAAGACGATTATTTTTTTTTGACTTGTCTCTAATAACCTCAATTGACTTCATCTTGATGTCTTCATATCCAAGAAAAACGTTAGTGTTTGTAATCAGTGCCCATCTGAACATTTTCCTTTAAAGGGGCTTGATAAGTAGTAGCTACCTGTACAGACAGGTTTCTGTATACCTGGAAAATTTATGTAAACGGAATTATAATGATTTTATGTGATTTTTATATGAACACTAAAACTTTGTAGAATTCTAGAAAACTGCTGTACTTAATTTTCAATACCTTTAAGGTTGAATCATATTTAAAATATATAATGAAGAAATTATTTTAATCTTAAAATTCATATTTCTTCTCCCAGTTATGTCTACTGTCAAAGATACTGAAAAGACAAACAGGGAGGTAAAGATGCTTGCTGTAAGCAATTGCATGGGCCATTAGTTAAAATGAGTGTTTAAATGGATAAATGATGCCCTTTCAGATTATAAACACAGAACTAAATTAGTAAAAATGCGTAACTCAGCACAGTTGTTTTATGATCACTAGTTGGGTATTTCAACCCATAGCTGAAACATGAAAACTGAAAATCTGTTAAAGTACTGTAGCATATAATTAAGGTTTGTTGTTATAACATCTGATACATTATACCATGGTACCTGTCTGATTTTCATATTTATACTGAAACATTCATAATTCAGAGTGAGTAATATATTGCTCATTGTATTTAGAGAACTTAAGAAATAACACAAAAATAGATGGAAATGTATGCGTGCCTTCTGTTGCTGCTCTTGCACACACAAAGTAGAAAGCCAGTACATAGCCGTAGAAATACACCAGTAATGTAACATTAATAAACAAATGAAGTCAGATCTTTTGAAATACCTTCTTGTTGCAAAAAGACTTGGAGTTTTGATCAAAACCCCTGTCTCTTCACTTATTATTCTTCAGACCTTCATGTATTATTCATATAACCATAGGTTAGGTATTTCTGTTTAAGCAAAGCTCATGAATGTTTACTGTAATGGAAACAAACTACTCTTATAAATTTTGGCCATTCTGTTTGTGCAACCATTATGTGTTTAACTGCAAAATGTGCTTCTCCAGAATAAATATATTCTCCATTAGTATAATGCTCTGATTGTCGCTGTAAATTATTTGTCCTCACCATTTTCTTTCTTGTTTGTTTGCCATCTTTTTCTCCTGCGTCTCAGCTTGAATTAGATTATAGTATACCTGCTGCAGGATTTTGTTGTTGTGGTTGTTTTTTGTTGGAAAGTGTCTTTAAAATTGCAGGAAGTGAAAAATTTTAATTTATAATTAGATAGGTTGGTTGCTATACTTCTTTCCAAATGTTGAACCTATGGCATTATTGGCAGTTCTACCTTATTTGAGAGACTATGCAGATAGAAATTAGAGCAATCTAATTGAAGAATCAATCAAAATATTTAACACAGTGGTACAGCTTCTTTTCTGAAGTTAAAAATTGAGAACAAACTGTGGACAGCCTTAGAGGTCTTTATGGTTTGAGTGATACAAAGGAAGTCCTTGTGCAACTGTTGATGTACAGTTTGCATTCTGATATGTAAGTGGACTTTTCCTTGGTTCCCTCCCACAATTAAACAGACCAGAAACTAATGAAGCAGATGATGATCCTCCCTTCTTTCTGCAGTAGCTTGCACAGCAGCATCGGACCACTGGGGAGTAGAAGAATGCCTCTCTTCCGCTGGAAGATTGCCCTTGAAATAATACAAATATCATGCCTGAATTTCAGGCAGTGTCCCATTTCAAGGGGTATTATATCTCTTTTCTACCATTCTATAAAGCTTTCTCCAGAAAAAGTAGGTTGTAGTCCATTGGATGTTGTAGGTACTAAACAGTGGGAACTATATAGAACTATTGTTAGGTGAGGAGTAGACCACAGTTTTCAAATCAGCTAAGTAATTTGCTACCAAATGAAGTGATGGGCTGTGTGATCCCACAATATTTGCTCTGGATTGAGCACTATTCAACAGTTACGTAAGCAGCCTGAGGAAGGAACAGGTAGCATTTAGTTGCAAATGGCATTAAAGTAGCTGTAAGAACAGGATTCAAAGGTATAAGTCTAAACAGGGGAAATGATATGAAGGAAAATAAGCCCCCCAAATAAACAGGATGGCAGTCAAAAGAAGTCAATGGCAAAATTCCTTACATGTATAGAAATAATAATCTTTGCATATGTATTACACATTTCAAGAGAGAATTGCTAGAAAGCATTACCCTAGGAAATGGTCTACCAGCTTGTAATGGATCATGAGTGAGCATAATTCCCCATTCTGTTAGGGGGAAAAAAAAAAATCAGTGCTACAGTTAGATATGTGAAGAGGGAGAATAAGTTAAAGAATTCTGAAATATTCTTCTATATGCTTCTGCTAAGGGCTTGGGCTGAATTTTATGTCTCACTCTAGGCACCACAATTCCAGAAATACATAGACAAAGAATGTCCACAGAAAAGCAACAGAAATAACAAAAGAAAACAATGATTTCAGCAAAACTGTTAAAGGAAATAACTCTCAAATCTCGACAAGAGAAAGAGGTGATAGTCTTTATGTATGTAAAGAAATAAGTGTAAAAAAGAATGACAATTAACTCACGTCTGCTGCAGGCATAGCAAGCATCATTCAGATTTAGTATAGGTTTAGTTATGAAGTTCCTTCTAAGCTCTGTTTTTGATTAGTATGATGGTTAAAATTAGCTTACCTTCATTCTTGATCTTTATTGTTAAATAACTGCTGTTGTTCCAAAGGAGCTGTACATGTATGAAGCTGCACTAGGGAAATATAAGCTTATATAGATATAAAATCTTTTGAAGTTATGAGTTGTGCCTAATTAGATACCAGAATTTTCTTAAACAATTCAAGTGTTTAATTTTTGCTGTTACGGTGAACTCTAGTTACTATAGTGATTCATAATTTCATGAAACTTCATATTCTGAAAAAACTAGAAACGGGAAAATCTTCAAATTACTTTGTTTCTATCACAGTCCAAATATCCTGAAATTTCAATTTCTTGTGAAATTGAATTTGTTTTCTATGGCTTCAAGTCCTTGATAATACATTGTTCAGTTTCACAGTGCCTGATGAAAGCCACTCCAAAATTTTTGTCAAGTTTATCTTACTTATTCAGAGCTTTAACCATCACACAATTGTCCTGTTTTGGCAGTATTACAACTGTAGTACAAATATGCTAAACTTAAGAAACCAGTGGTGTAATGCGTGACAATGTAATTGTTAGGTATTTTATTTACACAATTAGCTATGAAATTCATGCCTAAACATTGTTTTTGTTTAAAACATATAACTAATTTTTGAGATCTCTTATAAACATGTCCATAATGTCTCAGGTGTAGCATGGCATGCAATGAAGTTGTCAGTAATGGCTTCCAGCAGTTACATGGAGTTGACATATGAAAAAAATATCTGCAGTTACAAACATCATTTTAGTGATAAAAAGATAAATAATAATGTGACGTTATTTTAAAAACTCTTGCCATTGATTAGAATAATATAGAAAGCTTCTGCTTGTTTCCTTTCTGAAGGAAAGTGGGAATAAAATCTAGTAACTTGCATTAAAGTTGGCCCAAAAAGCAACACTATTTACTCCTATTTGTCTATCCATGCATGTTGCATAAAAAGAATAGTTTGGATAATACCAGATAGATGACAGCTGCAATATAGTTTTGTATTAGAAATATAACTAAAAATTTTGAATTCTGAATGTTTTAGGCTAATTATGGGATGATTCCTTACTCTAGATCTTGTTTTTAAACTTACCGTTCAAACTAGTTCTTCTGAAGAACTTAATGTTTCATCAAATTCTGTCACAAGCTAGGCACAACTATGCCAAACTTCTGTAACTGAACTGACATGACTTCTTGGAGTACTGTTTGTCAAAGTTATATAGTTGCATATTCCCAATACATGAAATGCTTTCTGGAATGTGTAGTATAGAGAGAAGTGAAGAACTTTACTTCTGGAAGAAACTCCTAGCAAATGGGTAACTTGAAGTCCTCTTGCTTCAGTTTTTCAGAATACAAGAACATGAAAACTACATTGAAATCAAGATTTGCAACCCGTATAAATATGACTTCAGGAAAAAGTGAAACTTTTAGCAGAAATAATTTGTTCTGACTCGTTCATCTTGCTTTATCCACTATACTTCAGATGCAGCAAGAACTTCAGACAAATTGCATTGTTTCTAAGTTGATCAATTAGGTATTAAATTTTCAAAATCAGTATTAGCTTAATCTTACTCCCACTGATGTCAGTAGCAGTTCTCATGGGTAATAATGGTTAGTACTGTATTGAGTTTATTTGAAATTTACACTCTTAATCAGCTATTTTGTTTCTGAAGGAGCTATTCATATGGATACATTTAAGTAAATGTAGGTTATGTGGGTGGAAATTGTGCCTGCTAATGCAAAATCTTTTTTCTCCTTAGGATTGTAATTTTTTCATTCCAGTTTGGCTGATCCTCGCATTTGAAATATCATGCAAGGCTATATTGCTAATCACAGAAAAGGGAGGTAGTGTAGCAAAAATGCTTCCCCAAACTGTCTAAGAAAACAAAAGAAGCGAAGAAATCTTCCTTAATTTCATACTTTTTTTTTTGGCTCTGAACATAATGCATGTGTGCTCCTTTTAACATGTCTTATGAACATATTTAATTAAGAGCAGGGTGGTGATAACTTCTATGACTTGATCTCATGGTAAAACACTGTTGAGTTTTTTTTTCTCACAAGGAATTAAGAGTTAACATATATTAGACATTCCTACAACAGGATAACTATACTATTTTTTCGGTTACTTGTGGCAGTGCAATGCTAATAAACAAGATCAACATAAAAATGTATGTTTTGATGATTTAATAGAAGTAAATTATTTACTACAAACATCAACTAAATACATTAGTTGATCAACTGTACATCAACTAAAGCATTACTATGCTAATGTCTGCTAACAATCGCGAATTGAGGTATAAAAGAAGTTTCTAATGGTAAAAATATCCTATGTGATTCCTGTGGTCTTACTCTGCTACTGCTTTCATATGATTCTTTAATTAAAAAAACCTCTCCTCATCTGTCTTAGGTCCATAAACATTTGCATCATTTGGAGAATATTTGCCACAGCAGGATGCTTCTCCCTGTGTAAACTAGTGTGGATCTTTCACCATTCTGTTTTAAATGCAAAAAATGACTATGTAGGTTTGTGTTAGAATAGTGTAAGTCTCTTACTTCCATAGCAGCACTTTGCAGGTAGGTTGGGTAAGGTTATTTCAGCAGTGAACATAACCCTTGTCTGCTGAGAAAGGTGATATAGCTACGTGGCCGTGAACTTAGCACCAGATGGTGGTGTGGGGCTTCAGGGAAAATGACAGCCATTATTTTACCATTATTGTTCTATTAACATTGACGCTATTGTATTATCTTTCAATTTTTCTCTCCTGTATTTTTTGTACATTACCTTCTTGTAACTTTAAGGGACATGATGACTTTATAATATGTATGTAGCTACTTTAAGGACTTTGGAGGTGTTAGATGGAAGATTCTGCATAGTTCATTCACTTTAAAGAGTATGAAGTCTTTTTTTGGTGGATATAACTGCAGAAAATTTTGGAATGCTTACAACATCAGGTATGTAATTGTATATTCAAAAAAATGCATATATAGGCACAAATAGACTGAGCTGAGGTGTTTATTATCCTCAAATAAGTGTTTCTTTGCTTTTATATTCTTGGGTATGTGACTTTTTAACATTTTAAATGCTTGACAGAAAATAAAAATGTAAAGAATTCTTAACAACAGTACATTCCTAAAATGGAGTAATATAGCTAATAAATAAAAGACTGGATAACTTGTTTCATTTGTTCTGAAACTTGCTGACTTGAGTGTATACTGCGAGTTCTGCTCAAGTCGTCAGAATATTAGAGTTCAGTGATTTCCAAATCTATGATTCACTTTGTTTTATGATCAAGACTGCATGTAGTTCTTCCTTAATTTCTTTTAGTTATGACTTATATTTTTGATATCTACAAGGTTTTATGACCCCCATGAAGTTTTATTGAGAAATATAGTTTAGTGGGTTTGCTTTTTAGCAAAGGCACCTGTGTGTCTGAGAACTGTGTGTGTGTTCTTAGGTTCTATAAGTTGAGCAGACACAGTTTGATCATTCTAATGACAACTTCACTACTTGTTCTGCTACCCCCAAAAAGTCTAAATTATTTTCCTCACTTGCCTTTCTAAATGTCATCTTGTCTAAGAATGAATTCTGTTATGAATAAGACTTAAAGGTTGCTCTTGCAGCTGTGAAGTTCTAATTTACAAGGCCTTTTACTAGGCTAATTTCAATACACCTTCCATCGTATTCAGAGTTCTTAGTGATGCCATATTATGCCCAATTTATGTATCTCTGTGTTACTAGAAGTATCATAAGAATATGTGTGCCTTAGCTGGCACAATTTGTAACTCTCAGGATTTTTTTTTTAGCTTTTTTTTTTGTTTGTGTGTTTGTTTCACATACAAAAAAGCTTTCTGTACTGAATAAGGTGTAATCACACAAAATGCTCATTTTAATATTAGAGAACAACACTATTCATCTCAACTAACGTTAGCCATCTTAGGCTGCAGTTCTGTACAAGTCTGACACCTAATTGTGCTTGTTTATAGGTGTCTGTATGTGTATATGGATTTTTAACTCCTACTCCATGGTCAATGCTATCTATCCTGGGACCTGTCCTGTTTACTACCTTTGTCTGTGACCTGGAGGAGGAGGTGGAGCGCACCATCAAATTTGCTGATGACACCAAACTGGGGGGTTCATTCAATTTGCTCAAGTATAGGGTTGCTATTTAGATGGCGTGATGCTGGAAGAATAGTCCAAAAGTTAACAAGGACAAATATTAAATTCTTCACCTGTGATAGACTAACTCTCTTTCCCAGTACAGGCTGGGGACTGACTGGCCAGGCTGCAGCTTTGCTGAAAGGGACCTTGGGTCCTGGCAGGCAGTAGGCTGGACGTCAGCCAGCAGTGTGCACCGGTGATGATGAAGGCTAACAGCATAGTGGGCTGTATCACAAGGAGCATAGTCAGTAGGTTAAGGAAGTGATTTTCCACCCCCACTCCCCTTTACTTGGTGCTTACTAACCCACGTAGGAATACTGCATCCAGTTTTTGCTCCCTTAATGCAAGAAAGACATTAGTAGACTGGAATGAGTTTGGCGTAGAGCTACCAACCTGCTCCACTTGCCCTGTATGGAGGGGCTGAGGGAACTGTGAAGAGATGGCTTCAAGGGGACTTAGCAGCAGCCCCTTAGTGCCATACAGGGAGGTTGCCAATAAGATGGAGCCAGGATCTTTATTGAGAGAAATAGTAGGAGGGAAAGACAACAGTCATAATGGGAAACAAAGGAAGTTCCAGCTGGATAAAAGGAGAGTTACCATGAAGATAATCAACCATTGAAGCAGGTTACCCAGTGATGTTTTACAATCTTTGTCCTTGGGGGTTTTCAAGACCTGGCTGGAAAATGTCGTCAGCAACTGGGACTGAATTCAGTGTTGACTCTGCTTTGAGCTGGAGGTTGGTTCATAGAATCATAGAATGTGTTGGGTTGGAAGGGACCTTTAAAGATCATCTAATCCAACCCCCCTGGAGTAAGAAGGGACATCTTTAACTAGATCAAGTTGCTCAGAGCCTCATCAAGCCTGGCCTTGAATGTCTCCAGGGATGGGGCCTCTACCACCTCTCTGGGCAACCTGTTCCAGTGTTTCACCACCCTCATTGTAAAGAACAACATCCTGATGTCTAATCTAAACCCACCCTGCTCTAGTTTAAAACCATTGCCCCTGTTGTTCCTGACACCCTTGCCAATCTGAATTATTTTTATGAAAGGGATTGCTTGCATTTATGTAAATTCAAGCGTATCCTAGGTGTTAACTTTATGGTGAGATGATTCACTCTGCTGACTATGGATTAGATCACTCTGCCGACTATGGATTAGATCGCTGTTGACTATAAAGAACATTTAGACAGTCTATGGCATCTGTAGGTGTCTTCATGTCAGTTTCTTAATCTTAATTTGAGTCTTTAATAGTAGTACAACTCTAATCTGGGGAATTTGGACTCCCTCCTTTAAAGGAGAGAATCAGACACCCCTGAAGAGCTTTCATCTCAGTTTTCTTAGCAAACTGTTTTAGGATGAGATGAATCACTTCGGGTGCCATTTATTTTCTATCCCAAAACCCTATATTTAAAAAAGGAAAATCATGTTGAGATTTCAACTTTTCACTTATCTGTATGAAAATCTGCGATCCTCAAAAGTGCTAAGCATTCCATGATTGCTTCAAAATATTTATATGTAAAAATCAAGTCCTCATTGTGTTCAACCCAAATAAATTAGTACTTATTTTGGAAAATTTGTGACAGAATATGTTGAACTCTTGCTACACTCCTCAGTGTCTGAACTGAAATACTACATAATGGTTAACTTTCAGATACTCGCTGAAGTATTGACCTCTTTTGGAGAAAATTGTTCTACTCTAAAGACATAGCCTCCATACTTAAAAATAATTTCATGTTTCAGAATTTTTGGAAAGAAAATAAACGTTGTATAATCTGGAGACACAAAATAATTTGTCATTTGCCCATTTCTTGTAGGAGAGGAAGACTTGGTCTGAGTGAGTTCTTGTTACTTATTGAGGGTGAAAAAAATGAATGGTTTAGCACAGCAATTTGTGACACCTAGTTATTTGCTTCACTACACTACTTTGATTTGCTGAGCAATTATCTCAGTTAGGGCCAGCTGCAGAGTTAGGGCCAAGCATCAAGTCAAGCTGAATCTCATACTGTGCTAGTGCTTGCATCAGATAGTACACTATGAAGTAAGGATGTTAAGTTCTGTTAGTTGCTGATTTCTTTGTTTTAGAAGACAAGGTATTTAGCAGCAGTGATCATCCCCATACACTGAAGGACAGAGGGCAGATTTGTAATGGCAAGTAAAACAGTAGTCCTGGTTGTCATATCTGGAAATCCTTCTTTCAATCTCTACCGCTTCTAGTATACAGTACTGTCATCTGGGAGTTGATCTGTGTGACTGTACACAGTCTGAGTCATTTGGGAGTTGATCTTCCAAGCCAGTAAGTGCCCTCAATATCAGATGACTTTACCAGAAGGTAGTTATCCTCAAAATGTGGTAGAATCAAGATTGTGTCTTTGAACTTCAATACTCATTTGAGGTATAAAAATGCCAGCTCAACAGCAAAAGTTGTTAATGCTTCTAAACATACTGCAAAACTTTGCTAAGATACGCTCATTCAAGGTATATATTTTAACATATTATAGTTGTGTCTATACTCGGTGGCTAATAGAAAGTAGCTTTGGAGCTACTTTGTCAAATGAGAAAAGATTAATGTATTATTTTGTTAAATAAATAAATGGATTTTTGTTCATCTGGAACATAGATTTCCATTTTTCCTATTTTTATTAGCTCAGAACCTGCTCTTAGTTTACAGGCCTTTTTTGTCAGCTGGGATGAGTTGGTTTGAGGGTTTGTTTACATTGATTGAGACTCTGGAAACAGTCACAGTTTCTGTCACTCATTGATTTTTCTTTGTGTATTCTTTTCCAGTTTACCTCCCTGAAGTAAGTTCTTTTAAAAGTCAATCTTCAAGCCTGCTTCCACTATGTAAAAACAAAAAACAACCCCCCAAAAATAATAATAAAAAACCCCCTTCAGTTCCCTACTAAGGAAAACGATGCAGTCTGAGAGGCAGCAGACAGTTGCCCTGTGAGATTTTTTTGTACTGATTGGACAGCTGACAAACCCATGTGCCACAAGCAGGCTCAGCAAACGTTACCTGCTTTTTTCATGTGTAAGCAAACGGCTGAGGAGCGCAGAAGCCAGTGCTACCATCAAAGAAAGTGACCAAGGACCAGCAGAAGGAGTTTGGGAGTACTGTTGGCAGGGGCAAGAGCAATGCAGTAGTAGAATACTAAAGGACACTCAACCCAATACTTTAGGAAACCAATTTTTTTCAAAACCTTTGTTTCTCAGTACTCTGGTAAAATGCTTGTCAAAGATAACCTTTGTTCTATGAATTCCTGTAAAAAAAAAAAAAACCCAACATGCAAGTTCTTTCAAACTTGTTTTGCTATATACAATTTTATGCTGAAAATATGGGAAAATAAAATGTCACATAAAACCGAAACTTAATTATAAAGTGAATTTAGAATTATAAAATATTTATTTATAACTGAAAACATATATCTAATTAAATTCTGTAACCTACTGCAATATTTTACCCTCTTCCTGTGATCCTTCCCCTGTACAGTGCTATGAGACCATTAAGGCTACATCTGAACTAGAAAGTAGAGCATGCCAGGGACAATTTTCTGTCCCAGAGCTTGGCTGTTATGGTGCAGCTTGACTTGCATGCTCATGACCAAACTCTTCCTTATGCCCTGAAACTTGAGCAGTTACTTCCATAACTGTTGTTAAGAATGCTGCCCAGCCTAGGCCAAAGTCGTTTTAGGAATCAGGTCTCAGTTTAACAGTATTGATAATATACCAAAGCCAGCGTACAGCTTTACCCAGCCTTGTTTAGTCTTGTGTAGCACGGAAGTCTGAATGTAAGATCTGGAGTAGTTGTTTATGTTAGGAGAAGAGAATATTACCTCTTCACATTCAGTCTGCTGTGCATTCTATGTATTTCCAATTCTGATTCCTCCATCTTAGTAATAAACGTCCTAACAGAAATGTTCTGCCCAATGCCAGTAAAATTTTTGATGCACTTAAATCTGTGGGGAGTAAAGAATATCATCTGTGCAGCACCTCTCCCATTGCCTATAAATGAGAATAGGGGCCACATTTCGCAACAAGATTGAAATATGCTAGAGGCCATGTTCATCCAGAATCTGAGTTTGAGATCAGAAGATGTAGCAAGTCTGAGTTTCATCTGAAGCTATCAAATCTTTACAATAGCTGTAACAGGGAACTGTATCTCAGAAGTCCCCCAAAGTTCAAGAGACACCTCAAGACATCTTAAATATGTTGGTCTAGTCTCTCCAGGCCATATACTACTAGATTTTTATTGATACTAAATTTTTATAGGAGGCTTGACAATTCATCTCAAACTTCTAAAATAATTCTATGGTGTTAAATAACCAATTCTCAACTAAAAATGCTGTTCACAGTTGACTTTTTTTTTTTTTAAATGAAGTTATTGACACAATGGTAAAGAAAATACAGCAGTCCAAAAAACACAGCAGATCCAGAACTGTCCCTGTTTCAGAACTTTTCTGTTTCTAGATTAACCTGCATTTTATTATCATCAGGTTCAGATTAAGTGTAATAGCAATAGATAACTTTCTCAAAAGGGTCTGTAATTTACACCTTCCACATTCCATGTAAATTCAGCAGTGTGGCATACGCTTAATGCTGTTTACAATATTGTAAAAACTTGATCAGATAGTTTCAAAGGGACTGAGGCATGTCAGAAAATTTAAAAGGAGCCAGGGGGGAGAAAATTCTGTCAGGTAAGACCACTGTGGGATATAACACGACACATCTACAGTGACATACAGAGCAAATAAAACTACTAATCAATGTCTAACAAAAATACCTCTGCTGGAAGTTAATTAACATCACAAAATATCTGCAACAGAAATTATTTTTCATGAAGGTGTATCTGGATGCATATACAGCAACTAACGAAAGAAATCCTCTGAAACTTTATCACATCTGCTCCATAAGCAGCAGCAGTAAAAGATTATGTGTAGAGATCATGGCAATTGATCAGCAATGTGTGTGAGTAGGTTTCAGGCTAAGAGAAGCGTTAGTGTGTTAGCACAGAGAATACTTTGCCACCAGTGGAGGAGCATTTAGCATTGTTGGTGTGTATGAATTGAGTGCTGTTTGTGCATCTAGAAAGTGGGATGACAAAGCACCTTTGTTCTGTGCCAGTAACCAGGAGATCCAAGCAGTTTCAGAGACAGGGGAAACAACTGGAACTTTGGTTATCCTGTCTGAACATGAAGAGGCTGGGAGATGACTTGAGGAGTTTTGAAATACAGTTCTGTGACATGGGTGTGGTATAAATGCACATCTTTTAGGGTGGATAAGAGGTCAAAAAGTCACCATTATAGATTGCTAGTCTGCCTGTGCTGAAACCGTATGAGAATCTGAGCTGTTCTTGCTCACAAGGTGCTCTGTAAATTATTATGCACCAGCTGGCAATGTGCCATACACAAATGGATGGGGATGAGCAAAAGGATATTTCCAAAGTTTTATTCTGGGAACTGCTGCATCACTCAGAGCAGTGGAAGGGTGCTCCTTTTTAAAAGTGGTAATACACGATCCCTTCTGTATTATTGTATAGAGCCTATGTTGCTCAAAGTTGATGTACTTAGGTGCTTTTTGGATCTCTATTCAAATAATCTGTATAGACAATATTATGAGATCCTACTCCCAAAGTCTTGTCATGTGGAAACTACTGTTAACACCAGATAAAGTATTGTTCCTTCAAGAAAGGATTGACCATCTCATTACCACGCTACAGGAGACAAAACAGTAACAGTACATAGCATTACTTTTTGTAGCAGCAAACTGCTATGGTATGGTTGAACAGAATCTGATCATCACATTTCCAGCAAGATATAACAAAATAGTCTGTGGGCAAGGAGCTTTGCAATTCATGAGAGAGAACATTCTATACAAACAAATGTCTCATCCTTGGCTTACACTTCATATTTTGTTTAAAGTGTGATACTACTAACAAAAATAACTCTAAAAATAATGCTTTCTTGTCAAGAGATCTATTTTCTCACTATATATTCATTACCAGTTTATTTCAGTATCAAAACTGCTTTTTATTGCATTTTAGTTAAGAGAGTAGAATAAATAGTACTTAGTGAGCTCAGCTCTGTTTCTTTACGTGCAGCGTCAGCAGAATGTTAACCAATTTCAAATTGTAGCCCAGCCAGCAAATACACTGAAGGTTGATTGTATTCTTTACTGTCTCAGAAGGGATAGTTTCATTCATGGAAATTCATTGTTGATGCTGATAGGATCCAGGTTATATTAGAAATCATAAGCAGACTTTTCCCTTCCTGTCTTGCACAGTGTGATTTGAAATTAGTATAAACTGGAGTGTAGAAGTAGTGAGCCCCTCCTAAGATTGAAAAAGATGAGGGGGGAGGAGGCGAAGGCAAACATGAAGGAAAAATGAGCAAAACTCCCTTAGTCAAAAATAAATACTGAAAAATGTTCAGGTATGTAACATTTTGTACACTAATTTGCTGCTAAACTAACTTCAGCAGTGTCTTGTCAAATTCTTTGCTACCATATGATGTTACATTTTAAGAAGACTGGCAAACTTACAGCTCCTCTTTTTAGCTACAGGGTAATTCTGCACCTCCTACACTGAACTGGCATTGTACTGAAGCAGTTTCTGTTCCTGAGCTTCACTTATTTTCACGTCGTGTTTGAGAGTGACATTAGGCAGTAGTCTTATTACGGGGGAGGGAATAAGCAGGAAGGAGTTGTTTTTCCAGGAGTGCTTGTTCAAGTACTGTATGTTTAAAAGTTTATATGCAATTAGGAAGAGAACATGTAAAAAGAATCTTTTGATGAAATTCTTAACAATATAGATCTTAAGCAAGTACCTGAATCTTTATGTTTATCTTCTGTTACTTCTATTCCTCACTTTTAGTGCTGTACTTCTGAACATTGGATTTATTATCTATAAGTATAGAGTATAAGCATATAAGTATATGCGCATATAAGCACGTAAGTATAAGCAACACTGTAGAAAACATTGTAAGACAAGAGGAAAGATTAGTTTTAACTGAAAGTGAAGTGTAGTCTTATACTAAATAGAGAAGAAACAGTAACTGGATGTTGATCTCACTGTGATAATGACTGGTGAAGCTACGCTATTTTCTGGTGCCTCAGTTTCTCTATATACAATGTGGGGTGACGGCTCATATCTTCTGCATAGTATCTTGATTCATTAAAAATACAAACAAAGCTTTAGATACATTGGAGTAGATATTTTAAAGATAAAAAACTAAGACTAAATAAAAACTAGTTTCTAAAAATGTAATGGATTTTAATAATTAAAATTTTTGTGTTTGAATTGAAAGAAAAAGGAATTTGAAGATAATATTTT
Source organism: Burhinus bistriatus (assembly GCA_013397275.1). NCBI lineage: Eukaryota > Metazoa > Chordata > Aves > Charadriiformes > Burhinidae > Burhinus > Burhinus bistriatus. The sequence continues at coordinate 169,550 of VYXH01010821.1, read as the reverse complement.
CGTAAGAAATGTGCACATGATTTTGTAACGTGTTAACAGGAGTGGCAGCAAGTAGATAGCTGAAAGGGATGAAGTATTGTGGCAGAACTTCAGTTCATTATACAGACTGGCTCGCTTCTAGCCTTTCTTGGACATAAAGTAACTAAACGTTATGTCAATGAGTTGCATGCAGATATCACATAGTACCAGATAGAGTTATATGCTAGAAGAAAGGGAAGGCTGGTTGGAGTATTCTTGATGTACTTACCTAACCCAATAGCTACAGTTCTGTGAAATGCATATATTTATTTTGACAAAGAAAGTAACTTCATGTAATGGCCAAAGGCTAGTAGTTTACCACTTATGTGAAAGAGTGGCTGTTTTTTTGTGTGTTTGTTTAAGCAGTGTTTTAACTTTAGTTAAGTGTTTGCGTATAGCTGGTGTTGTATAGATAAATATGACTAAATAAAATGTGAAAGACCGGTGATTGACTCTCCTAAATAATCTATATTTTCTGAAAAGTTAGCATTTATGTACAGTATGAAGCTTGTTATCCTTTCGTGTCTCATCCAGTAGTGATTTCTGTATTTGCTTTGCCTTTCATTCCTGTAGAAGGACAAAGGTAGCAGACCTTAGAGTCTTGAAACAGTCAGATGAGCTTATTTGTACTTTAAGAAAGAACCCTTAAACTTTACTGCATAGTGCTTCTATGAAGTACCCATTTGTTATCGTTTAATTTTATCTTATTTAATTTTCTTACACACAATAGTGATTCATGAACACAGCAGAGATTACTTTTCTTAAAATACTGTGTGATATATCCTAGTTTAATGAAAGTTTTCATTTTTAATTAAATTAGAGGAAAAGGCTCCCATCCTTTTTCCTTTTCCTCAGGGGAGATAACATTGTGCCATGTTATTAGCAAGTTTCCCGGGGGTGCTTTTTTGCTTTGATGAATTTGTCATAGTCAAGGAACGCTGAAGCTGGTAGCTTGCCAAAAGGCATACATTTTAGATTTATGTTACAACTTCTGTATGTTAGAATTTAAGCGTACTGATAAACCACGAAGAAGGACACGTTTCTGTTTTAGATTTAGCTAGATGTTTCTGTTCTGTGACACCTATTGCATAAACCTAATGAACTTTAGCTTAGAGAAAGCTAGTAAGGGAACGATATTGAGGTGGAAATGAGGGGGGAAAGGGCCATAACAGTAGTGTTCAAATACCAAAGTCAGTTACTAAACAGAATGAAGTGTACTGTTCTCACAGTAAAGAAGAGATGCAGTTACGGACTCAAACTGCATCATGAAAGTTTCAGGTTACTCTTCGGAAAAAACCTTTCTAACAATAAGGATAAAGCAGCTCTGGAATGGATTACATGAGGAAGCTGTGGATTATTCATCTTGGTGGAACACAAATGAGTTAACCATCAGAAATTGCTTTGTTGTAGCTGATTCTGCCTTGGAAAACCATCCTGCAAGATGTAGTTTTCTGAGTTCATGAAGAAATCTTTAATGAAAAAGTCTCTTAATAAAACCCCTCAATGCTGAAAACTTGTGCAACAACTTGTACCCTCACATATGTTTGAAATGGGATTGAAAGCAGACAGGTATTTCTTGATATTAACTGTGACTGTCAGTATGGGTATAAGTAATCTAGTAATTGCTCTAGGGTTGCAGAGCTCGGTTGGGTTTTTGAAGAAGGCTATTTCAGCTGTACCATTCGCATAAAGACTGGTGAAAAAGTACTTAGTATAATTTTTCAACTGATAAGAGTATTCACTGATTCTTTCACACAAGTACATAACTGTTAAAAAGCAAAGAATTTTTTTTCCCCCCGGATTTTGTTGATTCAGATTCTAAAGTGCCTACACTACTTCTAAGGAGGAAACATTTTCTTTCAGGAAATTTGTTTACATGTAATCTAACTCATTCCATTCTTCTCAAGGAATAAACACCTTTAATATAAGATAATGTATGCATTGTTTTTCACTTGTTTTTCAGAAGTGCAGGGAGGTGCTATTGCCCACTTACGCCTGTTGAAACTAGACAACATAAAATCTGGGGCTTTATATAAGCTTTTATGAGGTTATTAAACCACTTGCATTAGAGAACAGTGGCAGAGGAATCTGGACTTTCTCCTCAACCATTTTCTTCAGTTCACAATTTAACAAGCTCCAGGAAATTAACTCCATCTGAAAAATGTAACTTTGTGCAACATAATTTCTGATATCTCTACAGGGTAGAAATTGGGGAGTAAAAAACCAGCAGTCATCCCCTTTCGTGCTAGAGTGATGAGACATGGTCATAACAAGGCTACTGTGTAATTGTTGCAGTGCATATCAAGACCTATGGTAAGGGACATCATTATGGTGACTGGAGTTTGAGGAAATCCAGTGTAGAATCTTAAAGGCGAAGCAAAACTGGCAATACTAGGGCAAGTGAAAGCTGTCACAGACTACTGGGAGGGAATGCAAGTTTGAAATGAAATTTTAAACTATTGATTAGATACTTACCACTGAACCAACGAACTTGAAGGAAAAAGATCTGTCATGACTGGTTGCCTTTTCAAATCATCCACTCAAAATTCATCAACAAGCAAAAGAACAAAAACAATGTTAAGATGCATGAGAAAGACATAGAAAAATAATACTAAAAATGTTATAGTTCTAGTGTAAGAACTTGCTGGTACTTTTTCTCTGGAGTGCTTTTTGCAGATTGTCTGCTCCTCTCAAAAAACATATTAAAAAAAAAAAGGAAAGATAAAAAGTGGAACAAAAATTTGAAGCATGAAAGATCTTCCATGTAAAGAGACAGCATGATTAGAATATATTAATTTCAGAAAAGATTGAAATAGAAGGGACCAAGATCCTTATCCTTCCTCATACTGCAATGTAGGACAGACGATGTAAAGGAAAAGAATATAATGAAGCCAAAAGTTTTAAATAATTTGTTAAAAATATATTTCAGTCTGTGCCACTTTGACAAGATGATATCGCCTAGAACTAGCTAGCTATGTACAAAGTAAGACTACTCGGGATTTCGAAGACAAATAAAAGCTTTTAAAAATGTATAGCTCTATTAACACTTTTTTGGCCAAATGATTAGTAATTGTGAGACATCTGACAACTGAGCTCATCAGAAAACAAAACAACATACCTGACTAATCCTAGCGATATTTTGGAAATTAGAGGCAAAGGCTGTCTCTACTCTTCTACATTGAAAATGCTGGGGTTCAGAACCAAGTAGGCAAACTACTGTCTGCAGCTTTGAATCATTGGAGCTGCCCTGCCAGTCTTGATTGGGTCCGCAATGTAGGAATTAGCTCATTCCCACTGCTGTTGCCACAGATGTTGTCAGATGTCATCTCTTCCTGGAGGACGAGGAAGAGTACAGTGGACATGGTCAGATCATGCTGGTTGAACTCAAACTCAGAAAACAGGCCATAGAACTGCTAAGCTTTCTAACTGAAGTTTTAGCCATAATGATTATTAGTGTAAAATCTAAAATAGGAGTGGGTATGTGAGGGCTGAATTTTATCGATCCCATCTATAGAGAAACAACAAGGACATATTTCTCACTTTCTGTTAGGAGTAGAAGAGGTCTAAATTATCATGATTTGGTTTAAAGGTTGTGCAAAACAATAGGTGCGTTATGTAGGCACCCTCTTTGAAAAGCTGTATGTGAGAAAATTATTTTCTGTATATTTTGTGACTAATTTTCTGTTAAAACCCATGACTCTTGAAATTGAATCTCTAGTGAATATTTTTTTAATAAAACTTTTTGCTAGCTTTCCAATCACAGAAATCAGAATGTTTGTATACTTTTGTGTGTTAGGAAAAAGGGAGGAGATGATGTCTCAGAAAAAAAAAAAAAATAGAATATTGAATTTGTTATTTGTATCCCTATTAAATGTCTTGATTCAAAACCTACACTTGAAACTGGATTATTCTGGGGAATCACCTGCCACATGAAACATCTTGAAATAAGGTGGGTTTTTTTCATTTGTTCCAGTGCACAACAAAAATATATTTCAAGGATAAAACCTTTACAAAGTAGGGAAAAGTTATGTTTTTTCTTCTGCACTATATGAATTACAAAGAATGGTTGCCATTACTCTAAAAACATAGATCCTAAATTGTATTTCCTTACCCGTGTTTCTACAAGTGAAAACTTGCTTAAGGATAAAGTACAATATTGAATGAACAGCAAAATAAATATATTTTTATTTATTTAAAATTTGTAGGCATAGAACAAGGCACAGAAGGAAAAAAACCCCGCAACCCAATTTTTGTCTTTGAAAATACTATTGTTACAAATAATATTAACAGAAACTGATTGTACAGAATTCCACAGTTCTTCTGACAGTAGCTCAGGTACTAGCATGAAGGTGTATACCAGAGAGATTTAATCCAGTGTGGACCAGGTTTGGCCTTGGTATACAACAAAACTCTATATACGTGAGCAAACAAACCAGTGAGCAAAGAATTATGGCATTCACTTCTAGAGTTAACACAATCATTAATCTGATATTCTTCACCAAGTGTTAGGGCACCACATTTTTAGCAAAATTATGCATGTGACAGAAGGAAACAGTAGTGCTAACAAACAGTGAATCACTCTGGTTCTGTGAGGTTGATGCTCAGCTGACTGATTATACAGGAGCGGTATTTACTGGTCTTGTAGTCTCCCCACAGTCTAGGAGACAATACAGAGGAGAGGAGGGGAAAAAAGTGAACAAATAGGTGGTGTGAAATAAGTTCATAGTAGGTTACTTATAGATTGGCTATTTTCCCCTGAATTCATGAATGGTATTTGGAGAGCTACTTTGTCTTCTTTCTCTCTTGGGAGGTTCTGCTTTCCTGTGTACAAGAAAAAAGACGTTATATTTTGTGGTTAGTTCCTGGTAAGCTTCAGCTGAGGAAATGGACATGGAAGAACTGCAGTGGACAAAGCTAGCGTACTGATAAATGTGTAGAGAAACTTGATATGTAAAAATGTATTTCAGTGAACAATATGATTATTTCCACAAACACCTTAGCATTGGCTATGCATATGTAAATTGTCTCCATTAACATAATGTTATTATTGTCTGTGAATAACACAATAGCACATCAAAAAAGAAATCAAATTAGTATCATATGACTCCTTCTGTTCACTTACTGCAGCTGCAATTAATCTCCAGTGTCTAGAAGATAGTATAGGAGTGTCTCCATAGTACTGTAGTGTACAGTGCAGGAATCTCCAGTCTAGTGGTGGACTCAGCCAGGAAACCCTGCTTGGGCCCAGAGGTTTTTGTGTGTCTCTCAGCCTGACTTGACAAACTCTGCTCAGAAAGTACTGGTAAAGTACTGGGGAGAAGAGGGGATCAAAGGAGCACATCAAACTAAACTGTAATATTGCTTTCAAACCTAAGCTGATTTATTTAGAGCTAGCTTTGATGTCTTTGCACTTGTAGTAGAAGTATAGCTCCAGAAAGTTTTCAAACATTAGCAACTAGAAAACTCATAATGTATCATACCCATTTTTTAGCGTTCAAAGGAGTCCTAGATAATGGATGTTTATTGACTGTTACGAAGTCACAACACAGATTGCTTATAAAGCTGGTAAAGAAAACAAGTCTTCCATGGGAAATCTCAATAGTTTTTATTAAAATAGTGTCAGTTCTATATGGGAGCAAAAATGGCTCTTTCAAATGAAGAGTCTGAGCATTTGCAATTCTCATTAGGCGGATAGAGTAAATGACAAACTAAAAGCTCATTTAGTTTTCTTTAAATAATACACAGCAGCGGGTATACAATACACAGAGTCTCAGGTGCAGTTCATACTATTCCATGGAACCAGTATTAGTTGTAAACTAATAAAGCAGTCTTGCAGAATGATGAACTACAAAATGAGGGAAAAAAAAACCTCGCCCAAGCCTAGCAGTCAGCAACAGATCTTCATAATGGAGAGAGGCTGAGTTGCTTGTGTGTGCTGTTTACTTAATGCTTTGTACCGGAGTGACACCAAATGCTGCAATCTGATTAATTTAAATGGCAAGCATGAGCATCCTAGAGTTGATCGTTTAAAAAGAAAGATGTAGTACTTCCTTAGTGTTTTAGTTATTTATTTCATGATTCAGGATTGTACTTGCCAAAACTACTAATTTTTAGTTTTCATGAACTTCAGGGTTTTTTTGTGAATTTTAAACAATGTAGTTTGGACAGGCCAGTAGACAATAATGGAAGAAAGTATCTTGCAGAGAGGTGACTTAAGTAACCCTATGAAGATACTAAGTTATTAATGAATGTAATGAATAGTAACTTAGCTACTTGAGAGAAAAAAAAAAAAAGGTGATACATCATCATATCATGCTGATGAAACTCCCTAATATGTCACATACGAGCATTGCCTGGAAACAGCTTGCTGAACATGCCCTTTTTCCTGGCAGTGTTACTGAAAACCAAATGAGCCATAATTAAAGCTGGGTCACAAAGGAGAGAAATACTGGTTTTAATCATTATGCTACTTATATTTGTACAAATTAGTAAATTAAATGCTATTGGGTGAAGAGCAAAAGTAAAACATTTTCAGTGCATCCTAAATCTGATAAACATTTCCCTTTAATTGTTTTGTGTGAACTACAGACATATAATCAATTAAGTGCTCTGCTGAAAACAAACAAAAAAACTTAGTAACTTTTTTTGTAAATTACATATCTTTATGGTGCTACCATAGCATTGACATTCCCTTTGCCCATGTGTGGAAGGGGGAAAAAAAAAAAAAGTTTACCGGTACTTTATTGCTATTTTGTTACTAACATGGTTGTTACCAACAATCAGTTCCAAGCTGAAGGAGAAGTTATGAAGGCATCTTGTTGAAAGTAATATATAAGAACAGTAGATGGCCATTAACATCATGTTTGTGCTGGTATGCCACACATGAACCCTACCAACATCTTTGCTTTTTTTCTGCTGGCAGCACAGAGTGCTTTCAGTTACACAGTTAGATTAGTTACAGGAAAAAATGCAGTAACCTAAGTTTACTTAAATAGTCTTTCAGACTGTGGAGTACAGGTACTGCACAGTGTTCCCCAGAGTCTTGCTCCACTAATCTTCCAAATCATCTGATCTTTAGAAGGCTTGTCCATGGAAACCAGGGACCAGGTGATGAATGCGTACATTCAGTTCTTGAGGATGTGTATTTAGACCCAAGAGCTGTGAAGAACCTCCAGATGCTCAGATCATTCATAAAAATAGAGACTGATATACCAACTCATCAAGACATGTACCTATATCTGAGCAGATGTGATCCACCTGGTATTAGGGTCCTTGTTTAATCAAGAGCTTGTTTCAACTCTCTTGAATAAAACTCTCCAGAGTTATGCTTTGGTTATATTTGTAGGAAAAACAAACCCAAAACCTACTCATTTTGGCAATTTGACAAAAAGGTCAATACTTCTTGGCTTTTACTCAGCACTTTGTAAATAATCCTGGAGATCAGACAGGTACCTAGAGGACTGGTCTCAGATACAGATATTTTTATTGCCAGCAAGTACTTTCACTCAGAGATTCTTGGTGCTAATAATTAAATTAAATTTTACCAATGTAGCTGATGGAAAATTGCCTAATGATCCCTTTCAATCACCTGTTCTTCCAGCAAGTCTGCATCACATTTATATGTCAGAGTCGTGTCTGTGTTTGGTATGTGTGCACTGAGCAGCCCTTGTCCTGAGTGTTGGGAGAGATGTGCGAGTGTGCCATCTCACCTAGGCAGGCTGAAAGGAAACCCAGGTGCATAAGCATGAAGAGTTCACCACACTATATCATTCAGACTGGAAAATAATGTGACCAGACATGCATAACAGGAATGTACCTACACATATGGTTTAGCATATCTTAGAAGAATGAAACCATGGGATGAAAGGCAATCTGGACTGGCAGAGCTGTAGGAAGAAAAGGTATAAACAGTGTATGGGCCAGTAACCATTGACTGTTTGGCCAGAGGTACAGGATTGAGGGTTGGAACACTTTTGTAACCTGGAAGACAATCATACACTATATCTACTGTCACTCCATGACCCAAGAAATTCCTTATTCCCTTGTGTTCTTGGGTACGGCACTACGCTTTTTTGTGTACTTCGATCAAAATGAATATTTCAAATTTAAAACTGGAAATCCACTTGTCACACCATTTAGACGTTCTAGTCCATAACCTTATTTATATTAGATACTTCCTTATTGATGTTTACTTCTACTTTGACTGATCTGTTATCTGTAGTCTAGCAAAAGTTGCTTGTAACAAGAAGTCTTTTTAGGGCATGTGAAATTAGCCAATTCTTTTCAGCCTTACTTGTCTTGGTATTCATGCCATGGTTTTGTTTTTTTTTTTTTTTTCTTTAAGGTTATAAATGATGTCATTTCTAGATACTTGCCGATTTAGATGCTGCAACTTTTATCCTTGCCTTTGGCAACAGATAGTTAAACTGTGTTCTTGAATGGAGTTTTAACTTTCAAACGTCCCATTCAGCATGTATTGCTTATGGGTTTTTCTGCATAAAATGCATTTCAACATAAAAATCTCATACTGGGTTTGTGCTGATTGACTCTATGAACCTTATAATAATAAGTCCCTTGCAGAAAACACAGGTGGATTGGTATCTACCACCTTTGATACTGAACATGGAACAAAAGCGCTATCCTATGTTGTATTCAAAGATGTAGCCTTAGTACTGAAGTGGTAAATGTGCCTATAATAAGAAAAAGCTCTGCATCCACAAGTAGCTGACTAGGTATAGTTTGGGGTAAAAGCCAATCTTAGCTGCCATTCCTGCTTTACCTATAAGAAACCCAGTAAAATTCACTTAAAACTGATACAATTACATTCCTTTAAACCATAACATGAGCACTGAGTTAAAATATGAAGATTTTAATAAAAGTACACTGAATATCTTCATGAATGAACATATTGTAAGTTACAAATTACTTGGTTTTGTTTTCAAGGATTTAATGAGTTCATTTGCTAAACCTGAATGTGAGAAATGAGAGGCAAGCATACAAATATTTAGTATGTGAAATGCTGTATAGAAAGTCCTTTTTGAGCTGTTAAATAGCTGAAATATGCTACTGTTGCATACAGATTTGCATATCCATTGCATTTGTAGAGTTATAAATCTGTAAATGATAATACTAGCTCATGGAATCTGATGCAGAGAAGTCATATCTTGTCTGTGATTCCACCCACAAAGTAATGAAATCTATAACTCATATCAACTTCCTCCAAAGGCACATAACAGTCCTTATGCTGATCTGCTAAAATATGTGAATCGTGTTCTGCTGAGATTTTACTGCTATATACTATATCACAGACAATGACTGAAAGTAGACGCTGACGTGTTCTGGAAAAAATTATAATCAGAAGTGTTCTCTCTTGATATTTCATCAGCATGTATCTCTGTCCTCTGACACAGTCTTATGTACCATTTATTTTCCCCTATTTTCTAGTAACCTAATGTAAATATGAATCATACAAATACTTCTGTAAACTGTATGAAGTCATCAGTCTATCACACTGACCTATCATAGTTGTTTTGTGCCATTATTCTTAATGTAGTGGGTTCTTCCAGATGGTATAAAACCAGTGCACAGAGAAACATCGCTGAACCGCTAGGAAGTTGAAGCGTTTTAAATACTGTTTTCATTCCACTGAACAAAGGTATTAAGTTAATATATAGAGAACACAAAATAGAGTAAAGCTCATTAAACTACACTTCTCTGAACAACCTTTTTGAACTGAAGTAGTCAGTAAGGGTTCTACAGAGAGATTATGGATGTGTTTCTGTGGATGACTGCAAACAGAAGACAGCTCATTATGCTTGTGCTCAGAGCTCACTGGATGTGAACTATCTGTCGTTAAGAAGCTATGTAGCTCTAATTGTGTGGCAAAAAGTGATTTTAAAAAAAA
>VYXH01010821.1:110888-159556 GCA_013397275.1 Burhinus bistriatus | reverse complement strand
AAAAAAAAAAAAAAGCCCTGTTTGGCCATCTCTATAAACACACAGTTAACTATTGATTCCTAAAGGAAGCATGCCTCCAGTCGACGTGCTCTGAACTCCTCATCTATTCCTGTTCCAAAATGGAGGTATCTAAATTATCTGATCTGTACTTCACAAAGTTCTGTAGGCTTGTATATTTTGCAAGTGCTGGCAGCCACCGCTGTCGTTATAACATAAAGGTTCCTGTCACCCAAGCTCTAGGATTTACAATTAATGTTTCTCTGTCCAACCTTTCTTGCATGATCTAGTTGATTTTGTCAGGATGTACCTACTGAAACCAACACAAAGCATTTTGAGTAATGAGATGCTGTTTAGGTCTGCTTTAAACCCATTGATTAAAGCATAATGGAAGATGGTCTCACACCTCCTCCTTACAAAATCTTTTATCAGGGATTGGAATAAAGGTTATAGCATGTCAGGTGCTATTTAAATGACCCTTACATAAGGCTCTTAACTCTTCTTGCTGTGAAAGTGTTCAGGTTTTCACACTTGGATATTTACTGACTCATAGAGAAGGGTGCACATAGGTGCCTCTGTGGTAAACTGGATGAGGACACACGTGTTAAGACTTAGTTTTGAGGTCCTCACAGTGACTAGATGCTTGTGTAATACAAAACAGAGAGACTTATAAATACAAGCAGTTGGGATACTCTCTTGGAAGTTGGAATGCTTCATGTAATAAGGCAAAAGAGGCATCTGGAGATGCTTGTTTTATTTTTCCTTTTTTCCCTCCCATTATATAGCTGAGTGGCTTAGCCATTGAGTTGCTGAGTATGGGCTTGACTATGGGTTACATTTTCACTTTTTGAAGCAGTTCTCCGAGAAAGGACTAGTTGGTGTAGCCACCTAATCCAAGACAAGATTCATGGCTGTGAGTCCATAGAGGAGGGAGAAGACTCATTCCAGTCTTTTTTTTTACAGAAATTCTTCCTAAGATTTCTGTCCACCAAGCTTAGGTATCTTCCAGTTTAGTATGCTAGCCTCTTCCCATACTTAGATTGGTAATCTTTCTCATGCACTGTATAGGATATTTGGGTGTCTTAACATACGGTTGAAGATTACAGTTGCCACAGGGTACAGTGGCCTTGCAGTAATAAAACCAAGCCATTTTTTTGAAGGTGGCTGTAAGATGAGTTTGATCCAGCTCTCATTGAACAGCAGTAATGCATACATTAAGTCTGGATTTCAGAGTTCAGCTTCCAAATAAAAATCTGTTGAAAAACTACTCATTTGTCTGCCTTGTTATAACTAAATTTTAAGTCCTGATGTTGGAACTGGCTCCTAAGTAGATCGTCATCATCTCTAGCTTTTAATAAGTTATATCTACTAGGATATTATGCAGTATTATAGTGTGGTATACTTTGCAAATGTAATGAAGTCAACCTGAGACCTCACTACAACACTGCTCTTAAATCTGTGTTGACAAATGCATAGACTTTAAGAGTGTTTTGTGAGTTATAAATATGTGGATTAGCAAAGTGCCTGTTTTATACACTGAGGAGATTCTAACAGCATAATAAACCACAAAGCCTCACTAATGCAATATGTATTATGGTCCTGGTCACAGTTTAGCAGTTTTTTTGTTTAATGGATTAGGCCATATTATGTACATACTTCAACCCACTTAGTTTTTCTTCAGGTGATTTAGTAGAAATTTACACTGCCTTATTTCTGTCTTCTTTTTTATTCCTTTTTTTTCCTTCCTCTTTTTTTTATTCTTTTTTAAAATTCCAATTTAGTATATTTTTTCTTGGTTATCTGTGGTTGTTACTTGGAGATGGGAAAATTTTTGACTGCGTGTTTGCTCATGGAATTTCTTTTACATAAGTGCTATACCTACCAGGCAAACCTTGTGGTTTTAGTATTGATATTAAAGATGTGATTAATATTTTCTACAATACTAATAAGATAACTAAAATATTGAGTAAAGGTTAAATCTTGTAGGCAAATCTTATAGTGAGTTTGAAGCATGTCTGGATAAAAGACATGTTGTCGTAGTCTTGTGAAGCCATATGTGAAATATTCTGTCACTACCTTAGTTACAAGTATTGCTTTTGCAAGAGAATCTTCCAGGATCACTGCCACTAGTATTTTACTTTATCCCAGTGTTTGTTTATCATGTTTTTAATTTAACTCCCGGTGCTTTAATTATATCATAACAATATCTATGTGAAAAGAACTAAGTCAGTACTGAGTGCAAGTCTTCCAAGGTTCCCACTTACGACTGACCTCACTTCACAGAACAGTCTACCTGCTAAACAAAAGTAACTATACACTGCCACTACAGTTCCTAATGTATTGAACGTAGTTCAGCCACATCATTCTTGGATGATGGTCATCTGAAAAGACTTGTCATATTTCCCCAATAATACTCTGTGAAGCTGAAGAGAAGATGACGTGGTTTTTCTTCAACTGAAGTCATGTACCTCCCACTCTTCAGGAATCTAAAAGATATGCTTATAGTTGTGAAATTTTGAAGATTCCTTTTTCTTCAAATGTAATTAAAATGTGAATGACAAAAGATTTTTTTCTTGTCAGTGTCATTATTAACACAGATGACCTGCTGTTGACTTTCTAAAATAAAAAAAGTCACTGTTGTTTCAGGAGGAGTTTATTTATCTTTCAGAGTACAAAACTGTCTTCTGATCTTGCATTTCTACTTGCCATGATTAGCACTTGACCTCAGACAAAACTCTGAATTATTATATTTATTCTTTAACAGATCTGAAAGAAACATTAAATCTTATTTATTTTTAAAGCTTTGACAGAAAAATATGGGTTGTGTCACTGGATTTTTGAAGTTCACTTTGAACAGAAATTAAAGCTGCCATTAATCTCCATGACACTGAAACTTAAATTAGCTAATTCTGCCTGAAGAGATAGGAGAGGTCACTGGAAAGCAGATAGAACTAATGCTGTGTAAGAGATTAGATTGTAACCTGAATTTGTTTCTTTTAAGAAACACTGATGAGTTGTCAGAAGCATTCCAATAGCTCTAGAAGTTGTGGTGCCAGCAGTTATGCCTGTCTTCTTTCGTCTGATCCTTTTCAAGTCCAGTAAGTTGTAGAGGGCTGCTGTGCAGCCAGGTCTGAATAGTGATACAAGTACTTCCATGTGTGTAAGGAAACTAGAGACAAAGCAATCCTATGTTTTCACAAGACAAATGGAGGCTAATGCAGAGATCATTTCATATAAGCAATGCACTCTTCTGTCTTGCATCAATATTGAGAAATCAGCACTTGGCAGAAAACATCACTCCCCACTGTGACTCTTTTCATACCAAAACTTGTTTCCCTAAGTACATGGTAATGTTGTACGCCAAGAAGGGGTCATCTGAATTTGGCAGAATACAGATCAGACTTAGCTTTTGTCATTAGTTTTGAACTAAAGAAGAAAAGGTGAAGAATTATGAGCAATTTGCTTATGGAAATGCTCTGTATTGTACAACTACATAGCTCTGTTAATTTGTAAAAAGTTCACAGTGAGTTTATTTAAGATTTTGCCTCCAGATTACCTGGGTGTGAGTTGTCTTTCAAAGAGAATTATCCTATTGAAGCAATCAATGTCTTTATTGGCTTTAGGGTATTACTTCGATGATCTCTTGTGCCAGATTCTTTTATTTCAAAAAAGTTTCAAATTCGAAGGAAGTAAATTGTGATCTATAATTGGATACTAATTTTTATGTGGTTTGCTTCTAACAAAAACAGTAGAGAGGAAGGAGAATACAGCAGCAGATGTGACTCACGATGTAAATCCTATTTTTGGCCATTTAATGAAGTAATCTATCAGGATAATAATCATAGTGACAGTCATGTATTTTGTGATCAAATTAATTTACAAATGTCAATCACATTTTTTCCCATGCTGAATCATGTAAACAGAAAACATGTAATAACAGTACCTGAGTCATCAATGTCTTAGTGTGAGTAACATAAACCTTGAGAGCTTCTCCAACTTAAACATTCAGTCCTAGCTATCATTATGGATTCCAGAGATATGTATCTTTAATAAAGCATATACATTTTTCCTGAGCTTTTCCTGAGGTCCCCTAAACGAAGCATTTATCAAGTGGTTTGTATCACAAATAGGAAGTTCATTTTATAATATATCATATGTTGGGAATCGGAGACATCAGGATTGTTAAGCCATTTCCACATCAACTGCATAGCACCTGTATCAAACTGTAAATTAATCTATTGTAATTGCGTTGGTGATCCCAGTAACATATAGGACTGCTATTTATATTGTTGTTTGTGCTTACATCTGGTGAAGATAGGTGTAGGTGTAGAAAAAGAGTACAGTCAGCCATCACCTTCTAGTTCTCAGTCTACACTCTGCATCTCATATAAAGAGAAGCAATCTTGCTGGTTGATCATCAAATGCAACCTTTTTCAGAGCAAAACAAGTGTTCATTTCAGCATGCAGATATTTAAGCCAACTGGACACACACAAGTCCACGGTACCAGATGGGCTGCATCTGAGGGTACTAAAGGAGCTGGCTGGTTTCATTGTGAGACTGCATTCTATCATCTTCAAAAGCTTATGGCAACTGAGGGAAGTTCCTGATGACTGAAAAAAGGCAAAAGCCGCTTTCATCCTCAATAGGGGCACAAAGGAGGATCAAGGAAACTGTCAGCCTTGCCTCAGTCCCTGGGAAGGTTGTGCAGTAAGTCCTCCTGTGTATGAAGACCAAGGTGATTGGGAGCAGCCAGCATAGATTTACTAAGGCTAAATCATGCCTTCCCAACCCCATTGTTTTCTGTGGAGCGACTGACGCTCTGGACAAGGGAAGAGCTTTCTATATTTTGACACTAGCAAGGCCCTGACACAGTCTCACATAGTCTCTTTATTACCAAATTGGTAAAATATGGGCTAGATAGGTGAAAAATAAGGTGAGTGGACAGTTGGCTGAACTGCTGGAATGAATGAGGTGTGATCTGTGATGCAAAATCCAGCTGGTACCCAGTAACCAGTAGCATTCCTCAGGGATCAGTACTGGGACCAGGACAATTAAATGTCTATTTTAATGATCTGGATGAAGGAATGGAGTGCACTTTTGGCAAGTTTGTAGTCAATATCAAATTGACAGTGCTGGGGTAACAGTGGTCGATCTTCCATCAGAGTGACCTGGATTAGCTAGATAAGTGGACTAACAAGAATGTCATGAAGTTCAATAAAAGCAAATGCAAAGTTTTGCATTGAGGATGGAACAACCCTATTCAACACTATAGTCTGGCGGCTGACTGTCTAGGAAGAAGCTCTGCAGAAGAGGGGTGGGAGTACTTGATGTACAAGGAGAAGCTGAGAAGGCTCGGCCTGTTGAGCTTTAAGAAGAGAAGGCAAATGGGAGACCTTATTGCTGTCTACAACTACCCAATCAGAGCATACAGAGAAGATGAAACAAGACTACATGGAGGTACACAGCAATAGGATGAGAGACGACAGACACAAGTTGGAATGTGGGAAATTCCAATTAGATAAAATGAAAAAAAAAATAAATTGCGATGAGTGCAGCCAAATGCTGGAACAAGTTGCCCAGAGAGGTTGTCCATCTTTGGAGACGTTCAAGACTGTACTGGACACAGCCCTGGCAACCTGATGTAAATAGACCTACTTTTAGTAAGGAGTTGGGCTGGATGACTGTCAGAGGTTCCTACTAACCTAGATTATTCTATCACTCTATGATTATTTTGTCATTTAATATTTACAGTCATTGTTTGAGTTTTCTGCCAGAATGTAAACTTAATTTTTTCTTCATTCACAAGCAAGAACTTTTGAACAGTAAGATAGTTCTTCCTTCAGTTCTCAAAATGTTGACAGAAATGTAGTGTTTTTCCAAGGGCTGATCTCAGTCCATGTTGGGAGGTACTGGCTGTCATAGTGATTTTAACACAGGATCAAACTGTGTAGGTGCTTAATTTGAGACTATTTAGATTTGAGGCATAAAATGTTTATTATTCAAAATAAATGTGTCAAGCATCCATGAAACTTAAAGTTCCTTTTGGTAGTGGAATCTTTGTAAAAATTGAATGTCTTTTTGTAAATAATCTAAGTTCAAGAAAGGCTACACTTCTGAGTGTAACTTTTTCCCCTTTTTGTTTGCAGAAAATATTGAACAACTAACTGTATGCTATTAGACCTAACATTGCTTTCAGAAATTTTTTGTTCATTGCATATGCTTTTTAGCATATATAAACTTAATTTACCTAGTGTGGTTTTCCCCATTACACCTTGTGGAATCTTGGAAGTAATCAATAGTTACAGAGCTCTGTGCTCTATAACTTACAGTTTGAAAATCACTAAAGCACTGCAAATAAATAGATGTTGTCCATAGAGACAGCTTGGTTGATGCTTAACAATATCAGCTTGTTCTCCTCATAGGCTAGTAACATTAACACTACATATAAGTTCCTCCATGACATATTGGAACCATTTCTATCCCAGTTTAAAGTGGTAAGTAATATCTGGCACAGGTATTTGTTATTTAGCTAGTGTATAATGACAAATATTAGCAAAATGCCCAGTTTTCTTAAAATGTTTGAATTGAGCTTTCTTTGGATAACATATGGTATAATTTGTAGTGTTGCATAGATTCACAGAAGTAGCATTATTTTTTCTGTTTATATTGAATTTACTGAGGTTTTGGTTCTCTATTTGCAATCTTGCCATTTTCAATAATCAGTGTTTAAAGGTTTCATCTGTAGCCGTTGAATCACTTGAGCACTGCTTCTTTTACCTTTAAGATCCTATTTTTGCTATCACTGTTGCTGACTCAGCCTGACTAGCAACAGTTGTGACTTCATATTATGTTAGGTGTGGTTCAGGACGGGGGTCCAATGCAATATGTAATTGATCTTTTTGCAAAGTGCTATCAAATAATTCATTTGCTACATTTCCAAATTTGTATGTAGCTAAAAATTCTTTTAAAGTAAGGATATTGATTCACCCATTTTCTGTCCATTTTCACAGACTTTATAGCAATAAGCTATAAAGTATGTGTTCAGCACAGAAACATTAATTAAGGCTGGGAGAACAGTGGTGTATTTCTCAGCAGCCAAAAGAAATGTAGAACTCTGTGCTCTTTCTATCCAATATAGTTTCTAATTAGAGAAAAGTTTCGTTCTTCAGAAATCTCTTTAGCGATAATTACAGGCACAGATATAGTTAGGGGCTGCAGAGATATCCTTTTCAGCATTTCTCAGGTATATTTTTAGCAAGTTTATTTGATGATTACATAGCAGTTGGTGTGAAGCCTGGCCAAAGCTATAATAAATCAAGATGGTAGACCAGACACCTAAAAGAGGTGTACCCTTACTGAGGGATTTCTTCTTTAATTCAGTATGGATCATGTTGTACCACTATGGAAATTAAGCTAAAATATGGAAGAATAAATAGTTCATCCACAGCCTTTAAAAAGAGAGATCATACATATTAGAATATTCAGGCTTCTCTTCTTCTCCTCTTCTTTCTATTTTAACTCATGTCAGAATAGAGTGGAGTAATGAAACTACAAAGTATAATTGAATGTATTTCATTATATTTTGCATGAACACAAACTGCGTATTACACTTCAGGAAAAATAAAAATAAGGACTTCTCAGGGTGTAGCTGGTAGTTAAAACATTGTAATTTGGGGGAAGTTGTTTTTTTGCAAGCCACGGTCTAGAATTCAGTTTCATATCATATGGTACTGTAACAAGGAAATCTACTGTTTTATTCCAACCAGCAATTTATGTGTTTGCTTTTTCTGAATTATGGCTTGTTAACTGCAACGTATGTGTTACAAGAGACAAAGGCACTTTTGGTAAACCTGTTCTGTTGTCCAAACCCAGAAATCCAGTGTGCCATCTCTCTTTCCTGAGAAATTACCTTTTCCTGTCTATTGTTCTATCTTTCATGGAGAAGATTTTTGATACTAAACATTTTCCTTTCTTGTTTTAACAGAAAACCAAAGAATGACTTTATTAATAGAATTTATTTAAAAAGAGGAACAAAACCCTCAGAAATGTAATATCATTGATTGATTATGTCTCTTTATTGGAGGAAGTCTAGAGATTGCTGAGGCCTGCATTACTTGTTTTTGTTGGCAGGGTTCCCTGAAGTAAGTCTTCACAATGAGTCTAGAATGTCCTGTTCATGGATTGTGCCAGCATTCATTATCGTTTCTTAACAGGTTGTAAATCAGTACTTCACATTTTCTTCTGTCCTTTTTTTTTCCCACTTGGTCGTTCATCTGCATTTTTTCAGTCTGTAGACTGCAAAGGTGTTGTTTGCTGTAATTTGGAGACATGCTTTTTATCATTTTATGAGATACAGCTTTTGGATATTTACCTTTTAGTGATACTGCAACAGCTTTATGCAACTATAAAGAATAACAACAGATTTTTAATAAATGACACTAATATTAAGAAAATATTCTGCTTTACCAGAACTTATGGGTTAGATGAGGAAATTAATGATTGAAACTTATCATTTGATACTTGTTTTGTATAGAATTGGTAATAATACTAATTAGCTTCTACAGCATAAAATATCCAAGGAGTTCAGAAACTGTGTAGCTGCTTCAATATTGAAGATGAGGTATGCTGCTATAATGAGATGAAAAACATTACACCTGACCATTTTGAATTTTTGTCTGGGTAAACAAAACAATTTGGATTTTTGTTACAGGTAATGGTGAGATTGAAGGTTGTCATGAAACCGTGAAAAACAGACTGCAGTGCGCAGAAGACCTATAAACATAAAAGCAGTGCACTGATTTAATATTGTGGAGTAAAAGCAAAGGAATTCTTGGCATTTTTTTCTGGAAAAGGGAAAAAAAAAAAAGAAAAAGGAGTTTGGTGGTGGTACGGGCTCTCCAGGCAGTTGGCATGCAGCAAAGAAGAATGAGTGAGGTAGTTCTCATTTGGGAAGTAGTGTCACTGAGTTAACGGAGTGCGATAGCTGAGATGCCACTGATGCTACTGTCAGCATACCGCTGCTGTTTCTCAGGCTGTTTTGAAAAAAGATTGGTCAGTTGTCTGCACATAGATCCCTGTTGTGCCTTTGAGATGCATTCAATGATGCTGAGCTCACAGGAGACATCTGTTGAATTGGGAGCACAACATTCTGATACAAGTTAATAGAGCTGGGTGTATTTTCACTTTGAGTAACCTTGTATGCATCTGTGAGTGTAAATGGGATTCCATACTTTGCTATTTATATGCAGTGAAACTTTTTTTCTTTGTTTTCAGGACATTTTGTGAAGGGTGACTTGTAATAAAAATTCTGTAGACCAAATTAGTTTTTTATTGACACTTCTACAACCCCTGTACTTTCCCTGAGGAATGTTTTAACTTACTTTCATTTTATTCTTTTGAAGATCAAGAAGATGCATGTGCTGTGGCAGGCCTGCAGAAGCTAAAAATATTAACATTTATTTATGTGTTCAGCATAGATATGACTGTGTTCATCCCACAGGCACAAAACCAAAATGGCTAAGCCAGGAACATAGTTGCTGTAGATTGTTTTCATAGTTGATGGAAAAATACAGAGAATCACTCAATCCTAATACCTGAATCATGTTCTGAAGGTGCTTTTTTCCCCCTCTTCTGATTAAAAAAGTGCCTAGGATGACTTTGACATTCCAGTTAAGTGCCTACAACTATTAAGGATAAACAAGGACTATATTGCCCTGGAAAGAAAATGGGATATTTCCACTGCCTAAGAATATAAAGCATCAAGCTAAGTCTTACTAAATATTTATTTACTATATATTCCCTGCTTTCTTTCATTACCTGCCCCTTTTTCATGTCATAGTGTCTTTAAGATACCAGATAACTCAAGACATTGGCATCTGGCCACACGCTAGCTACACTGCCAATTACTGCTGTATATTGGTGCAGTATATGAGGATAGCTTTTTGCTACACATCCATAAAGTATAGCTCTACTCTGTGGACAGTAAATGATAATTTTTACAGAATAGCAATCTGTGGAAAAATTTTCAGTTTTCCTGAAAGTATGTTTATTTCCATCCTTGCAGTTAATTGTCAAAATTATTGACAAAGTCTCTCTTCTAATACAATAAATAAATTTAAAATGTACTTTTTGTTTGTAAGTTGTTTGGGGTTTTTTTGAGTGACACGTTCATGTAATGCATTAATATAGATATTCATCCTAATTTTGAACACATTAGCAGTCCAGGACTATGCAGAATTATTTATTTTCACTGCTTTAGATTCACAGTGAGTTTTATTTACAAAACAGATATTTGCATGCACAAATAAGAAAGTGCTGTATTTTGTGGTCATAGTTCTATATTCATGATAGTCTGTGATGGATTTTTAGTTTGGATGTTGACTTATGGAAATCTCTTAAGTTTTAATGCCTTAAGGTTTTCAAGTTTTGAGATTTTTTTTTCACTGAAATGCACAGTTATAATGCTTAATCAATACACATTTATTTAATCACTCAAAAAACCAGTCATGTAAGCCTGAGTGTAAACTCTTACACTGTGGGCACGAGTGGGGTTCCATCACCAACAGAAAGACAGTGCCAAGTGTTTATATACAAAATTGCTACCTAGGTATTTTTTCAATAGGAGTAGACAGATTGAGTCTGGATCCATTCCCAAGTAACGCTTTGAAGTCTTGAAGTCTATTAGAGCAACCCAGGTTGCATGTCAACTTTTCAGCAGCTGGCTATTAAGATAAATAATGGAACAAAAAACATACTCGGAGGAAGGACATTAGTAGGAAAGAAAAGTTCAAAATATGCGGTAATAGCACCTTAAAATATTTTTTCCCCTTTTGAGAAATAGATGATTATTTCGTACGTGGGTGTCATTTGTCGAGAGGAAAGCTATTGGATTTGCTAATGAGTTATATACTATATAGGACATTTTACCTATTTTTTTGGCCCTCTTACACTAGTATTTTTAGTAGCTATCTGCAGGTTTTTTTATCTGTTCCAGTCTATCTTATTAAGACCATTTTAATAGTGGTTAAGGGGTCAATCAAGACTAAGGAAAGCTTAGCAAGCCAAAGAAGTTGAAGCAAGTTATAGTTCTCATGCTATATAAATGTCAGTGGTTTAAAACATTCCTAAAACCTCATTAAACTGTTTAGATTTTATTTAAAATTCATTAGTTTGTCTAGCAAATACTCTCCTTCTCATTCTATAGGTCATTTGGTATCTGATTTATTTGTAATATATACACCTTGTATATTATGTATCTACAAATATATGCATGTATATTTAAGTGAAATATATGTATATGTTCCACTTAAAGACTGTGGAAGAGTGGAGAGCATCACATATTTTCTGTGTCCCCCACAAGACCATGCCTCTCCTCACAGTTAACTACACACTCAGCAAAGAAGTTTCTGGAATATAGGACAGGGTGGGCTGAGAATAAGGGAGAACAAAAGAAAGAAACAAAAAGATGTGCAGTGCAAGCAGAGAGTGGGAGACTTGAGAACAGCAGACTTGAGAGGCTGATCCTCAGAGGTGATGGAGAATGGGAGAGGGATCCAGAGAAGACTCTGCACAAATCATTGCAACACACTAAGCCACGGAGTTGTACTGCAGCAGTCCTGAGAGACAGGGTAGGTTCTGTATGGTTATAAACACATTTCTGTGATCAGTCTCAATTCTGAGTTCGCTTGTTGGAGAAGTCCTGCGTTCTGGTATCTGTGGCAGTAAAGCCTTCCTCCAGAAATTACTGTTTGTCAGCACGTGTGTGCTTGGTTTAAGGAAAAACTGCAGAAACATTTGCCTGAAAATCCTGGTTCATTTACTGTTTTGTCACAGCTTATTTCAGGAGGGGTGCATGTGTGTGTGAAAACAGAGGAAGAGTAGCATCTTGACTGAATGAATTTTTTATATAAGTGGCAGCATATGCCTTCAGTTGCTGTAGCTGAATAACTTTTGTAACAGATGCATCATGGAGTACACCTTTTAAATTGCAAGTTCTGTGGAGCTGATTTCATATTTTAGAGCCTTTCATGTTATTAATTAGTGTGACAGAGGAAGCAATGATTCAATTATTTCTAGTTAAATACATTTTAATTTACATTTAGGTCTTTATATAAAGTATTTATAACAAACTAATTCTGGAAGATGTTATCATGCTGTTTTATTCATAATAAGAACAGAATCAGAAGTGAATATTATGGAAATGTTTAAAGTTCTGTTGTTAAGGCTTGTGCATTCAGAATAACTATAAAGCTTGCACATTGAGAATCGGTCAAAAATTTCAAGTATTTCTTTGGTTTTTTCTTTTTCAAAAACAAACGTACATTCTCACTTTAGTGTTGAGATTAAAGGAGAGTGATGAATGATGCAATATGTGTTAAAAGACGTGCTTATTTTAGCTAAAACAGCACAGTGTGGCATTTACAGATCTTGAATTTGAAGACTTGGATTCTGCTAGTGCTTTACTTCACAAATAAGAGGGACTCTAGTGTTCAAGAGCTAAACAGGGTGCTGAAAACTTACGGTACCTTTTCGTCACAGAAAAATGTTCACTGTTCTTTATTCAAAAAATGATAATGTTACTTATATTTTACTCCTGGCGACATCAAAAACTAAACCAGTATACTTTTCAATGTTTACATCAGTTGTTATTTGTATAGAAAATAATATTTGAATGGAAGATTAAAGTGCAGGACTTCTTTGGATTGCTCAAAATTGGAAGTTCGAAGTATTACATATATGTAGATAGCACTAGTTTTATTCATTACTTTATGATTATTGGTTGTAAGTATAATGGTGATTTCAACTGAATTCCTGGCATCCCAGTCTAGGATTTCCCCGTTACATTAATTAGCAAACTCGAGCAGAAAAAAGAATGCAGAGTGACTTGCTTGTCTACCGATGCCAGACCACATGTAGCTGAAGAAGTAACATGTAATTTGCACTTCCATTGTTCATACTGTATGCATACTTTTTCTCCATTTATATAGAGAAAAAAGTCTTTTTAACACTGTCAATCATTTGGAATTGATATTTAAACACAGCTGCTAGTGTTGATCATGTTATTGCTATAAAAGCATACACCCGATGAAAACTTCCTGGCTGGCTTTTTCTCTTTTAATGATGTGCTTGAATAATATTAACTTGCATGCGTACCTTGGCACATCTGGACTTTTTGGTCTTCTATGAATCATTCCAGTAATTGTTCATTCTATTAAAAATACGTCAAGATACAGACAGTTATTTGCAAACAAAATGAGGGTGTTTTGTCATACTGCAGCTATTTGCCAGTTGCCTTATAATACCAGTCAACATAGTGTGAGACTGTATAACTTTTAACACAAATGCCAAAACAGTAATAAAAAAAAGGAGAACCATATTTGAGAAACTGTTGACTTCCAGAACCTAGCTAGAATTTTGATTACTTATAGGAAAAATACTTTAACTTCTAAAACTGCAGTGATGTTGTTTTGGAACTTTATTATAAAGAAAAAGTGCGTTATCAGTTTTATTTTTTTTCTGAAGTAAAGAAAAACTCTTACAAAAATAGTAAATAATATTAGCTAAAGATGGTCAGCAAGTGCAGCTTCAGGTGCTATAAAATGCAAACATAACACACAAAAATAGAATTTTATTCTTTGTATCTGAAAGTGCCAGATAAAATCCTTGGTACATTAGGAAAGGAACTGGCAGAGGTGTAGAATTTTTATTTATTATTATTCTTCTAGCTCTCCATCTCTCTAAAACTGCAAATACATAATTAAAGTTCTATTTTATTTCTTTGCATGTGTTTAGAGGAACGGAATTTGTATAAATTTGTTCATATTAGCTCTGGAGATGTTTATGGTAGGTTTTTTCTTACGAACAAGACTTTTCTGTTGGTTTCCACATCAGTAATTTTGAATCTACTGAACAGTTGCGAACACATTCAGCAAGGTTTTGGTTTGGTTTTGGTCACAAATCCAAAACACAGCACCATGCTTGTTGCTATGAAGAGGGTTACCTCCAGCTCAGCCAGACCCAGTACAGTGTTACGGATATAAAAAGGTACTGACTTTCTTTGTCTTGTGAAAATTGGTGAGTGGTGCTGGGGAAAAAAAAGCCATAATTACTGTCCCTTATTTAATGTAAGCCAAATTTTATCTCTCTGTTTGGCCAGTCAACCGGCCATATACATGCTACAGAACCAGACCCAGGGACTGAACATGCTACAGACTGTGGAGGATGAAGGGAGGCTGAGGAAGAAACCCCTATGAGACAGTGTCTTATAGCTGTACATAGGAATGCAGAGATGTCTGGCAAGTACAAAGACCTTGTTCTACTCTGCGACTTCCTGAACAGCATTTCTCGCATGGACTAAAAGAATATGAGGTTTCAAAATTCCAAGATTTTAGGAAGTGTATTTTCTAGTTTAAGTTTAAGTGTAGGCTTCCCTTTTTCACATCATTGTTGTTATAACCGATAAATTAATTTAACATAATAAAATTGTTGAAGATACTGATCATTTGTATATCCCAGGGCAGGCGAACAAAATAGGCTGAAAGATTTAACAGCTTCTTGCCTATAAGGCAGTAGTTCTGCCTGCCCAACTTTTGAGTCATATATTCCTGCACATTCCTGTGCATAAATCATGCTTACCCTCTCAGTGAGCCATTCAGTTTGCCAATCCAATGGGAAGCTAAGCTAGCAAAAGTTTGAAGTGTGACTTGTATTTGGTCCAACGCAATGAAGAACTGCATGGCCAGAAGCTGGCAAAGGTGGACCGGCCCTTTTAGTGTCAGCAGGCTGTTAGATTGCTCCAGATGAGCTTGTTTAAGCCTTCTTTCTCTAGTGCACGGATGAACTAGCAATACCAGGAAAACAAATTGCAAGATTTCTAGGACAGGAATAGAGTTAACAGTAGTAGCTATACAAGGAGATGGCTAGATAAAAGAGCGGAGATGACAACCACATTTAGATGTCCAGGACAGCCAGGCTGCAGACGCACTGCGTACAGTCAGGAGAGAGAGTGAGCGCACGGTCCCTCCAGGGGGTGATTTGAAGCATCTACACTAAGATCCTCTGTAGCATGCACACTATGATAAAAATCACTCTATAAAGCAAACTAGCTCTCTTTTGCTGATCCAAGGAGCTTAAGGAGACTAACCTCCTAACTTAAGCGCCTAAAAATTAGCCTGTGTGATATGCTCTCCAATGTCTCTGAAAAATTTCAAACTGAATAAAATTAGATCTTGTGGGCAAAGAATAGAAAACCAGAATCTGATGAATATATGGTCAGAAGAGTAAAGAATCTGAGTGAGCTGGCAATGCAAAGTAATATCAAAAGCACAGGCAAAGATTAAGAAATATAATAATCTTAAAACAGGCATTGTCCTTGTGACAAATAAATGTGGTCAGAGAGTTAATTTTTCCAAGGCAGTGCAGCAACAGGCCTTTCTTTACCTGAAGATGTTATTGCAATCCTTTGGCATCATTAGCATTTTTATGCCTTTTCTACTGGAGATTTGACCTAATCAGACACTTACATTGCTGTAAAAGGAATAGGTGGGAAATCTTTGTCACTCTGGAGTTTTACCCCTAATCTTTACAATGGGATTGACCAAAAGGAGACTTAACTGAGCAGTCACAAACAAATGGTCAGTGATTCAAGTGGTGTGTAAAATGGTTTCATTGCCACTTACCAACAAAGAAGTGATGTTGAAATTGCCAACAACCTTACTAATTTTGAAAAAAAAAAAAAAATTATATTTTTGTAATTTGCACAGTAAAACATAGCAGAATGGTTTTCATATTTTCTTTGTATCTTTTTCTAACTAACTGCATATTTTTACACTCCCTGTGTTCTGTGCTTCAAAGTCTTGGAAAGATGTATGTTGAAAAACAGTAACAGTAATCAATAACTGTAAAATGGAGGAGCCCTATGAAGCAGACCAAACTACTTTATGTCAGATGAGACTGCAGTAGGTTTTACTTCCACTTGTTTCATAGATACTATCTTCCAATAAAGATTTGAATAAATTAGTTTATGTTAAAATTACTAGTTATAAATAGTATCAGTGGGGTTTTCTTCAAATGAAGTTAAATTTATCAGTAGAGAGAATAATCTGATCAAAGATATCAAAACCAAGAACTTTTGAGTCTTAATCCTGTTACTTTGGAAAACATAGCTTAATTTCCCTTCTTCTGTTTCCTGCATATAAAACTATTCATTTTCTACACCCTCACAGATTTTTAAAATGTAATTAATGAGTATTTGAGCAGCAGTAGATACATACTCTTTATTTTTTGATGCACAGTAGAAAACCACCTTCAAAATACATCAGCTGCAATGATTCTCTGTTGTAACCAGGTCTCTGTCCTTGCACAGAGCATATTATAAAACTACAACCTGGTCCAAATGTTTGCCTTTAATAATTTTTTTTTTTTTCATTTGTCAAAGCTTATCCTCTCCTTCCTTGGAGCAAAATCATAATGCAAAATTTAAGGTAGTGTAACTTCATACTTAGTTTTCAATGCTTGCAGTAACCAACCACAGAAAAGATTTCAGGTCTTTTGAAAGCCAACTGTTCTCTGGTGGGCATCAGTCTCAAGCAGGGATTAGGCAGGTTGGTTCCTAAATTAATAAAAGGATCTAGTAGTTCCTGTTGGTTCCATGCACAGTCAGCAGGGAAGGACAGATGTCTAATTTGGGTGAATTAGATAACCACTGAGAGATCCATCATAGTGTTTACAAGAATTAAGTTAAGTAGTCAAGCTATCATCCTAAGCCCTGTTTCACATAGACTTTTTAGGTGGAAAAAGATGGTTATTTCAGATCTTTCTTTCCACATGAAACTAAACAGGCTTGATTTTATTTCAAAAATTTTGGGATTTTTTTAAAACAATGGAGGAACAGTTCTAACTATTATTTTGATGTCAGCAACTTTAAAAATACTATATTTAAAACTGTTTCTGCAAAACAGAAACAGCTGGTCCTTGCAACTTCAAAATTGATGTGGAAAAGTAACAACCTTCTTGAATTGTTAACTGCATTTATCACTGATTAAAAATGTCACTGGGGCATGCTAGGGAAGCATTTGGAAGAGTTATACCTTGGAAATTTATATAGCTCTGGAAGTGTACAACTCAAAAAGAACAAAAAAGCACAATAATTTTTATTTATTTGCAGGGGTTTTAATTCTACCTACTACTTGGGCAGTCAATTTCTTACTCTTTTGGAGTTAACAAAGTCAAAATAATTAAACCTCACATTTAATTGCATTATCTGCTCATCTGCTCTGTCCTAAAATGTATATGAGTTTCCAGAATATGTGTATTTGAAATACAGCAGATAATTGGAAACTAATGAATATGGCTTTTCTGAGACATTCTTATTCAAAATCACAGAGGATAACAAATAGGTTACAGAATCATGTCAAATAAGGCTGGCAGGGGAATTGAAGAAGTTACCTAGACCTCTTCATGATCCAAGAGAGAACACTAAATGTATGTGCTAGGAAATGCTCACCTAATAATTTTTAAATTCACAGTCTCCCTAATCAGCCTTTGAGTATCTTCTGTATGAAAGGGTTTTCTTATATAATAATTGTTGTTACCATAATTTAAACCTAATTCTTCCTGTTCTGTCTACACTCACAATAGAGAAGAAATTATTATGATTCAGACTTCCGTGTTTCTGGAAATTATTACTGTCTTCCATCAAAACTGCCTTCTTTGAGACATGTAACCACAGTTAATTAATTTTTTCTTTGTATTTTGTAGGTTCTGTAGTCTTCTCCTGATTTGTCAATGAGAATCCTGTGTGAAACAATGTCAATGCCATATTAGGGTGAAGATACAGGGAATTTACTGTTTGTTTCTTACCTACAAAGCTTTTTGCTCTCTGAAGCTAAGAAAACAGTACTGCATGCAATGTGCTTCTATAATTACTGAACAATGACTAGAAGTCCCCATTGAATTTTGGACTTTCACTATCTTAGATGCTGTATGAGTATATATTTCAGGGGGGGGGAAAAAAAAAAAGGTTCAAAGACTTTAAACAGATGACAAAGATAAACAAAGAAAGAGAAAACCAGACACAGAACTGGGAAATTATGTGCCCTACATTGTGTATCAGGTCTGTAGCAGGGCTAGGAAGTTGCAAGTAAGCTGGTCTGTTAAGCTGTTATGCACTTGTAGGAGGCAAAGGCAGAGCTCTCATTCTACAGCTCTTTTCAAATTGATAGGATTGTCTTCTCTGAAGAATAAATAACAACAAAGATACATAGAGCTGAGTTAATCTTATTGAGATAACCTTAACATCTGCCTTCACTTTTTGCTTTCTCATAATATTTGAAGTATACTGCAAAATTCAATATACTTTTGCTCTCTGCCTCGTTTTTTGAATTTGTTTTCAGAAGGTGCCAAACGATCAGAAGATGATGAATAGTATGGAAATAAAGCTTCTAGATCATATTTAATATAAGGCAAAATGTTCCACCAATCATTATACAAAATTATTTTTAAGATATGAGAGCACTCTTCCCAGGAAGTCAAGAACGAGTAATAAAGACATACATTCTGAGGATAAATTATTGTCAGATTGCTGCTGAGAGCAGTGCAAGTGACAGCACGGAGAGGTGACTGGGGCAGGACTCAAGCTGGGATGCTGAGTTGTGCAGTGGGACAGAGAAGGGACTAGAACTGCAGTCAGGAAATGCAGACAGCAGAAGCCGGAGGCGGCCCACAGTACTTAGGAGTTGCACTGTGCCCTGTCAGAGTGAACACCTTTAATCCTATAGAAAGGTATTGATATACTTCCTGGCAATTGTGAGATTCCTCTCTCTCTCTGATTCCTGCACTGTGCAAACAGAGCATCCTTACTAAAGCTTTGTCTTTTGCCATCTGCCCTGGTTCCTTCTTTATTCTCTACTACACTCTCAGGGAGGTGCTGACAGCATTTCACAGAAATATAGTCAGAGAAAATATTTCTCTGACCAGGGCTGAAAAGGAGAGGAGGGAGTTTGCATTGGTGCCTGAAAGGAGAAAACTGTCATTTTAGCATACAGAGCTACTGCAAGATACCTGAAGTTAAATCTTTTCATTTTTCAGCGGACTTTCTCAAAGGACGCATTTAAACAAAAATCTCTAAGCAGAAGTGGATGTCTTTAGTGAAAGCAGAATATTTATGTTGTTATCGTTTCTACCCAGCATTTTTTTCTCTTCGGAGTTCACAAGGGAAGCTGGCAAATCCTTTGATGGGAGATTGCTTACTATAGAAAATGCAGGACGTGATGCTAGAAGAAAACATGTTCCTTACTAATCTGAACACATCCTATGGCAGGGTAGATCTGAGAGATTATTCAGTCTTCTAGATGAGACCTAAGTGTCAAGGTACTAAATGTTTGTCAGAAGACTATTGCAGTTTTCTGAAGAGTAATGAACCTATGTTTCCCTCCAGATTACAATTATAGCATTTTGCACTGTGGGTACTTTACCTACTTTTTTGATAGGTAGCTTTCTTATTTTCCTCTTTACTTAAAGTAAGTACAGTATCAATATGCATTTTTAGATAATTGCTATATTTGTCTTTATGCATAGCTCTTTATTTGCTGAGGGTGGAGTGATTTTTGCATTGATTTGAATTTATACAACAGTTTAAGGTTCCCATAGAAAGTAGGTGCTTCGAAAATGTTAGCTGGTGGGAAAATCGAATAAAGTAGAATTTTTGTGTCTTCACTTTGTTTTCTGTTTTAATTTTAAATTGGGGAAGCCACAAAGCAAGATCAGGGGGAGAGTTAAAAGGCCCCTAAAATGGCAGTCTTTTATACAAAGAGTTGTCATGCTTGTTGGAATCTAGAGTTGTGAATTTATTGACTTGATAAAAACACTGAAATCTGGCTTACTGTCAAGTGTTAGCAGTAAGATGTGGAGCAAACCAGGCATATGCATCTCCCCTGTGTCATGATAAAGGCTATAAAGTTGAAGTCTTATCCACCAGATCTGGGCCATGTCCTAGGAGAAACAGTCTGTAGTGGAAATGTTGTTAGACCATTATTCAGCAACTAATGCTGTTGTTGTCATATATGAATAATAAAACATTGAAATAAATGTAAAAGGAACGGGTTTGCAGCACCAAATTTGTCCTAGTTTTAAAAAAAATGTCTGCATTAAGAGAATTCGTTATGAATCTTTTTTCCCCACAATTTATGTATGTGTGAGTTTGTATTTTAAAATGTTAGTTCTCTGCCCATGCACAGCTAAGAGGAAAAATGCTCGAAAAAAAATTGCTTTTGCTTTTTATAGATTATGAAAATTGCAAAATTTTCAAAATTTTCGTTGTAATTTCTTGACACTGTACCCACATTTTGAGCATTTTCTTGTAGCTCTCCTTTCATATGGAAGAAAATCTATTCTATCTAGAGAATACTAACCGCTGATTTCATATGAAAAATTGTCATTTTAGATAGATTCAGAACTCTTGACTCTGTGCAGCCTCAAAATACAGATATGTTAATTCTTGCTTGCCTTTTCCCTTATGAAGCAGAGAGATCTTCTCACAGTAAGTCTTTAAATATCTAGTAATGTGTCTTTCGTTTTGCTCAAAACACTTCTGAAGTTTGAAGCATCTAAAATGTCAGTAAAGATGCTTGCTCATGATTGTGTTTTAAATCTTTCATAATTTGCACGTACAATACATGTGGCAGAAGAATTCAAGCTAAAAAAGAAACCTATATATATTAGGAGTGAAGTTGAAGGAAATTTATCTGAAGGTGTAACATGGTCATTGTAGATTGTTGATTATACATGCTCAGAAAGAAATTTCCTATAAAAAGGTGCTGTGAAGTGATTTCAGAAAATATAACACTGTTTTAGTCAAAGTGCATTTCTTTGTCTCAGCATTCAGACAGAGTTCCTTCTTGATCTTCTTTCTATTGCAAAACAATTGTAAAAAGGAGACCATCTTTTCTGATAGTAGCAAGTTTCCTAGACATGTAAGTGCAGGCATCACAGAAAAATACAGGGCATGGATTCTTGAATAGTATCAGCTTCTGTAAAATCCTGCAAAGACAGAAAATTTCAGGTCAGTGGGTTATGGACATACAGCAGCTCTTTACATACTTTCACATGCAGAGATCTATATGCTCTTTGTCACAATCCTTTCTCTAGATAAAAAAGTTACATTGCCCGTTTCTTCTCCAGATCGAAAACTGTTTGCTATGTCCAAATAATGCTACTGTTCCTCAGAGGGGTAGTCTTACATTATTTAAGGAGTAAACAAAGCAGCGTTTGCTCTTAAAAGGACTGCCTCTCATCTTCTGACATGGCTTCCAAAGAAAGAATATTATTCTTTGCAAGTGGCCTTTAATATCAAGGTACAGGTGAATTTATTAAAAAAAGGAAATACAGAAAAGAATGGAAACACAATTACTTGTCATGAAAACTAGCAAATCGAACTGTTTAGTCTGTTTATCTTTCCTTTTCCCGTTATAACATCACTTCTTTGTAGCCAAGATAGTTAAAATGAAAACTTTATTGTAAGGTACATGTATTAGAATTTAGATTAGGTCTTACTACTTTTCTGTGTAATGAATTGTTCAATAACATTCAAAATTTGCTGCTAACAAAAGGACACAGTAACATGGTTTGGATTTTTGGTTTTGGTTTATCATATTCTCTACCTAAATAGACCCCAAATGTATTGTTTTCATTCCTGACTGAAGGCTTTTTTTTTTGTTCTGATTTATGTGAACTGAAGACAATGACAGGAGTAAACTTAATGTGACTGTTCACATTTACAGTAGCAACAGGCTTGAAAATCATGCATGAAATGCTCTAGATCTGTGGCTTTCATTATACAATACCTGAAGAATGTATAAACAATGTAATCATCTCAAGAGTCCAGAACATGCTTATAGTTTCAAAGATGAACGATAACTCCATATAACCAATCCATTGTCGTTTACTTAAGTTAATTACAATTGTATTACTGGATTGTGGCAATTCAGATTCTGTTTTATCTCTCTATATCTGCTATATTGGACATCTGAAAAAACCACAACAAAAAATGCACAGTACTCTATCACGTGCTGCTAAGCAAAGACTGCAAGAAAGATTTTAAATACAGAGAAGTTGCTCTTGAAACAGTCACATTTTTTTATATGGCCACATGATCTGTACTAAAATTCCTGAAGTTAATATTTTCTCCCACAGTTTGAACTGCTTTATCTAATAACTCACCTTTTGTAGAAGAAGCAGACTTATTTTACTTTCTAATGGTATAATCCTGAAAATTAAATTTTGTCTAGGTATTGTTTTCCTTTCAATCAAGACATTAGAAGTTTTAAAATACTAAACTTCAGAATTTTTAATATAAGGATTGAAAATACATGATGGAGATAAACTAAATGTGAAGATACTGTGCAGTGCAGCTTACACTGATGCAACTGATTCTTACACATTTTGTCTTTCAAGTTCATACATAACACTTTGTGGTTTTCCCTTTCTTCAGAGGGCTTTCTGGTATGTTGTAGCACAACATATTTCTAAATCCTCAATAGATGATTAAAACTAGTCCAGTATGGACTACAGTAGCCTAGTGACTGTCTAACCCTCAGCACCTATGTTGGCACTCTTTCTGTGATTGGTCACTGAATAGTGTGCACCTGGAAAGCTAAACCACAAAACACTGCAGTTCTTAGTAGTATGGTTTGGAAGGACAAACAATCAGGTTCACAAACAGTTATCTCCAGTTGCTCTTTTTGAATCAAGAGTTTGAGTAGTCATTCAAGATTACACGAGCACACTACTGCCTAGTGTTATCAAAAGCACAAAGATCATGTGAAGCTAGCAGTGACTTACATCCCAGTCCTGGATTGACTTCTGTGTTTCAGGAAGCAATCTAGGCCATTACGTTTGGTTTCATGAAAAAAGACTAAGTCGGGTTTCTAGTCATTCTGTAGTCCTAACCAGGACCTCTCTGCCTGAATTAGATTTTGTTTGACATCTGCCTGACTCTGTAGTACAAGAATTGTTACTGAGCATGGTTATCATGGTCCGAGCACAACAGAATACTTGATAAAAAACTTCTGTGAATATCAGTTTTAGCTTCATGCAGTTACAAGGACGGAAAACATTTTATAAATTATTAAACATCTTAGTTCTTGATCATCTTTAACAGAGGCATAGAGGTTCTGAAGCTTAGAAGATCAATCTCTGGTCATCTTTAATTGTTTCAGTAGAAGCTTATCTATCCCATATTCAGCACATCTTGTTCAAACTAATTTATTAGGACAATACTCGCCATATTATTTTCTTGTTTGATTGTAGTTTTATAGTAATGTTGAACTTGTTAAATGTTATGTGTGCATATTGTTGTTTCTCAACCATAGAAAAGAGTAATAAAATCAAAATTCTTAGAAAGAAAATCTGTACTCTATGTTAATAGGTATTATATTTAAATGTGTTTACAGAATACAGTTTAAAAACACTATTTCCATCTTAGAAGCGTGTTCTGAACATTTGTGATATAGTATTGTCTGCTTGTGCACTTCAGAGTGCCAGTTGTTTATATGAAATAATAGCTGAGAATCTGTTTTGGTTAGGTTCTGGGTACATACAACTGTTCAGAAGTATTGACAAAATATGAATTATTTTGTCACCATTGCCTGGCCTTTTTCTTGTATTAAGTATTTAGATTCTAAGAAACGCATTATTTTGGTGAATGAGAATAAGTTTGCATATTTTTAAGGTATAAGTACGTGGACTATCGTCAAATAGCACTTTACTGAAAATCTGTAGAAAGCTACACAGCTCAAGTACTTAATATATGCTTCTATAAATGCGTACACTGATAGAGGTGTCAGACTACTATTGGAAAGAAAAAAATACTCTGCCTCTGACTTCCTTTTTTTTTATTTCCTTTTTTTTTTTTTCTATTTCACTATTTTTTGGGTTTTTTGCAGTTTCACAGTAGTTCATCTCACTTCAAAGAGTCTGGGGAACAGTAAATTGTCCTTCAAGAGAAAGAACATGGTAGCAAAGAACTCTCGGATACTGCTTTCCCTTGTCTGTGCAGCCATACATTTAACACTACTGTATCCTATAGCAATTGGTTTCTGTTAGTAAGCCACAAGCTGTCTTGTCTGCTGTTTTGACATTTTCTCTTGAAAACATGAAGATTTTTTTATTCCCTGTAGATCTTTGTAATTGTTTATTTTTCTGGAGGGGCTGAACACTTGGGAAGGATAGGCTTGTATCATCAAGGTCTTCCTGTTAAATCCTTTCTCTTGACCTAACTCCAAACAAAAAGATCTGCTGTCATATATTGCATTTATGCTGTTTCTGCATAATGGTGGAATGATTATCACTACGGAAAACACAGAGTAATAATTAAAAAGGATTTGATACCTCTTCTGTTCAAATTACATCAGGCATTCCATTACTGATTGCTATAAATGGTTTACTCTGATTTGGCACTGTATTTAGAAATTTAGACATCTCAATTCTTTAAGACTTTCTGAGGGGTGAAGATTTTACCAATATATTAACTGATCTTCAGTCGTATTCTGAAATGCTCAGATTATATGTGATGTTGTAAGATTAATTACTATATTGGTTGAAGTCCTCATCACCTTGAAAATGAAAAACTAGACCATTTACTTGAAAAAGGGGTTTAAAAAAATTACTTTCCAGAAATTTGTATCTTTAAAATACTAATGATCATCTAGATTTCCATGCTATGCTACTCCTAATGTAGAATGAAAATGCAGTCTCTTTTGTAGCTCTTGAAGATAACAACTAATCATGATGTCTCTTTGTCTTCCTTGCAGTCTACTGTGATTTTTAATGGCTCAATTATTGCTCTACTTCTTGGTCTACTGAAAATGTAGAACATACTATTTTCTGAAACCCAGCAAATAGCCTTTGTTTCTCTCACACTTTTTATCATTCTGCCTGAAATTGAATATTTCAATGCAGCCTTCTCAAGTTTTTCTTAAATATAGAAATCTATTTCTAAAATAGATTTCTAATGCAACAATAATACCTCTTCAAGATTTTATTTTTGGAGTCTGCATTTCTTAACTGTAAAAACATTGTGCTTTCCTTCTTGACTACCTGTGTACAAGTATAAACCTTAATTGATTTCTCTGCAACCTGATCTAATCCACATTTGATTTAAGCAGCCCCTGGTTTTACCTGAGGTGGAATGAATTTGACTTTAGGAGTTTCAGGTTCAAAATTCTATTCAAAATTAAGTCTAAAGAATTCACTCCTGAGAAATTTCACCTAAATGTCTTAGACTTTTTTTTTTAACTCTTTTGCTTAAATTGCATAGGTGGGCCATCTCCGCTGAAAGCCACAGTGCATCTAGTTCTGGGCAAAATAAGAGAAAAGGATAAAAAATATGAAATCACAGCTGAGTGAAATACTGTTTGCATTACCAAAAAGTCTTTATAAATTACATTAGGTCATAAATTTTGCTCTGTACTAACTTCCCATTAACTCTCATCTCTTATTTCTCATAAGGACTTCTACTTTCAATAAATAGATTGTAAATAAAATTAGGTAACAGCCTCTAGGAATTAGGTATTAATTACTTTAAACAAATGTATCAGTGGCCTACTAATTTTTGTAAGAGGCAAAAAGTGATTGAGAATGATTTTTTTTTTTTTTTTTCATTTTAACGAGAAGCTTTTCTGTGCCTTAAATAGCAATGGCAAAATTAAGCATTTTGTAGTTTGTGTAGTCATGAAAAGTTCTGGTTCATAGCAGCTCAAAATGTTTGTTTTCTTAGAGCAAATGTGGCAGAGGAGTTTATTTTCTCTGTCTTTTTCTGTAGAACTGTCTACTTAATTCTGTCATCCAAAGTGCTCTGCAGACAAATACAAAATGTCTTTCAGAGAAGCCACGTGACCATCTTCTTGGCGGATTGTATTTCCCTCAAGGGAAAACCTTTCATCACCAAATTGTTTGTAGTGCCATATGAAAATGCTTGGATTTTCAGTGAAAATAGAAACTGAAAAAAGAGCATATTTGACTTGAGTTACTCATTCAAAAAGCGGAAGTAACACAGTCCTGAAGAAACGTATTAGCTCTGTGACATGCCAGCTGAGTTCAGTCTCAACTTGCCTCATGGCTTGTGTTTTCTGAAATAGCAGCCCTCAAAGTTCAGTGATATCTTTGATTCCTGGAAAGAGCCTGAAGAAAGGTTACCTTTTGGAATTGCTAGCACAGAGACCAATTTGTAGCCAAAATATGAAGGACCAGAGTGAAAAAAACACATTCAAGGAATTGCATATTTTGGTTTAATTTCCATTACATTGTGACAGTGTTTATCCATATTGAAAATAGCAACAATTTTAATACAGTGAGTTTGTGACTCAATCACTGTCATGTGCTTTCAAACATATTTTCTCTGTTACTCGTAACAACTATCTGCAAAGATTCTTCACATTGATAGGAGAGATCAGGAATTTGGGATTTAAAATCTGTAGTCAAAGAATGTGGCCTTTGTCAAAGTAGAAATTTTTTCTTATGAATATACCAATTTAATTGGAAATTTTGTCAAAATAATTGTTATTGTCCAGGATATTAGAGGAGGGGAAGAGAAAAATTAGGAGAGAGAAATGTCTCTGGAACCAAGGACAAAAGACTCAACGTTGGATCACTCACATGAGATGTTCAAAACTGATCTGTGCTCAGTTATAGCCAAGATCTTAAACCAGGTCCTTTCCAAAAACCAGATCGTTACAGAATCTCTTGCACATTATTGCACTGAATATTTTCACTCTGCATAAAATAATTCAGTCTTCTGTGGCTGGAGGCACTGCATGATGGACTCTGTCTCTATTCTGTAGTTGAGACAGTTCCTGCAAAGTAGAAGCCGTTGCTTCATGTTTTTGCTTTGCTCTAAAGAATTTCAATCATCAAGATCAAGACCTATCATGGAATAAATAAAGTTTTGGGGAGGGCAGTTCAGTACAGTTTTGAACCCATCCTGAGATAGACTAGTCTGTATGGTTTTTACTTTACATAGAAACAAAGAAAAAGAAAACTTTTGGGAAAGAAAACTGAAACCTAATAAAGTTTCGCGGATTGGGAATGTGTAGACAGTTCGTCAGCTGAACAAGTGTACTGTCAAATCACTTCTGTCCTATTAATTATGACATGGGTTTTTTTCTATAGCCTATTTAGAGCGGTAGCAATATTCTACAACAAAATATGTAAGTGGCCATATTGGTCAGCTGGTTAAGTTTCACACAGAAGGGAAATGTTAGGAAACCATGATGTTTTCTGGTATCATTGTGAAAGTATATACATCATCTTGGCTGTCTGGTTTTTTTGACTGCCTAGCATACAAAACTGGATTGGGTTTGCATGGCAGGTTTTGGTAGCAGGGAGCCTACAGGGGTGGTTTCTGTGGGAAGCTACTAGAAGCTTCCCCCATGTCTGATAGAGCCAATGCCAGTCGGCTCTAAGACAGAGCTGCTGCTGGCCAAGGCCGAGGCAGTCAGTGATGGTGTTAGCACCTCTGTGATAACACATTTGAGAAAGGGAAAAACCTGCTGCACAACACCAACTGCAGCTAGGGGAGATGAGAGAGAATATGTGAGAGAAACAACTCTGCAGACAACCAAGGTCAGTGAAGAAGGAGGTGCTCCAGGTGCTGGAGCAGAGATTCCCCTGTAGCCTGTGGTGAAGACCATGGTGAGGCAGGTTGTCCCCCTGCAGCCCATGAAGGTTAACAGTGGAGCAGATATCCATCTGCAGCCTGTGGAGGAGCCCATGCTGGAGCAAGTGGATGTGCCCCGAAGAAGGATGCGATGCTGTGGAGAGCCCGTGCTGGAGCAAGATCCTGGCAGGACCTGTGGAGTTGTGCAGACAGGAAACCCACACTGGAGCAGGTTTGCTGGCAGGACTTGTGACCCCATGGGGGACCCACGCTGGAGCAGTCTGTTACTGAAGGTCTGCAGCCCCTGGAAAGGACCCACATTGGAGAAGTTCATGGAGGACTGTGTCCCGTGGGAGGGACCCTGCATTGGAGCAGGGTAAGAGTGTGAGGAGTCCTCCCCCTGACGAGGAAGGAGCAGCAGAAACAACGTGTGATGAACTGACTACAACCCCCATTCTTCTGCCCCGCTCAAGGGGAGGAGGTGGAGAATTCAGGAGTAAAGTTGAGCCTGGGAAGAAGGGAGGGGTGGGGGGAAGGTGTTTTAAGATTTAGATTTTTTTCTCATTACCCTACTCTGATTTGATTGGAAATAAATTAAATTAATTTCTCCTCAAGTCGAGTCCGTTTTGCCTGTGATGGTAGCTGCTGAGTGGTCTCCCTGTCCTTATCTCAACCCACAAACCTTTTGGTATATTTTCTCTCCCCTGCCCAGCTGAGGACAGGGAGTGAAAGAGCAGCTTTGGTGTCCACCTGGCGTCCAGCCAGGGTCAACCCACCACAAGAACTATATATTGCTTTTCACAAACCTCAGTGTTTTCAATGGCATGCCAATGTTAAAGCATTATCATTTCACACTCATACTCTTCAATAGTAGGAAGGAAATAGAAGGTATATTTTTATCAGATATTTACCACTTAAAATGTGGTCAGTACTTTTAGAAATGTGACTGGTGTTGTGTAAATATCACATCTGGTTTCAAAATCAGGCACAGAATTAAATATCTTATTACCAGGAATTAATTAAAGATAAATATTGAGGGGTTTGGTTGGGGTTTTTTTGTGTATTTGGTTGTTTGGTTTTTTTTTTTTTTCAATTAAGTTTTAATTCTAAAAGAAAGCAAAGTAGAAATTCTGTCAGCCAAAACTGAAACAACACCAAGCAAAAGTCTTGCTCTTCTCTAAGTCTATGAGTTTCTGGCAATCTTTCCTGTGGCTCAGTAACACAATTGTGAATGCAAAATATGGGGAAACTAAGCTGAACATCTTATGGCTTTGCACTGCTAACACTTGTTATGATTTCATGTGTCTGAAGCTAGTTCAGCAGTGTTGCAGCCTTTCTATCACTTGTCTAGTCTTCAAAATCAGTCTGTAAACAAAACAGCCAAAAGGAACAACGACAAAATACACTCATATTTATCTTTTTTTGGCCTTCAATGAACTGAAAGCAGTCAGTGGCTGTATCTTTATTCTTTTGTGATCGTGTCAGCAGTTAGTTCTTTTCCTTTGTATGCAGAAGCGTGTCCTATTTAAAACTGAAAAAAACTCTTCTTTTCTAAACAGATACAGAAACTCCCAAAATATTGGAATTTGGGGTAAACTGTTTAATACAGACATAGGATCATTCATTAGATATTAGGGGTTTTTTTAATGTAGAATTACCATCTTCCTTCCAGATGGCTAATGGTATCTTGTGGGAATTGCTAATATGATCTTCATTATTATGTTGTCCATTACGACACCCTTCTTGGTCACAGGGACTGAACTGATGATTTTATTGCTATGACTAGTCAGATGTTCTTCATAGTTACACAGTGCATTAAAATGAGCATGATCCAAATTGACCCTGGAATTGTAGACATTTGCTCAATGTATTCTGAAGAGAAGTATTCAAAATAAACTATCAGTATCTTGCATTATTATTTTAATAATAGAGAGAAACTTGTCAAATGTATGTTTTTCTGAATCCTTTCTTCCCTAAAGGTTCATCCCATTTCCCCCTCAATGATATCAGAAATATGTATCATGTATTTTTCTACCGAAAGAAAGTCTGTTATCTGTTTTAAAGACAGAAGAGTGTTTCTTCTGAAAACTAAGGTTTGAAGAAGCAGATAACCCAGCAATTTACATGCAATGCATTTCTTAATGAAAATACTTACCTCATTGTATCTTTACATTTTATATTATCTTTGTATCGTTACTCTTTTGGTCAGTCCTGTTAATCATCTTAACTTTCCTTTGAATGTTTTTATATAAATTTCTCACAGGCAAAAGTAGCTGCAAATTGGTAGATTTCTGTGTGCCTTTAAGAACTATGAATACATTTAGAGGGAGGCAGAACAAGATCAGAAGCATTTACGGAAGCAATATTATATTTTGTTATGCAAAGCAGCTAAGAATGATAAAATTTAGAACACTAATAAAAAAGTGAGGCATGAACTGTACTCCTTCCTTTGACTGTTGTTTGCCTTGCGTTTGGCTTTACGACTTCTCATGTCTTCAACAAGTATGTTTTAAAAAATCAGGAATTTTTTATATAAAATAATACTCACTTTTGTCTATAATTTAGGATCACACTGAAATATCTCAGAGTGATGTTCGACGTACATCTCTGAGAAATTACAATTAGATTTTAGTTTGAAACTCCATAATAAATCTTAATTAAACTTTTATAGACTTAGATTAGAACCATATAAATTGTGGCCTCTGGTTTTGCAGCATGACTGCACTACATCACCACTTAAATCATCTCAAGGAGAGTGTTTCAGGTTTGTCTGGCTTATCTTTAGTCCAGAGAAAACAATTAAATATGTATTAATTTTCCACCTAAATAACAAGGATAAAGATGCTTTCCTCCTCAATAGCAATTATTAATATTTTGGGGGGATGTTATGTCTTAAACCAACAGATGAGCTTAGAGACATTGGAGGTAAGCTAATGACAAGGAAAGGGAGAAGGGCTTATATCTGTCTTCCAGGTTATGACTACATTCTACCTACAACCAGTCTCAATCAAATAGTCAGTGCTGTTGAATACTAACTCTTTCAAGGGCCAACTACACTTACACTGTATTTAA
The DNA here is from genome assembly GCA_013397275.1 of Burhinus bistriatus. Classification (NCBI taxonomy): domain Eukaryota; kingdom Metazoa; phylum Chordata; class Aves; order Charadriiformes; family Burhinidae; genus Burhinus; species Burhinus bistriatus. Next base: position 128,837 of record VYXH01010821.1, on the reverse strand, counting down.
TCGTAATTTTATAGCTAATTCTGTTACATTCGAATACAGATTTATTGTTTCCAATGCTGTTACTGTGGTAATTTTGACCCAATATAGTACTTACTGATACAGTTATCTAGACATCCCAAGTCTCTCTTCTGTCTCATGCTAAGTACATTTCTTTTTCATAGAATCATGGAATGGTTTAGGTGGGAAGGGACCTTAAAGATCATCTAGTTCTAATCTCAATGCCACAGGCAAGGACACCTCCTACTAGACCAGATTGCTCAAAGCCCCATCCAACCTGGCCTTGAACACTTCCAGGGATGGGGCCTCCACGGCTTCCCTGGGCAACCTGTTCCAGTGCCTCACTACCCTCAGAGTGAAAAATTTCTTCCTGAGATCTAATCTAAATCTCCCCTCTTCCAGCTTGAAGCCATTACCCCTTGTCCTATGACTATGTGCCCTTGTAAAAAGTCCCTCTCCAGCTTTCTTGTAGGCCCCTTTCAGATACTGGAAGGCTGCTATAAGGTCTCCCTGGAGCCTTGTCTTCTGCAGGCTGAACAACCCCAACTTTCTCAGCCTGTCTTCATAGCAGAGGTGGTCTTGTCCTTTGATCATCTTCGTGACCCTCCTCTGGACCCCCTCCAACAGGTCCATGTCCTTCTTATGCTGGGGATTCCAGAGCTGGACCCAATACTCCAGGTGGGGTCTCACAAGGGTGGAGTAGAGGGGTAGAATCACCTCCCTTGACCTGCTGGCTCCACTTGTTTTGATGCAGCCCAGGATGTGGTTGGCCTTCTGGGCTGCAAGCACACATTGCCAGCTCACGTTGAGCTTCTCATCTACCAACACCCCCAAGTCTTTCTCCTCAGGGCTGCTTTCGATCCACTGTCTGCCCAGCCTGTAATTGTGCATGGGATTGCCATGGACAAAATTATTTTACTTTAGCCTTCATTTCTTTACCTAATTCTAATTAAGCATAGTTTCTCATCTTACTAAGAGACGAAATCAACAAAATAACCCATACTGTGGGTATCTTTGCCCTTTAATATTTTTCATCACCCTTCTGGTTCCCAGCAGAGGCCTCAGCTAGTTTGGAAAGCTAGTGCATCAGTGGGACCTACTGCTCACAGGTGCTTTGAAATAAGGTGTTTGTGTTAGCATAAATGTGGGATCTGGGCAAACTGGAGAGAGGCTTTCTTTTTTAAACACCAGGGTTATGATTATCTCTTCAGAGTCTCAAACCCTCAAAGAAATCAGAGAGAAAGAGACCTAGGGGCTGAGTTTCAATCTCTGCTGATTCTTAAGGGTGGCACTGAGACCTCCACAAGTTTGAATGATAGCAGTTTTGAATTACAGATTCCTTGTTAGTCCTTCTGTTTATATTTTCCTCTGATAGTCTAACATTCTGCCTAATTAATGTTGTTAAGCACAATACTCCACAATATAAAAAAATACAAAAAGGAAACCAATCGTTTGTAGGTTTAAAAAAAAAAGAAAAAAAAAAAAGAAATTAGAAGAAAAGGAGCATTAACCTTCTTTTTTTTTGCTTTTTCTGTCTTTCTCCTGACCTATTTTATCCAGTTCTGACAGGACAGTAACTTTGAAAGACTTCTACGCATTGTGGTTTTAAAGGGAAAACTTAAATCTTTCCCCTCCGTTGTTGTAATGAACAGATCTTGGTCACCAATGTAGGCTGTAATAAAATATAGCACTACTTTTGCTTTCCATCTTCCATAGTGTGATATTATCTTCCTGATGACAAGTGTTCTGATTTCAGGGTAAGAGAAGCTGACAGCATTTGGAGCTCTTTTCTCACACACTTAGAATTAGAAGTGCATGTGCAGCTAAACTATACTAAGCTCTGGTGGAGCAAGGGACAAAATTCTACCTCTACATTTGCTACCAGCTTCAGTAGAAACTGTTATTTTCCCCAAATCAGAGTTGAATTGAGTGCTTCTGAGTGCATTGATTATGCCTTTTGGTATAAGCAGTTAAATTCATTGAAGTTGTTATGGTAGAATAACTAAGAGCAGAAATTTTCCAGTTCTCCGTAAATGGAAATACGCTCTTGCACAGTATAGAATAAGCCTCATGAGAACAACGATTTAATATTCTTCTTGTTCATTAGGTAGCCTAGATGAGCAGGTGAAGTTGTGGAGAAGACACAGGCTGATAGCAACCAATCATGGTCAGGTGAAACTTTGATATATAACAATTCTGCAAACAACTAAATGAATTGAAAGCTTGGATATAATTAACACTTTGTGTCCATGTTTATAATGAGTAGGTCATCCACTCAATGGAAAAAGACAAAATTATGTAACTTAAATTTAACTACTAGTTCTGCATTGTAGTTAGGAAATAGACTGTGTATTTTCTTTGAATAATTTAAGAAAATTTCAAGTACCTCTGTAATTAGTATTCATTCAGTCACTCTGAGTGGATACTTAGAATAAATTTAAAAATTATGTTTTGTAGACAACTTGGAATGAAAAAATATGCAGTATGACAAGATAAACTGCATGTAACAAGTAATTCAGCTAGCAGTTCTCTTTTTAACATTTCTTTAGAATTTCAGGGGAAAAAACAAATGAAAATTGTTCAAATGTTAGTAAAGCTCATTTTGCAGGCTACAGAAAGGGTAGTTGTGAGTAAAATTATTCCATCTATGCTCAAATGGTAGCAATTAGGGGGTAAAACTGATTAGGTGTAGAGGGAATACTAAAAACAAACAAAATCCTTACCAACTCCTTGAAAATGCAAACACATGCATACATGCAATTTCAATGGCTTTTTTATTTAAACATAACAGAACTGTTTCCATCTTTTTGGTTTAGATTCAAGATTTTTATTCCATTCTGTTCTTTGCATTACCTTCTAGGTACATTGGAATCTTTGGGAATATGAAACCCTGGAATCCATTTGAATTTAAGTTAGATTTTATAAACACCAACAGACTCTTGAATCACACAGAGTCACAGAGAATGGTTGAGGATGGAAGGGACCTCTGTAGGTCATCTTGTCCAACCCCCGTGTTCAAGCAGGGCCACCAAGAGCGAATTGCCCAGGACCATCTCTAGAGGAGTTTTTGTCTACAGGAGTCTCCAAGGATAGAGACAGGTTTCTCTGGGAAACCTGTGCCTGTGCTCAGTCACCCTCATGCTAAAAGTGTTTCCTGTGTTCAGATGGCACCGCCCTTTTTTCAGTTTGTGCCCATTGCCTCTGGTTCTGTCACTGGGCACCACTGAAAAGAGCCTGGCTCCATCCTCTTTCCACCCTCCCTTCAGGTACTCACATACATTAATAAGGTCTGCCTGAGCCTTCTCTTCTCCAGGCTGAACAGTCCCAGCTCTCTTATCCTTTCCTCATATGTGAAGTGCTCCAGTCCTTCAGTCATCTAAGTGACTCTTTGCTGGATGCTCTCCAGTATATCCGTGTCTCGCTTGTACTGGGGAACCCAGGTGTGAGCTGAACAAAGGGGAAGAATTGCCTCCCTCAGCCTGCTGGCAATACTTAGCCCAATGCAGCCTAGCCTACCATTCACCTACTTTTCTGCAAGGGCACGTTGCTGGCTCATTATCAACCTGGTGTCCACCAGGACCCCCAGGTCCTTTTCTGCCAAGCAGCTTTCCAGCTGAGTGGCTCCCAGCATGTACTGGTGCATGGGGTTCTTCCTTCCCAGGTGCAGAACTTTGCACATGTCCTTGTTGAGCTTCATGAAGTTCTGTCAGTCCATTGCTCCAGCCTGTTTAGATCCCTGTGGATGGCAGTATGACCCTTTGGCATATCAGCCACTCCTCCCAGTTTAGTGTCATCTGCAAACTTGCTGCAGGCTGATTACACCCCATTATCCAGGTCCTTAATGAAGATATTAAACAGAACTGGTCCCAGTATTGACCCCATGGGTACCCTGCTAGTCACTGGTCTCCAACTGGAGTTTGTGCACCTGATGACCACATTCTAACCCCTGTCATCCACTCAGTTTTCAGTCCACCTCACCGGCAGCTCAACCAGCCCGTACAGCTTGTTTATGAGGATCTTAGGTGAGATGATTTCAGAGGCCTTATTGAAGCCTGCTGCTCTGCCCTCATCTCCAGGTCAGTCACTTCATCACTGAAGTTTATTAAGTTAGTCAAGTATGACTTCCCCTTGGTGAAGCCACACTGACCGCTCCTAATGATTTTTTTGTCCTTAATATGCCTAGAAGTGGTTTCCAGGATTAGCTGCCCATCACCTTCAAGGGATCAAGGTAAGGCTGACTGGCCTGTAGCTGCCTGCGTCCTCCTTCTTCCCCTTCTTGAAGATGGGGGAGGCATGTGCTTTCACCCAGTCTTCAGGCACTTCTCTCTTGAAATGGAACTGCACATTTTCAGAGATCTCTAAACAAGATTTTGGTATCTAGCTCAATGGAACGTCTCAGTAAGTGGATAGTAACATGGAAAATAAAACTCACAAAAAAATTTTGAAATAGACACGGAAACATGATTAAACGTCTTATTCCAAAATACTCAGTTTTTAAGACAAAAAACCTTGAGAAGTCAATTTTTCATTTCTGCAGTTGTAAGGATTTCATTTTTTTCCCCTGTGCATCATTAGCTAAAGCTGGAGGCTTGTGGGAGGTGGGTAGGAGGGAAAAAGCTTAGTGATTTTTAGCCATATATCCAGTAGTATATGTACAGTACTTTAATATAAACTTTAAATAGAAAACAAAAGAAAACAGAAAATTGTACTCCAATGCAGGTAAATAGATTTTTGCATTCATGTGTTTATAAAACAATATCCAAGATTGATATAAATTAAATATAAAAATACAACAGCCTTTTCGAAGTTCTATTTGAATTCACATTTTTAACACTAAACATTATGGTTTTACAGACTTAGATATGAACAGAATTGTCTAGTTGGAAAATACAGTACTAGATAACTTTCTATTTTGAGTTTGAGGTGTCATAGTGGTATTCTTTGATGTGCCTTGCACCTCTGTACTTCCATCATGATTTATGTCTTTAATAAAAAATGTATATGGCTCAAGCTGTTGACACGGTTGGCATCTGTTTCAGATTCATTTTTACTGACAGCAAGCTGCTGCTGGCGAGCGCTCAGCCTTTTTATCATCAAAAATACAGAGACTGGCATTCCTACCATTGCTCTTTATTCTGCACTAGAGTTCTTCATCAGATGTACTGCACTAAAACCTGTGATGGATGACAAACATTATACAATATGCATTTTAAGTTTCCTAATTATAATTTTTAAACAATGCTAGAATTCATTGAGAAATTATCTTAACAAGTGTAATAATGCTAAATAACCCTTGGCAATGTCTAAGCTTTTAATCCTATTTCAAAGATTATAGAATATCTGTGCATATCTACATAGATATGTCAGAATATTTATCTGTCATTTATTATAAGAGACAGACTATTTTAGAAGAAGCCAAGTATTTGACTGTTAGTAGTATGACTCATTTCTCTTTATCTGTACTACAATATCTTCCGTTTTTATGCACAACTATAGAAGGGAGAGCACGTGTTTTTTTACATGTATACATAAATGTGCACATAAACCATCTGCACATATACATATGTAATTGGATATACATTTAGACTTGCGGTTCAAAAGAAGTTAGCAGCACTTTCTGAAGCATTCCATGATTTGAAGAGTTGTTTTTTTCCAATCCCTGCAGTGTATGATGTAGGATATTGGGTCTTAGTTCAGGAGCGGTTGCTTAGCACAGTGCAAAATAAAAAAGGTGTATTCTTCTATCTGTGCTTTATAATGTTTCTGCCATTTGGCATTCATGAAAATTATGGTCTTTCATGTTCACTTTTCCACCATTCACATAGTCATCGTCTTCATTCATGCCTGTTTTTCCTCTACGCCTAGAAACACTTCCTTTTGATATGATCCATTGTAACAAACCCCTTTATTTTTTTCTGATCTCCCGTAAAGAGTCACTTAGTTTATGGTATCTGAGAAAAAATAGCAAATTAATAACACTAGGTTGGAAGCAGTATGTGGAAGTAAGAAGTATGTATTTATGGCTCTAAAAGTTATTATACATAGACTATGTTCTGCTCTCACATTCTTCCTATGTAACTTGTTCTCTTAGGTAGTGTATGCTGTAGGCATAGATTATACCCTGCACACTGGCTGTTCCATGAACAGAATGAATAACAATAAAATTAAATAATAATAATAAATTAATAACAGCTTAATTTTCAATGTAATCTTATCAACTGTTAAAATAGATTTTGCAAAACCACTTGATTTTTTGGCATGAGACATCTTCTACAGTTCAGACATTTTAGTTCTGTTGGCAACCCAGTTGTGGTCTTGGTTAGAAATGTTGAAATAGAAACTGCAAAACTGGTGCAGCACTACAGAACAGTTCAACAACCTGTTCACAGTCTGCAGAGATATTATTAGTCCCATGAGAAAACAGCAGAATCCTGTCTGAAAGCCATAATTAGATGGTACTCTGCATTTTTCAAAGAACACAGAGTTTGCTCCTCTCACTTGCTAGCAGAATCAGAGGCCTCTCTTTGTAGGAAGTGGTGCTTGTCTAGTGGGTTGGGGGACCCTTTTAATACATCCTTGTATGTGTTCCAAGAAGTCAGGGCTATTTCATGTTTTCTTTTATTTCCTGTTTTGTCTCATTTGTCTTCTAGAAGGTAATCTGGCATTCTCAGAATTTGTTTAACTGGCATATGAGCCCTACATTTCCCCATTAGCTTCAAATGTATGGTTCAGACTGTCTTGCCATACAAAATTATTTGCTTCTGACCTAGCCTCTGCTAATAGTTTTATGTACTCAGCAAATATCTACTTGTACGTATTTTCTGTTCTATTTTCTCACCCTCATGTCCTTCCTTCAAATGGCATGATGGCCCTTGTAGAGAACAAGAACCTTTATCAAATAACCTCTGGCACCACTGTGGTCTCAAAGCTTCTTCAGGACAGAATTTGTCAGCCCCTGTTGTGAGCACAGGATTCATGATGGGTTCAGAGAGGTACCACACACTGGTCATTTCTGCAGTGAGGGGAGGGTGGTATGCCAGGAAACCCATCTCTTCAGAAAATCCCGAAAGGAAGAATGAGAATCTTGAATTGCTTCTGTGTAGAGTGTGGTGTTTTCTTCGTTCCACATGCTTATCACCCAGAAGAACAAAAGAAATAGTACAAAATGAGAAGAGGTGAAAATTAAATATGGTATAGGAAGAGGGCACTTGATTATCCAGTTAAAGTAATTTAAAGGTAACAAAGTCTCAGCTATCTGGCAATATAAATATATAGAAAATAAAATATCATAGATGGTAGTGATACTCTTAAGAGTCATTGGTATCAATGAAACAAGACTAATTTACACTGGCTGACTGATCAACATTTGAGAAAATGAAAAAGATAAAATTAAGTGTTCTTAACTCTATTGAAAAGAATATGTGATGTCAAAAAATGAATAGTTTCTATTGCTTTCATAAATATTTTACAAGACTGTTATTGCAGTACTTGCATCTGGGTTTGTTGAATATATTTAGGGAAGTTACTAAGCCACCTCTGCTATTGTTCATCTAATCCATAATGGATTAGCTCCTTTTTGTGGATGAAACACTTTTATCAAAAGATTTCCAGCATGATAGACTGCATTTCACAAGAATTATTTAAAAAGCATAGCCTTCTTGTTTCAGGAAATGTTTTCAGGCTGTAGATACTTAGTGAGTAGAGGTACCTCCCTGCAGTTCCTGATAAGATGTCTTAGAGGCAGGAATGAAGATACTTGTAACATCAGTGTTTCCTATTAACTAGCTCTGAACAGCTGCACACTTAGCATGCTAGCAGTACTTCTGCATACTCACATTGTCATCCCATTCCGAGGTACCTGACTTAACGCACTAGCAATTCACAAGAGTGGAAGACTAACTATTATTTCTTCTAAATATAGACCATTTCAGTAATTAGACCTTTGTGGGGGAAGACACAAGTAATTGCCATGCGGAGACATTCAAAAGACTCGGAAAAAAGACTGGAAGTGGTAATCTCTGGGTGCTGTGCAGTGCTGCATAGGAATGCAAAAATCTGTAAACAAAGGCTTAGAAACAATCAGGAAGGATAAAAAGAGAAAGCTTAATTTGTTTCTCAGATGTGAGGTCAGAATTACTGAAGGTATGACTGGTATAAGTTGCTATGGGAACTGTGGAAAAGAAAGGATTTGGAAATGGCAGGACAGGGATGGACAGATGTGGAGGTGATACTTGCTCACAAATTTTGCATCATTGTAAGCAGCATGTCAATACCATGAATTCTCATTGACTCAAAATGACTTGTTCCTTATGATACGCTCTATACTGCCAAACCTTTAAGCATTGAGCATTGTCTGAGCTTTAGAGATTGCACAGGCTGTGGCATTCCTGCAACATTGTGTAGATACCATTTTGTTGCAGCAATCTGAAAAAGTGACGTCTTCCACGCTCTTTCACTGAAGCGCTTCCTTGTTTAACTTGCATATTTTTATATACTGACCATCTGATGTGAAATCTGGAAATGTGAGCTAGGTGATTAAGCTCCCTATTCATTACATGGAAAAAAACCCTGAACTCTGATATCCTACTATGTGTATTAGTACTTCAACTAATCAAATCAGAACATCAATGTTTGGCAAAAGAAAAGCAGTTTCATTTCCACATCTTACTGCTATTTTGAAAAAAAAAAAAAAAAAAGTTGCATTCTCTGCATTTAGTCCTACCACACATATGTTGGAAAGTATTTCTTAGGTCAAACCTTTCAAAGGATTCAGGAAATTAAGAACTTAATTTATGTATTTTAGTTGGGTTTGGGCGTAAGCTTCTGAATCCTGTCAAAGCTAAAATGTTTGTGCATGGGACTAAGGAACTATACGGTAGCTGACTGTTGTACCTGTGGAGTTTTAGAAGTCACTGTGTTGTTGCGTGCAACTCAGCAGGGACTTCTTTATTACATCTTAGGACTCTCTGTCTAATTTAACCCACTTGTATCCCATTTTGCCTGCTTAGATTCTTTATTGAATCTGACTTATGGTATTTTACAGATGCTTATAGCCTTACAAGATTGGACCTTATTATTTATTGATATATACAGACACAGACATTCACTGAAGCTGCTTTTATTTTAATGTCTTATCAAATGGATTTAAGTTAGTTCAGAATGTGAGCCTCCCTATTAATTTTTTTCCAGTGAAGAGATTTTGTGGCAGAAGGGGCTGCTGCTGAGTTTTCAGACACATCATCTTCCTGGGCTTATTGGTTTCAGTTTTCTAATGTTAAAATTACAGAATCATAGAATGGTTTAGGTTGGAAGGGACCTTAAAGATCATCTAGTTCTAATCTCAATGCCACAGGCAAGGACACCTCCTACTAGACCAGATTGCTCAAAGCCCCATCCAACCTGGCCTTGAACACTTCCAGGGATGGGGCCTCCACGGCTTCCCTGGGCAACCTGTTCCAGTGCCTCACTACCCTCAGAGTGAAAAATTTCTTCCTGAGATCTAATCTAAATCTCCCCTCTTCCAGCTTGAAGCCATTACCTCTTGTCCTATGACTATGTGCCCTTGTAAAAAGTCCCTCTCCAGCTTTCTTGTAGGCCCCTTTCAGATACTGGAAGGCTGCTATAAGGTCTCCCTGGAGCCTTGTCTTCTGCAGGCTGAACCACCCCAACTTTCTCAGCCTGNCTTGGTGTTGTTGGCAAACTTGCTGAGGGTGCATTCAGTCCCAACATCCACGCCATCAGCAAAGGTGTTAAATAGTACCAGTCTCAGTACTGATCCCTGAGGAATACCATTTGTCACTGCTTGCCACTTGGACATCGAGCCATTGACAGCAACTCTTTGAGTGCGACCATCCAGCCAGTTCCTTATCCACCGAGTGGTCCATTCATCAACTCCATGTCTCTCTAATTTAGAAACCAAGATGTCATGCAGGACAGCGTCAAATGTCGTACACATGTCCAGGTAGATGACATCTGTTGCTCTCGCCTTATCCACAAATGCTGTAACCTCATTGTAGAAGGCCACCAAATTTGTCAGGCGTGATATGCCCTTGGTGAAGCCATGTTGGCTGTCACCAATCACCTCCTTATTTTCCATGTGCCTTAGCAGAGTTTCCAGGAGGATCTGCTCCATGATCTTGCCGGGCACAGAGGTGAGACTGACTGGCCTGCAGTTTCCCAGGTCTTCTTTTTTATCCTTTTTGAAAATGGGGGCTATGTTTCCCCTTTTCCAGTCAGTGGGAACTTCACCAGACCGCCACGACTTCTCAAATATGATGGACAGTGGCTTGGCAACTACATCCGCCAGTTCTCTCAGGACCCGTGGATGAATCTCATCAGGTTCCATGGACTTGTGCACCTTCAGGTTCCTCAGCTGGTCTCAGACCTGGTCTTCTACAGCGGGCAGTTCCTCATTCTCCCAGTCCCTGCCTTTACCTTCTGCAACTTGGGCGGTGTGGTTAGAGCCTTTACCAGCGAAGACTGAGGCAATAGTAAGAAATATTCTTACTAATTCAATTATGATAGGTAAAAAAGTCACAGCAAATAGAAAAAAGTATTTTTCAAAGCAGCCCAGTAGCCACTATTCTCCCCTTTCTACATGAGACATCAGAGTTAGAGGGGGTGTTCAGCGTAGATTGTAGGGCTCCCATAGAAAAGAGGTTTTACTATGGATTGAACCTCACAATATTCAAGTCACCAATATGATTTCCAAGGGATATCTTTCATACTTTTGTATAATGAGTCTACAAATAAAATCTGCAGACATCCATTTTCAATTCAAAATATTTATAAGAAAGATTTCTAAGGCAAGGGTACATTTGATGGTCAACTCTTCCTCCCACAACCCCAACCCAAAGTCCACTATAGTATACTTTCTGCCCTTTCTAGCACCAGTGACACATGCACACTAAAAATTGTACATTTGTACAATAAGAGAAAGTGTATGGAACATATTTAGAACAAGGAGAAAGATGAAAATGCAAATGATGCCTGCTTTGTGCCTGCATTTCATGGGATGTATGCTACTGTCAAAGTAAGTGACAAAACAATAGGTACTGTTACCAATTTGAATAAGCCCATTATTTATAGGTAAAAGGCATGTTCCATCATGCTTATATGTACTTCTTTCACGTTTTGTATTCCTACTCTCTTTTTTCTTATATTTAACAAAAGATGTTAAATTTCTGGTATCTTTGAAAAGCACCAGGGAAACAACATACACAGCTCTAGCAAGGTTTTATTGAATCTTGTTCATCAGAAGAATCAGAGAACAGTTAAATCATCAACAGAATCTTGTTTTTGTGGGGACCATTCATAACACCCCCAGGAACTGGTATCTTTGGGTCACCTAATCATTTCCCTTAGTCAGCAGGTCAACCATCTGCTGCTAACAGCTTTAGGAAACTGGTGACCTTCAAGTAGAAAGATTTAAAACCAAATTAAGAACGGATTTTTATTTTTCTGCCAACACTGGAAAAAAAAAAAGGACAACAACTTAATTTTGGTAAGAAAAAAAGCTTAAAAAGAGAATTTTTGTATTTTTGTTGAAAAAGAAATTCGATAATTTAAATTTGTTTATGTTTTGTCGTTAAATTTAGTTCATTCAGAAAAGGAAGTGTTATCTTTCTGAAATAAAATTCTAAAAACCCCCAAAATAGAAAAGTTATAAACATAATTTATTTCAAAACCTTTTAAGCAATGTTTCCAACAATATATTTGAAATTATTATTGTATTATTAGCTCTCAGCACAGGAAGGACATGAAGCAGGTCCGGAGGAGGGCTACAAAAATGATCAGAGGGCTGGAGCACCTCTCCTATAAGGACAGGCTGAGAGAGTTGGGGTTGTTCAGCCTGGAGAAGACAAGACGCCAGGGAGACCTTATAGCAGCCTTCCAGTATCTGAAGGGGGGCTTATAAGAAAGATGGGGACAAACTTTTTAGCAAGGCATGTTGTGATAGGACAAGTGGTAATGGTTTTAAACTAAAAAAGGGTAGATTTAGACTAGATAGAAGGAAGAAATTTTTTTATAATGACGGTGCTGAAACACTGGAATAGGTTGCCCAGAGAGGTGGTAGATGCCCCATCCCTGGAAACATTCAGGGTCAGGTTGGACGGGGCTCTGAGCAACCTGATCTGGTTGAAGATGTCCCGGCTCATTGCAGGGGGGTTGGTCTAGATGACCTTTAAAGGTCCCTTCCAACCCAAACTATTCTATGATTCCATGATTTCAGAATTTTTCACAATTTTTCTTCTGTATTTTTTCTACCAAGCTAAAATTATTTGTTGTATTATGTTCAAATTAACAGATTGTTTTGGTTGCTTAGAAGCTTGAAATTTGGGAGAAATAGAGATTTCCCCCGAATACATTCCTTACGGCTAGACATCTAGCTTTGTCACATGTTTTTGAGTTAACTGGAGTTTAAGTGTTGTTAAGACAGGTCAAAATTTTGTTAGAAGTAGTAATTTAATTAAATTTTTGCTGATTTTAATGGTATATTTACAGTTAAAAATTCTGGTATTACAGTAATGCTCAAAGTTTGCAGCCATGCTCTTGGTCTGTATGATCTTGTTGTGCCACAAATAGCTGAGAAACTACAGGCCACGTTCTGAGAGTTAAAAACTGGAAACTTTTCATAATCTTGTGCAAGTGGTGAATGAATGTATATCTAAACAGGAGATTAGTTTAATTATTCTCTACCTACTTCTAGAAGTAAGCCTGACCTATGCATTAATTTGTGCCTTATGACTATCATCAGAGATTATCACTGTGAGATGTTTCTTGTTTGAAAGATTTAAAAAATGGAGGAAAAAAGCTGTTTTAAGCCAAATTATTAAGCGTGTCTCAAATTTTGAGACATTTACTCTGATTACAGAATGCACAGTTATCCGAGTTGATTTAATTAGAAAACTCCATTAAATTACATTGTGATATTTTTCATACATGGAATGTAATATAGGGAAATAAGAGAATACAGAAAAGGTGGTGGTTTTCTTTTTTTTTCAAATATTAAAATGGCAAGGGAAGGATGTTTATCTTCCATCAAAGAACCAAATGCACTGTATAGCACAGTGAGTACAACTAAAAGTTTTACCACTGAATGTACCATTAGATTCTTTACTTTTGCTGTTGTAAGCAGAGGGCACGGAGATTATTATTTCAATTTAGTGTCTAGATTGAAATGAAGGGGGGAAATCACACTAACTTAAAATTGTAATCTTCTGTAAATGTATTGATTTTAAGGATTCTCACATGATTTTTTTTTCATATTTTTTAGTAAAATCTTCAGTTTGAGTAATTCTGTTTGGCTTTCCAAAATTATTCTTAAAATTATTAATAAAGTATTCCTTGCTGATTAATCATTATTTAGTATTAATAATAAAAAATAATACCATAAAAATAAAACTGATACCAATTTTGGTATCTTTAGAGGAATCAACATTTGTTTGTTTTGAGAAATTTCCTGAAGTAAGTGTCCAGGATCTCTTAATGAGTCAGTGGAGATTAGTCCTAATTTATGAGAATATATAATTCACTTATTTTAAACATTTAAACCACAATGACAATCTACGGAATTCTGTGTGAGCGAACCTTACTTCAGAAAGCTTACATGGTCAGGAACCTGTAATTAGCTAATAGGAGTCCAGGCTGAGAGGATTGAGCCCAACTTTTAATGAAAATGTACTTACAATGAACATTCACAAATCAGTTTTATATTTAATACAATCTTATGCTTGTCTTCATAGAGCAGTTATCTATATGACAAATTGCTCAGTAGGAAACAAGTTAATTGCATTGGGGAAAATTAAACATTACTGGTATTGGGTACAGAAAAAAATGTCACTCCTTCATGAGATACTATGAATTCATTGTGTGAATTTGGTCTGGTAGTAGAGAGATTCAATCGCATTAGTAGAAATGAAAAGACAACTCCTAGATATACTGACATTCCTAGCTACTACAGGCTTTTCCTTTATAGTCCAACATAAAAACGTTAAATTCCTCCCTTTGTTTTATGGGAAGGCTATGTAGTGACACTATCATCAAGGAAGTATGCTTGTGTTTCTTTGTGATATACAGTTGTGAAGCTCAGTAATCTGTCTGTCTGGCAGATCACTGAGCAGAGTATTAGGGCAGTCTATGCCATGGGAGATAAAGGCGTGAATGAGCTTCTCTGTATCCGACAGATAGAAATATGTTTTAAATCCCAAAATATTTCTCAGGTGATAATAGATCTTAATAATAAACATGCCAGTGTTCAGAGGATATACTGGAGTCAAAAAACACTCTGTAGTGTTAAACAACACCTAGGCATTACATGTACATCCATCAGAAAAAAAAAACAAAACAACCCAACCCAAAACATTCAAATATTTGAGATGCCCTTGAGCTCTTCAGGAAACCCAATTACAAATTTTATACAAATTAGTTTATGAAATTAAGTTCATCTGTATCTAAAAGGGGACAATTTATCACTGCAATAGTATTTTTTGGTTTTCCTTGCATGATTAAAACACTGATTTCAGTGGTACTAATTTAAATTATCTGTCTCAAATACAACAGGTAAATATTAGTTCATAAAATATAATAATGAATAAGAAGAGACTTTGGAAAGCAAAAGATTAAGAGGTTGTTTCCCTGCAGTTAACAGAAAACCATGGCAAAACCCATCTACATTCTGCAAAAAACTGTATGGTACAACATAGGTGATGTGGTTTTGACCTCCTAGCATACTAAAACATTAAGCAGGAAGAAAGATTGGATATCATATATTATAATACGTTTTCACCTGTAGTATCCTCAGTATGTAACAGTCGCAAAGCCTGCATATGATGGTCAAACCAAAGTGGAGATTTTTGGTGTGATCTTGCCAGTCATGGTCCTCACTGAAGGTAACACGGAAATATTGTAGATAGGTAGAGGGAGATACCCAGTGAAATGGGAGAGTTGTTTAACTTCATTGGGGGTATTAGATAGAAATTCACCTGAAGGCAATCATATTTGCTCAGGTTTATCTCTGAATCCCTGAAGGATCCCCCAGAAACCAATGAAAAAAAAATCCACACATATGGTTCCAGTGTCAGTCTTAAAAGTGTGCAGAGCTTTTTGGGGTTACAATAGGGAAATAGTAATCTGGGGAGAGGGATTGGTTTGGTTTTTAGACAGTTGGGAATTTATACTGCAAAAATAAAAGGCTTGTACGGCAGAAATATGGTTCCTGCAAGCAGGAATGAAAACTATTTCAATACTGTATAAAATACATTCACTGCAATCTGGTATATATATTACTGTGTATTACACAAACTGTGGAATAATGTATTCTTAATCTTAAAAAAAAAAAAAAGACTCTAAAAGGGTTTTTAAAAGATATTTAATCTTTTTTTCTTCATTTTTGGCAAAGAAATTTTAAGCTCCCAAAGGTACTGTCAAATTTTTGCTGATGGCTGATAGTATTTGAGTGGTTGCTGTCATTCAGCAGGCATGCTGTACTTTATACCTAAACATCTCACCCTCCTTTGAGAAAGTTTTGATCTGTTAATTCTTTTGTCTTGACATTTTATTCTTTGTTTCAGACATACTTTGGTAAAGGACCATAATAATAGCTTTGGCTTTAGGAGTAAGACTTTTTAAATGTTCTGTGCTCTTTATAGCCATTTAAAATTCCATTCTTAATTTTATCAATGTGTAATTTTGTAAATGACAGCAGTTCCATATAGTTGTTACAGAAATTACATTTAAAATACAGTGGAAATGTTGCTTGAAAAATCTTAGTACTGCAGTACTGCAGACTGGAAAATAGAAGAGAAGCTGGTTGAAGTAAATAGGTTGTGGCTTTTATACCAATAGTAAAGGGGCTTTGTTTGGTTTGGTGAAGACTTGTACTGGTACTAAGTTCATTCCTACAAAAGATCTAAGGATACTCAGCTCTAAACACCAAATTAAACCGAAAAAAAAAGGCCCCTTTGTGATACAGATAGGCCCTTCCCTTGAGAGGAGGAGGGAATAGGAAGGGCTCAACAACAGAGTAATAAATGATTCACAGATCCTCTAGAAAGCTCAGTTGACATAACCTATCAGAATTGAAACAAGTCCTAAAAATGGGAAATAGAAATGACGTATTTTTAAAAAATTGGTTTCTATTTTGCCTTTTGTTTCCAGTTGTGGTAGGAATCAAGAAAATGAGTATACTTCTCAGAAAATTCTGTTTTTTTAAAAGAAATAAAGAAAAAAGTTATGTCATTCTTTAAAGCCTATGGACAGATTTTCAACTGTTTGCATTTTGAAAAAGAAGTTAGTAACCAATTTGATAGGAATTAATCGTGAAAATTTTGTGAATTAAGAATATATTTGAAATAAAGCTGTTACTGAAAAATCATTTGCTTTTTCATAACAAATTATAACTATATTAGTAACTTTGGATAATAGTTTATTCTTAATTCTTCTAGTTCATTACTTAGAAAATAATATTTTTCTACTGCATCTTATATAGCAAACAGTGACGCCAAAATAATGTCAATGTTTTGCTTTGTTTAGAGAAATAAATGTATTTCAAAATTTTGAACAATTCACTTCTGTGTTTTGACCAGCTGCAGTGCTTAAGCGCTTCTAAAAACTGAGTCCCTTATTTAGTGACTTAGAGATTTAGCTTTTAAATGAGCTTTGTTGAAAGTTATGGGCTGATTGTAGTTGTAGATCCCCAGTGAAATGGGGCCATTTAGTATCAGCCTCAAAAGCCTGGGTTTGTGCAGATTGCTTGGGCTAAAACCATGTGCAAACTGTGCAGTTTCTATATACTGTTCCCTCATGGCAACTCTATCTTGCTTGCCAAATGGAAGTGCCAGATAGTATTTTCTGAACGGGCTTTTCCCTCATGGAGGAAAAAAATAAGGCCTAACAAAACGGTTTGCCAGCATTTAAAGCTGTACTGAAATGGTTCAATCCTGACGCCTAAAAGCTATTGTGCATTTTAACGTTGATTTTGCAAAACACTGAACAGTAAATTCACAAAACAACACTGGTGTGCTCAGGGTGAGGTCAGCACAGCATAGATGTGTACATAAGATTTATTTATTTTCATTTTAAAAGCTTGAGAGAAGCGATATTGTCTCATATCCTTATTAAAAATATGCTAAAATAGGTAACATACATCCTATGGGTCATAAAATGCCAAATCTTAATAAAGGTGCATTTGTGCTATATTATAAATATGATGAAATTGATGAAATAGATTGCTCTGCAGTAAGAGGTAGTTAAGAAAAAGTTATAATCAGGCTGGTGTTGTAATAAATTATTAAATTAACATTTGTGTAATTCCAAGATTAATAGGAGATTGAAAATGTGTGCAGTGTCATATTTTCCAATTAAGAAGCAAACAGTCTTCAAGTAATGAAAAAGCAGGTTAGTGACATCCAAGTTATATCAGACAAGTAATATCTGTGATAGATTTTTTTTTTTTAAAGAGAACTTAGTCAAGTGTAAGAGATATTATTAAAAATAACTGCAATTTAAACAGGGCTGTAGAATAATATGCCAGAAGAGAATACTAACAACAAAGAATCATAAACTTGAAATAAATGACACAATAATGTCAGGCACTTCGAATAAAACCTTTGAGACCTAAAGACAGAATTTTACTTTATATCCCAAGGTCAGAAAAGTGGAGTACTTTGTCCTACATTCCAGAAGTGATCTCTTTATTCATTTACAGTAGGGAGCAATTTAAAGTGACTTACAAGTAGATAAAGGGCTTGGTTCTCATTTGCACCCATTAAAGAAAAACCGTAGTTTGGTAAAATATGTCAGCCTTTTCTGTTATTCAGTAATTGTACAAAGCATTTAGAGTCTAGAAATTCAAAATAATGCGTTGGTTGGACTAAACTGCCTGCATTAAAGGCAGATGAAAGACAGATAACCTGTATGGCAAAGAAAAAAGAAATAAAACACTCCCCCCCC
>VYXH01010821.1:0-110798 GCA_013397275.1 Burhinus bistriatus | reverse complement strand
GGCAAAAAAAAAAAAGAAAACCGTATTGGAAAAAAAAAAAAAAAAAAAACCCCCCCCCCCCCCCCCCTTTTTTTTTTAATATGTAAACATGGGAAGTGGCTTGTTTATTCAAGTTGTCCTTTGATACAGATAATGACACTTCTAATAAATGAATAGGTTTGCCTCGTAGATACCTGATTCAGGATTCAGTTTCTCCTCCCGATTAAGTGAATATCAAAGGCTCTGAATTGTCTGCTAACAGCTTAAGTCAAAAGGGGGAATAATTTCCTAGCTTACTGGAACATAATTATCTGAATTGCAATTCCTGTGGCCCATGGATTTAACATACCTTCCTTTCTGTGGCAGAACCCTGCCATTTAGTATCAAGATCTCAGTTTTACATTACACGGAAACAAAACATTGTGATCTAGCGCCACTGTTGATAAAATTCCTATCTCAGAGAAAGTCTGTGCTGAATTCACACCACTGCTTCTTGCAGCTCTTCATTTTTATTTTTTTTTTCATCTAAATACAGCCAACATCAAACTGTGCTTACCAAATGAGTTCTGACGTGATCACTTTTTTTTTGTGGAAGATTGTGAGCAAATCAAAACTCTTATTTATACAACATACAAGCATAAAACAAGTTTTATTGCAACTGTTAATGCTTATTTGGGACGTGAGTATAGATAGGAAATAACCTCTAATCTTTTTGTCAGATAGTAGGGCCTCATAAGTGTAGTTTTTAAGCAATGGATAAAAATAATGGTCAGTAATCCCTACTGTCTTTTTCCAACTTCTCTGAAAGAAATATTGAACATAATTCATAGGCAAATTAAATTCAGTAATGCGTTATATTGGGGAAAAAATCTTTTGGGGTTTCATATAATTAGATTGTGACTTCTAAAACAGTGACACATTGTGGAGTCACTGGTACAATTTGTGAAAATAGAGTTCTTGTTTTTCTTTATGTCATTCAAAGGATGGGAATATACCGGGATACAGACGTAATTATAGATGTCAAACAGAAAAAGACTTCGTCTGGTTTAACTTCGCAATATGATGACTTAATATGATAATCTTATGATGACTTCCAGGTTTTTGAGTGGGAATTCAAATAAAAATTTAAAAATTAAACACTGGATTTGCGGATTCTGCACCAGTGACTTCATTAGCAATTAATCTGTGTTGTTCTTGAAGAAGTCTGTCCTATACCTGAACTTCTGATGTGCTAAAAGTCTAGTAGAGGTTTGTTAAGTTTGTCATTACCTTGGCATGCTTGCTTCTATGCAGCTGTTTTTGTAGGCTGCTCAGTTCCTCTCTAGTAACTTACAGTTTCCAATTATATGTATTTTAATTAGTGGTGTTCTTCACCTAGAAGAGGACAACAAACATGCAAGTACAACATACACATAGTACTTTTAGAGTAAGTATTGTTAGCATAGTTTATCTGTTATTTCAGGAACTGGGAATTCAAAAGCAGAAAAATCTAAGCTCTACGGGTATCTGTGTATTTTTAATTCTTGTGATGTTTAACTCACGTTTCATGAATCATAGAAATGTTATTATGTTTGTGTTTAGTGAGTTTCAAGAAAGATCAATTAACTCATCCGCCTAATTAAAGTATTATTTAGGCATATTTAAAGTATCCTTGGACAGTGTTCTTTGGCTATTCTGATTGTCTGATATAAATACATGCTAGCAATGAAAAGGAAATAAAAGTTCCTTTGTTTAAGCAGCCAAATTACATGGAAAAAACAGCTAAAAACCACTGTCTCAAAATCCTTAAAAGCGTTCTAGAAACCTGTATCCCTTGTGCTAAGTGTGGAAAATACTTCTAGATTAGAGCAAATATCTGAAGATTCCCATGTTAGCCTGATACAAAGTGCAGGAGCTACTGAAGCCATCCACACTGCAACTGACCCACAGTGAAAGGTAAAAATGGAAGTGACAGATTGCTATATTTTGTGGATGCTTTGGTTTACATTCCTAATAGCAACTTTCACTTGATTTTTTTCTCAGAGAAGTGTAAAATAAATTGTTGTTGTAAAAAGATTGTGACCTGGGAACAAGCTTTGTTATTCATATTATTTTAGCAGGCTGTGTTTAAAACCTCTCAAAACCTTTTGATTTTCATGTTGTTTCAATATGCAGTTATAAAATGCTAAGCTTTCAAGTGTGGAGTTTACTGTGAGGCTGCAGTTGGTACCCTTTTATCCCTTTTGATAATCATGTCAGTAGACAAAGGGCCAAAGGGAACTAGCTACAATATCATCAGGAGCTATTCATTATCTTACTCTCCAGTAGAAAATAGCAAGACAGGGAGAGGCGGAATAGGTTCTAATCCCTCAAAACATGGAAATTAAGGTTTATCTTCTTGCAGATAGTCACTACAGCATAGTGAGAATTTGTTTAATGCAACCGCTTAAAGGAAAGGTAATCCTAAGCTGTAAATCAATTGTGTATTTTATGTGAAGCATAAGCACTGTCTTTTGCAGACTCCATACTTAATTGAAGACTGTACAAAACAGCTAAGGGTATCTCCCCTACCCAATTATAACAGAGGTCGAATTTTTAAATAGAATTTAAGCTTTCTTACAGACTGAGCTAAAGAAGAGTGACAGAATATGATTATTGAGGTAACAGTGCCTATGTTAGATCAGAAGTATAAATCACAAGGTTTGAAAACTTTTCTACAGTGTAAATTGCAGCCATGTTGAAAGTTCTGTTTCTGATACTGAAGAAGTTGTTGAGTTTTTGTATTCAAATGCTTTGAAAATAACTAAAACTTGCAATTTACTTGCAGAAATCATTATTTAATGTAGATATTTGGACTTCAGTTAATGAAATATTGCTTTCACTTTAGCTGGTTTTAGAAGTTTACCTACTGTGAGGGTTACCTGCTGTGAGGGTGCTCCTATGACTGGAGTGTTGGAATGGAGGGGTACAAGCTCTTTAGGAAGGACAGGCAGGGGAGACAAGGAGGGGGTGTCGCCCTCTATATCAAGGACCAGTTGGAGTGCATGGAGCTCCACCTGGGGATGGATGAGAAGCTGACGGAGAACTTATGGGTCAGGATTAAAGGGAGGGCAGGGATAGGTGATGTTACAGTGGGGGTCTGCTGCAGGCCACCTGACCAGGAAGACTGAGTGGATGAGGCCCTCTGTAGACAGATAGGAACAGTCTCACATTATCAAGCCCTGGTCCTCATAGGGGACTTCAACCACCCCAATATCTGTTGGAAGGACAACACAGTGGGGCATAAGCAATCCAGAGGTTCCTGGAATGTGTTGATGATAACTTCCTTCTCCAAGTGATAGAGGAGCCAACAAGGAGAGGTGCTATGCTGGACCTTGTTCCCACCAACAAAGAGGGGTGTGAAATGCGCAGCCCAAGGGCAGCCATGGTTGCAGTGACCATGAGATGGTGGAGTTCAAGATCTTTAGGGCTTTGAGCAACCTTGTCTAGTGGAAGGTGTCCCTGCCCATGGCAGGGGGGTTGGAACTAGATGATCTTTAAGGTCCCTTCCAGCCCAAACCATTCTGTGATTCTATGATTATTAATATTAAGGATAATTTTTTTTCTTTTAAACTTTTTGACCAACTGAATCCCATTCACAAGACATAGCCTCCCTCATTTGTCTTGCAACAAACTACATGTCTTTTAAAACTGAGTTAGGCACAATGCTGGCAACTTTGTCTTGATAACTTAATAACTGAAGAAAAAAAGGGGAATTCAAGTAATCATGACCACTTTAAGACACCTTTTAAAATTTTGTCACATGTTCACAGTAAAACTGTGATAAGACACAGCAAGAACCACCTTTATTTTATTTGATTTGATTTGGAAGGAATAGAATCAAACAGCATGAGAATTTATTCTTTGATTTCAAGACCTATGAGACCTAGCAGCCACAAAAAAGGTCAAATGAACTATCACAGCAACATGAAAAATTAGTGTGCTGATACGATAAAAGGTTCTCTACAGAGAATACAGTCATGGGAGATTTTGATTTTTAAAAATAATGGGGGAGAAAATGGTTATGGAATAATAAATTTCATGCCTTTAGAATCACACAACCAGACCACGCCCAAAAAACAAGGTAAATACAACATTGCTATCATGGAACATCATTGAGTAGTTTATTATCATTTGGATTATAGGAAATACAAAATAATAATAACATTTTATTGTTAGTTTACAATGGCAATATTATAAAACCAATAAAATAATTTGAAAATGACACTCCCTTCTTGGTATTTTCTTCAGAAGAAATACAATGAAAGTGATTGCATTTATCTACACAGAGATGCAGTAAACCTGAGAAGTAACCAGTTGCAAGTGGTTTAATTTTCAGGTGAAGAAAAAAATAGAAATTACTGCTTAAAAGCGATAGGGAATAAGGCTTTTCAAACATGTTTATTCTTTAATTTCTTATATTCGTTATCTTTTCATCAGCATATTATGAGCAGTAGCAGTAGGATATAATGTCATAACTTTTGGAATGAAAACTTGAAAAGACAGAAGGACAAGTTATACCATTATTCCCCATTATTTCTCCAGTAGATGTGCAATTTGTCATGTTCATAAAATGCTGTGTCTTTTGGAACACAGTATCTTTTAAGTTCTTTTCCGCTACTACCAGTTGGTATTTTTGCTGGACTTAGTGGGTGCCTTATTTTTTTCTAACAAGACTTTACAAATTCTTTGGTATTGCTTTCACGGAATCATGGAATTTTCAGAGTTGGAAGGGACCGCTAGAGATCATCTAGTCCAACTCCCCTGCTAACGCAGGAATGCCTGGAGCACATTACTCAGGACTGCATCCAGGCAGGTCTTGAAAATCTCCAGAGAAGGGGACTCCACAACCTCCCTGGGCAGCCTGTTCCAGTGCTCTATCACCCTCACCATAAAGAAGTTTTTCCTTATGTTTGACTGGAACTTCCTATGTTTGAACTTGTGCCCGTTGCCCCTCGTCCTGTCACTGGGAACCACTGAAAAGAGTCTGCCTTCATCCTCCTCCAACCCATCCTTTAGATACTTCTAAGCAAGAATAAGGTCTCCCCTCAGCCTTCTCTTCTCCAGGCTCAAGAGTCCCAGCTCTCTCAGCCTTTCCTCATAAGGGAGATGCTCCAATCCCCCAGTCATCTTTGTTGCCCTACGCTGGACTCTCTCCAGTAGTTCCCTGTCCCGCTTGAGCTGGGGAGCCCAGAACTGGACACAGTATTCCAGTTGTGGCCTCACCAGTGCCGAGCAGAGGGGGAGAATGACCTCCCTTGACCTACTGGCCACACTCTTCCCTATGCAGCCCAGGATTCCATTGGCCTTTCTGGCGACAAGGGCACATTGCTGGCTCATGGATAATTTACTCTCTACCAGGACCCCCAGATCCTTCTCCTCAGAACTGCTTTCCAGCAGGTCCACCCCTAACCTATAGTGGTGCCTAGCTTTATTACAGACTAGAGGAGCATATCTGCCCTTGCATTTTGAGGCAGCAATGCAGATTTGACAATCAGTTTCCTTTTCCAGTACTGCAAATTTAAATATATCCTACGCACCATACACAGACAAACCATGAAATATGCTTAGAATGAAAAAAGTAAAGGTCCAGTCTTCATTTGGCTGTAATTTATCTCGTTATTTGCATGAGCAAGGGATTACTCATTTAAGGTGCAGAATTTGGCCCTTGAACAAAAGACAGATTTTGATGTTGTGTTAAATGAGGAGTATTTGTGTTCAGCCCAGTGGAATTGCTACTCATTTGTGCTGGGAAAGAAAAGAAATTAAGAGTCTATTTAGAGTATGTTTTATAATTTCTAATCTTTGTGTATCAACTCATTTGCATCTTATCTCCATGAAAAATTCTGTTAGAGTTCATCGTCTCTCATTTCATATAACATATTTCCTGTTGTTTCAAAGCAAAAACAGTCATTGAAATAAATTGTATAGTATTCATGTTGCGTATTTTTAACAACTTTGTTATTAAAAACATGGGGAAAAACGTGTCAAATTATTGCAATTTCCCTCTATGTGTTTTCTTTTCCAAAAGGCTCAAACCTATCATGCATATGTTAAAATTAGCCGAGGGCCTAGGAAATTTGGCAGCGAAATTGTTAGTATTTCACAACCACCTGCACTTTCCTGTTGTGAATTTTATTCCAATTGCTAAAAATATGCTTGCCATTAGCAGTGATTTAAGAGCTATCAGTGCATCATCAGTGCGGGCTGGAATCCTGAGAGAGGACAGTTAAAGAGAAGAAGCAGTGATTATGACCTCCTTGTTGAAAGTGACTCTTTTCATCTATGCAAAGTACATCCTGCAAACAGGGAGCCGCACTGCCTTGGAGTATTTTTTAGAAATGATCTGTCTGAAGAAATAGGAAGGACAATCTGGGTAACATAGAAGCAGTACAGGCACTCCTAAAGCTCACAAAGCGCGGATTACTGAAAAGCCAGTTATTGGAATGTGAGGTGGGAAAATCACATCACAAATCAGTTTTCCTCAAAAAAGGAATTCTACGATAATTTGAAATTAATAATACAACTGGTATGTCATAAATCTGACTTTGCAAACTACTTTTCAGTTTATAAATTGTGGTTAAAATGGGGCCTGGAAAAAATTAAGTTAAGTTTAGTAATAAAAGCCAGTAAGCACTGAAAGTCAGTGATGGAAAATTTGGTTTTGTCATCTGATTTGTTTTCTGTTGGGTGCACTGTTATCTGTCAGTCATCTTCACATTCTAAGTCACACTGTAATCTTAGGTCCTGTTTCAGCAAAAAGCAAGTGAGTTCCTGGCCAATAACTGATTTACTTATTAAGATTTGGTAATACTTGGAATAGCATATACCAAAAGGAAATTATTTAAATCTCATAAAGTCGTGATACCTCCTCATTTCTCAGAGTGGTTCTGTATAGCCACGTGGGCACAACCCTTTTTGTTCATATTGGCCCTATATTTTCCTGAGCCACTGCGTAGCAAACAATGGGAGAGTAATGCTGTAATAAATAGGAACGTTCCTGTTTTCTTTTGGGTTTGGTTTCCTGAGAAGGCATTGCAGGATTAGTAGCTCCTTACGTGGCTTTAGCCTACCTTTGTGATAAAAATCGGACAAGTTGACAGCTTGAGCAAAAGTCTCACTTGGGGATTTGGCTACGCCCTGAGTTAAATTAACAAATTTAGGCTGAAAATATCTCTGAATATAGGTCAGAGGCTTTCAATGTGTGAATGAGAGCTGGACTAATGGTAGTACCTTGCTGCTGTGATTAGTGCTACAGGGAAGATATACCTTAACCAAAATGCTTGAAACAGCTGTGTGCATTTAATAGGTTACTTGGGTGCTACATAATCCTGCTGTTAGGACTCCAGTTGCTGTATTTTTACATATTTCTGCCTTACTGAAGAGCAGTCACCTGCTATAAAAACGCATAAGGAATGATTAGCAGCTGACAAATCCAGGTGCTGCGCTATGAGGCATTTGAACATTTGTGGTATTGCCTTGCATTCATCTTCAGGATAATATTGTGTGAACTGGACTAGAAATACCAATGCCTCTAAGATTGCCTCTTTCTAGCCATTTCTAAAAATATTTTCAAAGCAAGTTTTTGTGGATTATTATTTCCTGTCTGCAAAAACCACTATGTTCACCCAAATGAAAAAAAGAAGTGATAATAAACCTGGAGCTTTTAATCAACTGTGAACTGAAAGGTAGGCCTAAGAGATCTATACAATGCCAAAGCTAATTTATGGAACTTGTTTTAGAACAGGTTCAATTCAAATTCAATTCACATACACACAAACTTATGAATTAATGCAAATCCAAATTAATGATTCCCATGGCCTAGTTTTTCATGGCCTTTCTCCTCACCTCTCTTTACATATGGTAAAATCCATGCCCTTAGACTCTTGCAGAATCGTGTAATAGGCATGAAGCTGTTTTACTGCCATAGGAGTATTGTGGATGGAGCGATGCACTTCACTTGTAAGAGAGAAGCAGCAGTATGTTTACTGATATAAAACAATGATTTAACAAAGTTGATGGTAGATGCGACAGTTTAACGAGGTTCAATGGCAAGGTACACTTGGTTATTTACTGCATAGAGGACAGGGTCAGACAGAGCTGTCAGGGAGACCCTCCCGTTGAGTCAAGGTTTCAGAAAAGACCCCCTTGCTTTCTACGCTACGTCTCAGAGAGGAGTCTAGGTGCTGCTGGATCCAGTCCTAGTCCCAGACGTGGTCAGCAGTTTATGTCTAAAGGATTTTATGTGTGCAATCAATCCTCTATATCCTTAGCTAAGAACTTCAAAGTTTAGCATACCATAAACCACTTACTGAGGATCTGTTGCGGCAAGGAATCTCTTAACCTCGAGGAGTAATCTTGAGCATCGTCCCTACTCAAGGGGAAATGCTGGGATGCAGCCTGCTGCTGTGCAGGAGAGCTCAAAGGGCTCTTGGGCTGTTCATTATTTATGGGGGTAAGATGATTTGCCTATTGACCATAGTACCAGCATTGTGGTGAGGTGGACGCATTACTCAAGTTAGCCCTTGGCTAGTGTGTTGTTATCCGTCTCCCTGAGACCACCTTTGAGCCCCAGATGCCGCCATCACAACGACATGCGCCCATTATGACCACCACGGGTGGTTATCGCTTGGGCAGGGTTACAGGAGATAAGATCAGGTTGGCAGCTGGGGAGGGGGGGCGCACGCCGTCACAAGGAGTTAGTTCTGTACCTTTCTATATGTAGCTGTCTATATATATAAATTAAGGAAAAATTTACTCAGTGTAAAATCTTACCTCTAGGTATGTGTTTTTTCTTGAAGAAGCAGGTTATATACGAGTTTGGACAGAATTCTCCA
Organism: Burhinus bistriatus; assembly: GCA_013397275.1. Classification (NCBI taxonomy): domain Eukaryota; kingdom Metazoa; phylum Chordata; class Aves; order Charadriiformes; family Burhinidae; genus Burhinus; species Burhinus bistriatus. Next base: position 101,964 of record VYXH01010821.1, on the reverse strand, counting down.
ATATCAGACTGTTGAGATTATTGGCTTATGGTGGGTTTCTTAAACTCTGGTGATCAAACAACTATGCTAAATAAAATCGAGGCTGTTACAGGCACTTCCTAGTTTTATCAAATACCTTCTTTTTAAGATATTCCACATGAATCCAGTTGTTAAAACTAGTGTGAAATAACTATTTTTAGTATAGGATTAATATATTCTTTCCTGTCAGTTTACTTCTTTGATGAAATGCCATGCTCTTTTATGATTGTTTGAGTTATGTTCTTGCAGCTAGTGATTATTTGAAGTAAATTTAAGGGCGTGAAATGAGACAACTTTTTTTCTTCAGTAGCATGTCATGAATTAACATTTATGAACGTTTACTAACCTAACAGTTATAAGCAATTATGTTTGAATACTAGTATACCAAGCCAAAGTTAAATCAACTGTTAGCTGCAAACTCTTTACAATCTTTATTTTTCTTTATCTCATTTACAGTTTGAGTCTCTTCTCATGCCCATTAAATGAAATACGTCTAGTTAAATAAGCTCTGGTGCGCAACTACAGTAAGAAAAGATAGATTTGTTTTATCAAGATTTTACTGACTTCAGGATTGAGAATGGTTAGAAAAGAGAAAAAGAAGCAGTCATATAAAATGGTATTAATGCAGTATTCTTGCAAGCATTGACTTACTGTGTGAGGTCCTCTGAAAGTTAGAAAAGAGGTGTTGACTGTTATGGGGAGCTATCTGGCCAAGGTTTTTCTTGTAAACAATACCAAGAGACTTAAGCAGGTTTAGTGATTGCAGAATGAGCTAGATTCTCCATTTAAACTCTAGAAAGTTTTTCCAACACTAGCAATCTTGATCAAGGTGGTAGGAAGCGTTTCCATACAACAGAGAGAACTGTGTTAGAAAAATGCTTGTCAAAAACATACCTTTTTTATAATGGAAGATTTGGCAACTCCAAAATGAAGTTTCTCAGAAGAGTTTTGTTTGAATACTCAGATGGGCTATGACAGATGCAAGTTTAGATTCTCTGTCATCACCTCTAGATGCAGGCTATTCTGAATTTTCATCTTATTTTTCTACAAAACATTAAAAGAGTTTAGTGTCATGTTGATGCACACTCTGGAAATACTTGAAATCTCAAAATATAGTATTGCTGGAAGGTGGTTTCCCACATGGTTCTGATACCTATGGAGAACAAGATATATCTGAGTAGTATAACATGGTAAAAAGACAGTTCTATCCTTACACTGGAATATATTTGCAAATCATACTCATTTTTTGCTATAGTGGAGCTATAGCAAAAGATAATACAATATGCAATTTGCTATTGCAGTTTTCCAATGAACCTTGATCCCAGCCATCTTTTAGAAGTTATACATTTTAAATATTTAATTTCATTTTTAGATGCACAGAATACATTACCTGTAATTTATTCTGCTCCTTCCCCACCCCTCCTCCCACCACCACCTCCCGTAAGCCAGCAAAAAGAACTTTCTGAGTGCTTTATGGGAGTAAGAAGTAGTCAGCACTAGCTAATTTCTCTATATTAGTTATGAGTCAGATTGGAAAAATAATTTATAACCATCAGGGCCGATAAGGGTGATGCAACATTGTGTTATTCACATATGCAGTAACTTCGTTCTTCCAAGTATTTAGGACTCTTTGATGTCTGCAGCACAAACTTCCCATTACAGTAAAATGCATGTCCCTTCTTAACTGACTACAACAACAGTGCATCTGATATTATCTCACAGGAGTTCCATATATTACCCACCCTAGACGGGATAATCCATCCATTAAATAGAGACCTTATCTCATTTATAACTGCATGTGTTTACATTGATCATAACAAGTTACAGCCTCTTCTAGTACTTTTAAAATAAATAACTTTTTTTGCAGGACTATGGCAGTGTCTAGTCCCATAATTGTTTCCTCAGACTTGCTGCTTCTTCCAAGCTCAAGATATACATGAGTGGAAATTTGACCCACTTAGGATTCATCAGGTCTCTGCTGCCATAGTATCTCCTTCTCTGTGATCCCAACATCCTAAATTGCTCCTGACCATGACCACATCTCTTACTTCAATTTCACTATCTTTTTCCATGCAAGAACTCCAAAATCTCAAACAAATCAGTCAGTCCCATCTTTGTGTCCTCTAGTCTCACATATATCCTCTTAGAAACCTGATTGTTCCCATACCTTTGTACAGCACTGAGGAACCTCAGAGATTCCTTTGCTTTTGAACAAATGCTTCCTATTTCACAGAACCTTTCTTTCTGAAGTTACATTTAACGGTCTGAATTAGGATATGCGTCTTGATTCTAAGATATCTTATTTCAAAGTTCCTGTTGCTTTCTTTATCTGTTCTCATTTTAACAGTTTAAACACCAGCCATTTATATCCACTTACTAACATTCTGCAGGCAGTAGAGTGTATTTTCCTCTTTTCATACCCTTCTGTATTTTTTTCTGCCACGTTCTGAGTCACGTATTGGTCCAATCTTCTCTCCTGCTGCATCACTTTTGGTTCACATTCCGCTGACCTCTGGTATCTTGACCTTTCTATGAAAAGAAACAAGAAGTCAGTAAGATTTAAAGCATGGACGTAAATAAAGTATTAGGTATTAGAGGGAATAAGATATTGCAAATGCTACAAAATTAAACACTGTCTTTTGTTGAGCGTACTTCGAAATCTGTAGACAAAGTGTTATTTCCACTTGTAGTGAGATCAGTCTAATACTTAGTTCTGTATCAGCCAGGATTTTCATATATTCCATTAAAATTAATACTGTCTCCTTATTTAGTCCCAAAGTTGTTGTGCTTTATTGAATCCTTTCTTCCTTATCTTTTACAGAGGTTGTTTAAAGTGGGCTCATAATACTGTATTGATGTTCATGATGACCTTACATACTAACTCTTTAAACAAGCACTGTAAAATTTCATATGGCTGCACTACTTATGAGATAAAAAATAAAGTGGAATATATTCTCTAAGCTATGACAGCAATAATTGTAAATCAAAGATAGGTAAAAAGGTTACAGTCTTGCAGACCACAACTAATTGCAAAAAGAATTAGTCTTTTTCCCTATAGTCAGAAAAAATCAGTAAAATTTATTCTTTGATCTTGTATTATTAGGTTTGGTACAGAAACTCTTGTCTACATCTATGCTAGGAACTTTCTGTTCCAAATTCTACAAGCAGTTATTCATAACTGCTTAATAGTAATGACAGCTGTACAAATAGAATACAAAAAATGATGAAAGTGAATGTATGGGGAAGAAAACTTAAAGGGTTCAAAATATCTTTAATAAAATCTAATTCATTTAAGATGTCAGCTTAAATGATGAAATATATTACAGAGAAAAAGTCCATTACAATTGTATTAGGAGTATATAATATTTGAATTTTAGTTATCAAGAAGTTGTTTCAAAATTTTTCACTGAAAGATATGTTTCAAATGTGTTTAGAACTAATATATCAAAAGCTACATCCAAATGAGACAGAATTTCTAGAAGAAACAAACTTCTTAGAACCTCAAGTGTATGTTTAAAATTGGCACGTATAATTCTGGTACAGAAGATGCCATTATGGGTGAAAAGTAGCGGGCTGTTGTTTTGCAAACTGCTTCAGTTAAGTTTCCTATCTGTCTCTCCTGTGGATAATATAAGAAACATCAGGCATCTCCTGCTACTTGGGTTGTGCTCTTCTTAGGACAAGTCTGTAGGAGTGATAGTTCCCACTGGTATAATAGTCTAATAGTGCCAGAGCACTCCTGAAGTAGCATTTGATCACTCTTACTCAGTCTGAGAGCAGTTGAATTCCCATATCCTGCCTCTACCTCTGGCTTGTTCTTCCTGGCTGCCTGTTCTCCTCCTTCTGGCTGTTCACTGGTTTAGCTTCCAAGAGAGAGAGACAGAGATGGAAAGTGCTCCTGACTGTGGAATTAGGACACTTGCTAGAGATGTGGGAGGCTTGAAGTCTCTGATGCTGAAAGGGGCCAGCAGATCAGGTTTTCTCTGAATGAGGCGTCTAGACTGTGTGGGCAGGACCAAATCTACCAGGATAACATCAATACCGCATTAGGTGATGATCTGAACACATCTGGCTCTTTAGACTTCTCCATAGGACATGCATAGGTACTTTCTGCCTAAATTAGGGTCACAGGAGAGCTCTCTGCAAAACATAGGTACCACAGCTCTTTAAAAGAGGCCTTTATAACTGGCTACAGGATGTTTTTGGGGAGCCATCTAAATAATTTGGCCTTGAAAAGCAGGCCACCTACATTCCAGTCCAAGTTCAATGACAAAGTAGTTTAAATACAGTGGAGCTTATCATATATTTTCTTTATAAAAACAAGCCAAAAGTATCTGGAAACTAAAACCATGCAATCTTTGTTTAGCACATGCAATGTGCTAAAGAAAACGCTATTTAATGGGTATGAATAAATAACCCTAAATTCGCCGTCCTCTTTGATAGAACTGCTAATATCTAGCTTGTGTTTTGAAATACCATAGTCTTCCCAAATTTATCCAATATATGAACAAAGGATTGCAACACAACAAAAATGAAAACAAGAGACACTTGAAATGTGATCAAAGTAGGTATGAAAATACATGTTATTTTGCCAGTAAAGCAATTATTATAATCAAAAGAATATTAATATCAAACCCACTTGGTCCCAGTGGGTTTACAAGTGATTACATCAAGCAGATTTCAAACTACTGTTGTTCTTTATGCATTCAGATATCTTACTGTTGGATTCAATGAGGGTTTTCTCAGTTCTTGCAGAGGAAGTTGTAGTAGTACTCCAGCCATTGCAAGTAGCCTGCTTAGAGCAGCCATGACGTAGATCAGACTATAGATCTAGCCATCTCAACAATTTCAAAACTTGCTATGAAATAACAAAAAAAATAGCATACTTGAGGGAAAGGGGAGACATTTTTTTAATGTGTGCTTGGTAAACCTGAGAGGAAGAGTGAAGATTGAATCAGGAATAGCTTTCCTTTTAACACGGTTAGACTTTAAAAGCTTAGACTTTAAAAGGTCAGACAGACATAGTTGGTCTATGTGTTCTCAACATGAAAGCAGAGTGAACAGTGTAATAACAGCAAACAGCATATTTATTTCACATATATGTATTTCTTAATTTGGAATTGCCAAATTAACAGCAAATTTAATCAGAAATTATTGTTAAGGCAAGAGAAGACACTGAATGGAAGCGGGCTAAGGAAAGAGAAGAGATCTTTGAAGATCAAGAGAACTTCCTGTAGTTTTAATGACAGGACTAAGACTTCCTCTTCTCTGTGCTAACTGTCTATATTCTTCACCCTTTTCTTCACTATATGTCAATTCAGTTTTTATTTACACCTTTCACTCTTATTCTTCTCTCTCTCCTTATCCCTCTGAGAGGGAGATGGAGTCAGCTCCATGAAATTGCACTAATGTCCAATTAGTTCACTTTGGATTGGATTGTATTTTCTATGTTGCATTTTAGTTGGAAAGCAATTTCTAATACCTAATAGAGGTGCAGCACGTGGTTTTCATCACATGAGGTATCATCATATCCTCTAATATCACTTCAGATTTGTTGGTAGCCCCATTAACCTTTCTAGTGAATATGTGTCCAATTTCAAGTACTCTTGATTGATAGATGGATTTATACTAAGACTCTATAAAACAAGATGAAATTCAAATGAGATAGCATGTGAAAATCATTGGGCAACCACCACTGGGCTTTTCTCAGCTGTGATGATGTTTTCTTTCAAATATTTGAAATCAGGCCGTGTGGATAGCTTGTATCTATTTTAGCAAAATAGATGGTCTGATTAGACAACAAATGTAAAAGATACACTGTGATTTTTTGTCAGATTTATTATGAAATATTTTACCGGTCATCACAACTAGGATGTTTTTTTATGTATAGGAAATCTGAAAGTCCCTAGGAAAAAACCTCAAGTCATAAATAATTTCCTTTTTAGTTACAGGACTCACTGGTAGTCAGGAGCAGGCTCCAACTATATAGGCCCATGCCTGTTTTAATTCTCGTAAACCTGTGAAGTAATTTGAAGATGCACTTGTGGAAGGCTTGTTCCTAAGGAAGAAAGAATTTTTAGTGTGGAAAAAAAATGTTGATCTGTTTATATTTTACAGTAGTGTATCTATATCAAGGGTCTGCTCTGTGTTGATTCTGTGCTGGTATCCCAGGGCCAGCTGGTGGTTGTAGATGGCCAACTGGAGGTGGTACATTGCCCAAAGAGGTTGTGCAGGTACATGCTTAGAGATATTCAAGCACACAGTCCTGGGCAGCCAGCTCTAGGTGGCCCTGCTTGAGCTGGAGTGTTGGACCAGATGACCTCCAGAGGTCCCTTCCAACCTCAACCATTTTGTGATTCTATGAACTGTAACTAGAACAAGGTTATGAAAACTACAATTCTGTTGAGTTCTGCTTACATTGAGGCTTGCTTGTACTCTTACAGTCTGCTGAAGTGTAACAGTAAGACTAGACATTGACAGTGTATGTTTAAAATTCTCACATTGATGCTTCAGAGAAAATAATTCACAGAAACGTATTTTAGCCACCTGGAAGTTATGTGTCAAGTTTAAACTAGTGGACTAAGTTCTTTATATGGTCATTTGGAAATTGATCCTACATGTTTTAGAATAGGACAGACGGTAGTCTGGAGGTGCCTGCTGCATTTTTTAAGAGAGAGGCTATTGACTAAATTTGATTGGATTCCTATGTATTAGGTGGTTAAAGTTGAGTGATTTGAATCTTCTCTCATCTGTATAACAGCCTATTTAAATGAATGACTGCTTGCTAACATAATTATCTTTGCCTATGAAAATTTACACATATAGAACCCCTGATAGCTAGTCAAGAAGGGTTGCTTCTTAATTAATTTCAACATTATAGTAAAAAAGTTAATGGTTGATATCCATCCACTGTAATTCTTCATATTCCTAAATTTAAGGATCAGTTATGGTTATTTTTCATGTATGGTATGATAGTCATTTTAAGGAAAACACTTATATGACCAACTGTACACATCAGTTTAAAATATGTCTTAAAAGAGAATGTTTTTCTATATTAGTTTTTAATGGATGATTAGGTAGCACTGTTTTAAGGTACAGTTAAAATCTGGGTTTTATACAATAGCTGGCTATTGCAAACCTGAAGTGACAGTGATTCAGCACATGATGCAGAGGAAGTGCCACATTTTATATCAATAGGTAAACTGTCTTTGGGATAATTCAGCAACTTTTTGATTGTAGAAGGCCAGTCACACAAAAATATGTATCATTAATATTAATGCTAATAAACAGTGTTTAATTACTTAAACATCTATTTACAACAAGTTGTTTTGGTTGTGTTTCTCAAGTGTAGCTTTATTGTCTTCATGAGCTGAATAGTTAACTAATGTGCAGTCCAGGGCCAAACATAACTTTGTTGTGAAAGGTACTTTAGTCAAATTCAATTCTGAATTGTACCAACACAGAAGTAAACTAGACAAAGAGAATATTTACAAAACTCACCCTAAAATAAACATCTGCAGTCTTATCAGTTGAATTACTCTTTAGACTCTCCCGACTGCTTGGAGTTTTTGCATTGATTATGGAAAACCACCATATGGATTATGGATGACACCTAGCTGAGTTTAGGTGTCTTACTATTGCCTGAGTCTCTTCCAAAATATGTTTTTGATTCTAGTATCATCCTATAAATCTGTCTTTCTATGGGGAGATGACACAAACTATCTCAGGTCTGGAAACCTAGACCATAGACATCTAAATCTGTACAGATTAATTAACCTTTTAATTCTTTTAATTTAAATGCCAATGTTGCTGAGCCTTTGCATGTAATATTGCTTTATGTCTTCAACATTGTTACATGTAAGAAATGCTTATGTCCTGGTTTGAGGTAAAAGAGAAACAATTTTCTGGCATTTGTTTTAGTGGCCAGTCCAGCCCAAACCACGACAGTTTATAAACAAATGCATGAACACTTACTTTCAGAAAATATAGTAGTATGTTTCTCTATAGATCGAGCAAACTATTTCCATTCTGCTGTACTGCTTAGGGTTTTGTTTTTGCAGAGAGGGTATGGACAGGACATTCCCAAGTAAGATATTTCTGTCCTTTACTAGATGATTCTTGTAGAAATTTAATTGGGCCCAAGGTTGGCCAGATACATTAATACCCCAAGGTATCGTAGGCTCCGTCCTCACAAAGATCTTGTTGCAGCCTGGTGAACTTTGTGGGATGGCTAAGGGACAGCTGCAAGTGAAAATATAAGGAAGAAGGTTGATGCGTCTTGAGAGAAAGCAACAGACATCTCTAGATATATAAAAAATAGGTTTTCTTCTTTGCTCCACACATTTCCTAACAAGATGAAATATTTGGCTATGACTCCACCATAAATGGTAAAGATGTCCTGTACTCATACATTGCACATTGTTTGGATATATATATATTTAGTATCTGTTTATATAGGAAAGGAACACTCCAATTTTAATTCAATATTTGCATAAGCTTTTATGTTGAAATTGTTTTCACTAACCTCCTATTGGAAAAGAAAAATTTTATTATATAAGTGACTACCTTACTGATGATTTGCCTACAAAATATAACTATATCATCAGGATGCAATTCATCCCACCTACCTTTAGGTATTACAGATAGCTATAACTAATGCCACCCTACACTCCTTTTACAGTCAGTAGAGAAAAAATGGGCACTTCCAGAGAGCCATTCATCTGATCTAATTTAAACATCTACTTTAAGGTAAGAATAGCTCCTTAAAAAGCCCTGTTTCTGCTTATTGCTCATGTAAGGAGCCATGGATGTTTAGCTCAGAAATGTTGCACAGTATCTAAACACCCAGATTTGGACAGATGCATCCCACCATCAGTTTTTTGTAATTATTCACTGATTCTACTGAAAACTGAGATGCAGAACTGAACTGGCTGCAGTGGAGGCTCAATTCAGTGACTTGAAAAGTGGCAAATGAGAAATTCCAAAATGGAAGCAGTGTATTGCAGCATTTACTGCCTTTGAATAGTACAATTCATTTACTCCTCTGTTCATTATTTAAATGTTTCTCTTTCTCACACATCTATGCATCCTGAATAGTCAGATTATTTCTGTTTATTAAAATGTGCCCTGAGCTTTCCCCCCCCGCCAGTGGTTCTTTCGGTCACATCTTCCAAACACCTAAAAAGGAAACTCATGAGAACATTCCCTCACTCTGGCGTTAATCACAGCAGTATAAAGTATGGAGCTATTGATTGCTTATAACTGCATCTTTTGAACATTCAGAGCCATTGTGTTCACAACATGATGAATGCACTTGCAGATGGCTTTGTCTGTAGTAGCCATAAACTCCAGTTAATGGCTGAATTAATCTATAGTAAATGAATAATATCCTTTCTGGCTGTTCCAGGGAATAAACTACGTGTTGCATTTTTTCTGTTTTTAAAAAAAGCAGTCATACTTCAAGAAAGTATGTGTGTCAGCTTCCCAAAATGTGGAAAAGTGCCTTGTATAAATAAAAGGATTCACTTTTAAAGCCATTATCTGAAGAGTTTCAGGAATAGGAAATAAGCTGACATGCAAATAAGCATTTCATCTTCTGAAGTGAAAGCAAGTTTTTTCACATGCATACTATGAAAAATTAAAAGGACAGAGATTTTTCTGTGTTAGAGGTGACAGCTTTCTGACATCTTACTGAATTTTCTTTCTTCTTTCCTTAATTCATCAGTGGAGTTTCTTTCTTTTTGCTTAAACAAGCAAGCAAAAATCAATCTCAGAGCTGAAAGAGACTGGTGAAATCCCACCTGGAGAGTTAACTGACTTTAAAACAAATGAACAATTTAGCAAGCTTCTAAATCTAGAGGAAACCAAATTAAAATCAGGCTCTCAGTTTCTCTAAATGCTCAAAAAAAAAAAAAAAAAGGAAAGCGCTCATCATAGAGTCTTTGGATGTTCTGTCTTTCTTACCTTTTCCCTCTCCATTCCTCCTGAGCTCAAAGGAAAACAAACCCTTAATTGTGACCTTTCAGGCTTTAGTCAATGCAGTTTGTTTTTTCTGTTACTTTACTGCCCAGTAATTGTTTCTGCTGTACCTGCCCCAGATAAACAAACACATCCTAGTAGTGAGATTCAGCGATCTCACCCTCTAACACCCCTGCTGTCTGATGCAGTTTGGAGCAATGCAGAATCTTCCCCAGATCTCAGTTACTGGTTTTGCTTCATTCATAGAGAGTTAAATGGTCCCAAAGCCCACGGTGTGGGATGGAAGGGGAAAGTGTGCACCACAGGATCCTTCCCTTAGCAGCCCAAATAAGTGGCAGCACGAAAAGCCAGGACTAGCAAAATGTACTTACAGATTTAGTACTTGCTACTATTTTGATGCAGAGAGCAACATTTTGAGCACATCCCATTATGTATTGAGTGGTATGAGAATTCCAAAGAAAAAATGCTTCATATTTGCTTTTTTGCTTAAGAACTTATTATCACTAATCAGTGACTGTACTGCTTTTGCAACTGTCTTGTGCTCTGGTTCCCAGTATGACAGCACTGACAACACAAATAGCTGTGGCTGGTTGAATTAGCAAGACTGCAGAGCGTATTACTGGCTGTTGCATCATACTACTGCTCCTCTCTTTAAATAACTGAGTGACAGAATTTGTTTCCTGTCTGTTTCTTAAGATAGTTTCCAATTATAAAAGGAAATATGTTAGGAGATATTTTTCCTGTCTGATTTTCTTCACAGGCCTTTAAATATCCCAGCATCCCACTATGATTTTCTGGCATTGGAGTTGACAACACATGCATTCCTACGGAGTATATCAGCTGGGATTTAGTGGTTATACTGACTAGCATTCTTTTGTTTGTTTGCTTTTTATCATGTGGAATTCTGATGTGAAACCACACTTTTTGAGAGCAGGAAGGATTCCATTTGGTATTCTACATTTGCTGTTGACTTCATTACATGTAGTAATGCATGTTGAAGGAAATGCAAGTTGTGAAACAACTGGTAAAGTTTAAATTATAGTCTGTATTCATCTATAAAGCATGCCTCGTAGTTGGATTATTACTTTCAAAAAATCTCCTGAGTACATAGAGATGTGCATGTCATCAATGTGGGAAAGTTTGAGTTTAGGTGAACTAGTAATTGCTGAATGGATTAGAGATGAAAATCTGTTTCTGTTGGCACCTGTAAAAATCACTTAAACAATGACAGGCTGACTCAGCAATACTGGTATTGAATCTGAAAGAACTGTAAGACCATTAGTCAGTGGCACAGTAAAAATACCATCATGGCAGCAGTCAGATTAAAAGAGTGAAATCTGAACAATTATTAATAATCAAGATGTGCATTTATAAATCATCTGTTGAAATAACCATTTCTTCTTAGAAGTGAGATATGAGTGTTGCAAATAACATTTTGGAATATCCTTTAATAAACATACTCTAGTTCACTTCATAAAAATTGAGCTGCTGTGGTAGTCAAGGATGGAATAAAATGGAATTTTCTTCTTCTTTTTTTTTTTTTTTTTCTTTTTTAACTGCACACCGCTTCATTACCTACTGCATTTTAAGGGAAGATGGTAGCAAAAGCTGGTAGTGCATTTAAAAGAATTAAGTATTTGTAGATGTCACAGCTCTTGACTGTTTCACTGTCTTGTCCAGGAAAAATACTGGGACACAAAAAATCTGCGTGTGCTCAGAGCAATGAATAAGCACAGTTCTGTGCGTTGGATGTTGATAAACTGGTCAACAGAATGACACTGCGGTGTGCGGTTTTGAGTAAAGGTGTTTTCCAAATGGAAAGTAAATATTTCTTAGCCAGCAAAGATTACATTTCTACATGTCATTCTTAATATCATTCATGCTAACATCTTTTCATAACAATTTCTTACTGTGACTGGGCTGTTAGACGTGGCATTTTCAACAGCAGCTCCCAATCACAGAAGTTGTTTTCATGACCACCTTGGTTGGCAATGGATTTATATAGCAGTAGCACAAACATTAGTAAAATTGAAATACAAGCCAGTAATATCACCTAAACAAGACATTAGAAATACGGCTTTAGTGTACTCAGCAATTAATCTGACCAGAAGTATCAGAGGTTAATAATAACCAAAAATAATTCTTAATTATTCTTAATTGGCTTCTTGAAATGTTTTTTGATTTCAACTAAGAATAGTTTCTGTCTTGCAGCTTGTATGGAAAATTTTATGCTAAGTTGTTATAATGTTTTGTTTTAAGGAATCTCAGCTGAGTCGGCTTTCTGTTACTTTGTATTTAAGGGAATACGAAAGCAATGTGAAAATTACTTCAAATAACCTTGGTTACCTTTGAAAATTTGATATTATGAACAATTATAAAGATGTGAAAAAATAAAACAATGCAAATTAGGCATTTTGTATTGCTGGCAGTGGTTTTCAGCATAAAGCCTGCTTTGAGTGTTCTCTGTAGTTAAATGTATATTTTACTTTATTGTTATGTGTTACGAACTGTGAGATTATTTATATTTAGTTTCAAATGCCTAAGAATTATTGTATTTCTGGTTGTAAACCTAGTTACTAGTTCTATCAACCAACACTGCAGTTTTCAAAACGGTGAATTGCTTGAGGATCTTTAATAGCAGTTATTATTTTCACCATCTGACAACGTACTGTGATTTTTTTGCATATTTTTGTAAATTTTACATAACTATGTAAAAACATATATATGCTTGCATTGAAATTCAGACTACACATACTCTGCCAAAATTCAGATCTAGGTAGGCACCTCGACTTGAAAGAGAATTTCAGGATCCTGTCCTCAGACACTGCCTACTCTGGTAACACTTTTAGTCATTCAGCTCCTGCAGTTGGACTAAACATATAAAACTTGCATGTTCTTAGCAACGTTTGGCTCTGAGAAAATGAGCACCACCTCCCACCTTTACTCTGATATAGAAACCGAGTAGGAAGAGACACAGACCCCACCTAAATCTCCAGCTTATTAAGCATACTCAGACTATATTTAATACATTGGTAACATTAAGTTCAGCAAGAAATGAAACAGAGGTGTGCATTCTCATTCATGCCATTTTGCAGAACTTCTTTATAATTACAGCATTTTCCTGTGTAAGTACTTATTTTAGAGCAAAGCCTGAAGCTTTAGGTCTTTCTCAGAATTACTTGATTCAGACCTCACACCACAGAACAAGCATTGGTCAGAAAAGAACAGGGTGATGACCTACATGTCAATAAAAAGAGGCTCCTTTTTTTCTGACATTAGTAATAAGTTTTTGACTGAGGAGTGCAAGAGAGTTTGGAACAACAGACTAACCACCCCTACCAATTTGTCCTCTCCTATTCATCTGTCACCTTTTGAATTATTGCAGCTCACAGTGCAAAATTTTAAATGAACTACAAGTTTTTGTTTGCTTTAAAAAGCTGAGTGGTAAGTTCTGATGATTTTGGAGTTGATGGTCACTTCAGATGTCCCTGTAGTGAGAGTGGACAGACAGTGGAGAGCAGAAAGCCTTTACTTCAAATACAGTAAGGGTGGAACACACCCGTACCCATTTGAGCGAGTCTGTTTCAAAACAACAGAGTAAAGCTCTCAAGCATTTTCTGTTTCACAAGCTGTTGGGTAGTCCTAGTTCCTAAGAATGACAGAAGGCAGACAGAGAGACGAAGATCTGATCAGGGGGGATATTTTGGTGAGCTGGGATTCCTTCCCTGCATCAAGTGGTTCTGAGAGGGAAGCTATCATACAGCCAGTTTCTACTCTCAGAAATGGAGATACAAAGCTAGTATCAAGAGTATCTGCTAATCTTGCTCTGAATGAACAGGAGTGATTTGCTTGAGCACTGTCTCCAAAAGGCAGGGGAACACTGAGGATACCTGGTGTAAAAGGACATCCTGAATGCTACTTCTAGGGTTTTCTTTTTCTCCCTGTTAAATTCAGTGGTAGCTTTCTTATTCACTATAGAGATGGTCAGCTTGGATTCCCAAGAATGTACTTTTCATTGATTGACCACCCCAATTAAGAAGCAGCACCTAATAAACACTTTTTTTTTCTTTAATAAATCATCTAAAAAGTCCTTAAAGATTACTTTTAGTAATGGAGATGGCATATGTAACATGCATGGTAGTTTTATAGGTGAGTTTAAAACACATACTTTAGCTGAATAACTAGTGAAGGTTTCTTAACAAGTCAGAAAGGTGTTCAAGTCACACAAAATACAGAAGAATTAACCCTCTATGTATTCTACACTCCTTATATATATTCTGTATATGTGTATATATTATATGGATTTAAGTTCATCCTCTTTACCTCAAACATGATTGAAAACATTCACAAATGCTTCTTAATATGTTACCTCTGTATTAATAAGGTGTTTTCTGTAGGTATGTAGGCAAACACTAATTTAAAGTTTGGAGATCTCCTTTCATGTGAGCTCTGGAAGGGACTGTGTGGAGCAAAATACAATAAAGGGATGATGTTGGTTGGAGTTACCTTGCAACACAGTTTTGAGACTTCAGTCCTCTCCTGTTGGTGCTGCCCTTAGAGAATCAGGTCGTGAGACATTTCCTTTCTTTGCTTTCTACTGTGGGGAAATTTCCTGGTGACACAGGAAGTGTAAGTGGAAAAACTTTACTGTCAAAGGCTTTGCTTTTTTTTCACTTGTTTTATTCTAATTCCTGGTGTATAAACAGATGCAAAACACTTTGTAAATTGAACAGGAGCCATCTAGGAGCATACCTAGAATGTTTCCAGCTATCTGGGAGTGTCTAATTCTATTTTATGTATTTTTATACCATGGCAGTGAAAAGATCACTAAGTATGTTTTATTTTAATAATTCCTAAAATTAGTGTCTGTATAAGTAAAATATTTTATAACGACTTTATAATTTACAAAAGACTTTTAAAATTCATCTATAGTATCTACATGTCAGATTCACAGAGCATACTCCTCATCTCTGAAAATTAAAGGGCTGAGAATACGGACACTTAGAGCCTGATTTAGTTAAAATTATCCCCTGCGGCAGTGGGTGGGTATCAGTTCTTCACAGCTGAGAATGATTTTCATAATTGTGCAGCACTCAGCAGCTGCAAAATCCCTGAGGATGCATCTTAGTCCTCTTTCAGGAGCATCCTGGGTTTGCCCTGCCTGGCAGAAGCAGTTTGACCCCTCATCTCTCATACAACCATCTTGATGTGGCTTTCTGGAGATGCTGTCTTTCCTCAAGTGTTCCAATATTTTCACTTCTTCAGAGGAAAGTTGTAGAGGCTAGAAGAAATGCGTAAGAATTGTCTCCTTACTGATTGACAGAACCATTTAGAACGACTCAATGAACCTTTAAATAATTATATTCTATAGCTGCCTCTGCATTTATGAAGATAATTTTCTGAAACATTGCCATCTAGTGGCAATTTGCACATGGAGCCGATTACGTGATGCTAGGTCCTTACTTCATGCTGTATTTTCTTAATGTTTCCTTCAGAGGCCAATAGTGATACCTTATAGGTATATTTGAAAGAGGGGAAAAAAAAGGATTCTGCAAAACTAAGAGTCGTGTTACTAATTTTAGCAGACAAAAAAATCAAGAAAACATTTACCTGCTTTAAAGCTGGCTTTATTTCTAAGTAAAAGGTTTTCAATTAAATATTAAGCAGACATTTAAAAGCACTAAAGCTAAACCTGTATTCATATAAGATTACACATCTATTTTTCTGAAAAGAGCCTGCAGATAGGAACTTTTAAATAGGTCTGACATATTCCTCTCATCGCTTGGAATAACATTGTCTTACTCGCTTGTGGGCAAATTTTAAAATATCAACTTCTTGGTGCTGATGATTCACAGATATGTTTAAAACATGATTTAATAATTGGTTACTCTTATTTCAAAGAAAATGATCATTTTTCCAGGAGTTTTGACTCATCTGCTCCAACTAATTTAAAATTATGTGACTTGAAAATACTGTTGTTAATCACAGAAAAGAAATTTGACTAATTTTAACAAATGCAATTAGTTCTGATGAATGTTAATATCAGACGTGATAAAGCTATCTCATCAGAAATGCATTTAAATATAATTATAAATGACAGAAACTTTGCACAGGTTTTGTCTTGTGCACATTTATGAGCATTTTACATGCCCAAGTGCACATATACTCCTAAACTCATGCACATATATACATTATTTATGTTCATATGAGCTGTGAAAATGCCTGAATATTCAATATAGTAATTAAGATACTAACAATTACCCGTTCAAATTTCATTCTTTTAGATAATTTAAAGATTTATTCCCCATTCCTACGGTAATTCTGTCTGTGACAGTCTTTACAAAGCTCATTCAAGAATCAATGCCAGGAAGGCTTGGACTGATTAAAAATGAAGAGAAAAATAAAAATTTGAATCTAAATGTAGAGTAATGTGTGGCTTGCTCAGATTTCTAACTTTGATCTTTAAATGTCAAATATGTTAGAAAAGTGGAGTAACTGGAGCATTCCTGCTATACTTTAAATATATAAAAAAGATGAATACTAGATGTGAAGCAGAAATATTGATAACATACGGTTAGTAACACATTGTTTGATGATTGTGCACTGTTTTCTTTATTGACACCAGGCATTTATATCTAGTCTTTAAAAGTAAGATATCTGAAAATATATCCATGTGTGGAATGGCATTTCAGAGATTCCTAACTGCTAGCACAGTTACAAATTTGTCTTACAATCAGTCTTTAAGGACTTAAACTATTTGAAACCTGTGTATTTCTTTATTAACCATTGGGTATCTCCTCATGAGATTGCCCTTACCTCTGTGTGAGGATAGTGCTAATGTGAATAGCATGAAGGTTTCTTTGACATGGGTGCGAGATGACAACATTATTTGTGAGTAGCAAAGTCAAATGTGAACAACATACCTCACTCAATCCTGTCTGCAACAGAGTGAGCATACTAAACTACTATTTTGTCATCTGTGCAGCATCAAATAACTGCATACATTCCAGCAGAAATACGGACTTTGGTTAAATTTAATAGAATGATATGCGGATAGAGGGATGTATGTTGGTAGATACAGATTATTAATATTTTGAGTAGGGTGGCTGTGTGCTGTAACTGATACTAAACATGAATAAGATGTATTTAATATAGATTTTACTTAAAAATACATTAATAAAGTCTTGACACAAGTATTCTAGGCAGCTTAACAAAAACATACTATCAATATAGTGCTGAGCACTCACAATATAAAATTATTACTCATAATTCAAGTTCACAGTAACAGGGGTGTGAATGACACAATAATCTTTGATACTTAAAAGGATTACAATATTTTTACTGCTACTAACATACCTTAATATTATTTAGACAATACACTGACATGAGTATCTTGAAACTTCCTATTAACATTTGTATAAATCAATCAATAGTGTCTATCATTCACTGCTCATTGTGGTAAGGAAAACTCCAGGGTATTAATATGAAGTGACTTAGCCTTGGGTAGGGCTGAGGGAAGTATATACTCTCTCTGTAAATACAGTTTTACTTGGGTGAAAATGAGGAAGATGAAAAATAGCTTGAAAACAAATATGTCTCTGATATGGAAAGAAGAGGAAATAGTTTTCTGACTCATGACAGGTAAAACAGGTAACGGGATATGTGAGTGAGGATAAAGAAAAAGGAGCAGCAGTAATGCAGGAGGTTCAAGATAAAGATTAAAAAATGCAAATTTCAATTGTTTGAAACTTAAGAAAACACATCCAGAATGTAACTCAAAACAAGTCAAGGAGGTAACAGTGGCACATAGCAAATAATGTTCATTGGGAAAGACTTAAGGCCAAAAGAGACAATAGTGTGGGGGAAAGGCATGCAGTATAAGGTAAACAGCTGTGTTCCTCATGTAGAATGGGAAGGGAAATGATTTGTGAACTTCTGAGTAATTTTCTGTTGATGCCTTCTGAAGCCAGGAATCATCTTTCATTTGGATTTTAAGTTCAAGATAATGCAGAAAACCAGGTAACTATGTATGCACATTGTATGATTTCAGTGTTCTATGCTGGAATACATATCACCTGGAACAGGTAAATATTAAAATCCTCACTAAAGTGTTTAACTTTGATGTTGTTTATTCTGGGACCATTAATAGTCTAACTGAGAGTATGAAGTATTCTTCTGAGAGTTTATGTTGCCATATGATCTTACATTTTCCATGCTGTAGCTACTACCTGCTTGTGTCTGGAAACTAGGCGTATGTTTTAGGTAGTGGGAGAAAAGTCAGAAAGCTGAAAATTACAATTGAAGACAAAATAATTTCCTGTGATCATAATAATGCTCTGAGTTATTATTTGGCAAGAGAGGAGTTTCTCAGCTTTATAGCTTGTGGTTTTGGCTAAAAACAATGTTTTGCAAGGTGGAGTTATGAGTGTAGGGCACATGATGTTGGGTATATGTTTTCAGGTTGCCTTCGCAACTTCCAGATTACCCAAGTCAGCATATACTGGCTGTGCCCCCACCCTTTCTTTCCAAAACTATAATTTTGACTTGTTTCTCCTGTTCAGTCTACTTGGAGGATGCTTCAGTAACTCTTTTATGAGATCCCTGATGCAGTCTTTTCCACAACAGTTTGAAAACAGCAGTCTCAAATCTTTTAAATCAGATCAAATGTTGAATGTATAAAACCTTTACATTCCCTCCCAGGAATGAAGAAGGAGCTCTCTAATGGCTACTACGATCTTGTATAGCCAATGCGAGTGCTCAGAGAAGTGTTTCAGGTGACCATAACCAAATTACTTCTCTTTTGCTCCCAAACTCTGATGTTAATCTTAAGATTTTGAGCATTTGCTGAAAGATTTTTGGATTGCGTTGACACAAAAGATCAAAACTTCCATTGACCTGTGCTCCTGGAAACTTTTCTTCATTTCTCACCATCCCTTAGCTAACTCGTTAAGATTGCACTCTGAGATGTCTCATTTCTTCACTTATTATTGTTATTCTTGAACAATTCTTTTTCAGATACTTTGGATTTTTTTTTATTGTCTCTCTAATGATCCAAAGGTACTTAAATGACTTCAGTTTTCCAAATCCTTCCCCTCTAGATTTTTGCAGTCCCCTAAAACAAGCTAGTCTAATCCTGGTGTCAGTGAATACAGGACATGGGGAAAGAAGAGAGCCCCAGCTCTGACGTCAGGCACTGCACACAACCTCTGCAGGAGAGTGAAGGTGTACGTATGTAGTGATAAAACATTCACGTGTTCATATTCAAAAGAAAACCAACTAACACATGTCCCCAAAACACAAAAACTTCTAAGTAGTCAATTTAAAAAGAATAATCCAAATAACTTGAAAAAATATTAGGTATGAAAAACCAACAAGAAATGTTCTAACATGAGCCTTCAGATTATAGATAATTTTGAACAGCAGGAAATGAGGAAGATAAGAACTAATGCTAAAACTGAAGAAGAGGAATATATACATTTCCATTAAAACAAATTGTAGTTGAGATATAATCTCACTTTACATGATACAGAGATTTCCTTTTCTTCTTAAACAGATCTTAAACCCCACATGTTATATAGACAAAGTGTGCTGAAAAAACGACTGAAAATATTCTGGGGGAGAGGCAGAAGTTACAAGAGCAAATTTGGTGAGAAAAGGGGTCCCCCTCCAGGCTGTGGTTTGCTAGCACCCTTGTGCTGTTGACACAAGGTTACTGTAGTTCCCTCTTTGGATGCTGCTCAGATCCTCCGGCACTCAAAGCGAGGTTTGCATCCAAAGAACTGAGCTTCTATTCACATATCTGGAACAGCAGTATTGTTATTTTGCTGCCTTCATGGTTTTCCCTGTGCCAACCCTGCAGAAAGCTACAGAACTGAATCAGAATTGCATTTGGCTTCCTTGGTAAGCCCGACAGAGTAGGCCCTGTCCTTGAAGTCGCACTTGAAGTATTGCTCGTTTGTGTTCATGAAAAGGAGTCGAGAAAGATAGTTATCCCTAGAAGAGAAAGCACATTGTATTCTCTACAAGCTTCAGCCATTGGGAAGTAATTTTAAGTTTTCTGCAATTTCTGCACACTGTTTTCAAAGATGCTTACATGATTTTTGGACAAATACTTGGAAGTGTTTGAATTACTGTAAAATTCTCTGTACTAAATAGATAAAGCACCTAAAAATAGATAATGTGTAGCAGATGTAGCACTGCATGTAAAGAGTATTTTTATAAATAGTTATATAAGACTACAGCTGTAAAAAATGCCAGCTTGTGAAGTTATGTTAAAATGCTGGGGAAAAAAAATGACGATTTTTCATATATTTATACCACATATCTTTGTAGGTTTCTTTCTGGTTGTAAATTTCTCAAGACCATTTGAAGCATGATTTTATATAATGTTTCTTAGAATTTTCTGGAGTTTTTATAACCTTTGCGAGGCCAGTTCGCTGCATAATTCTTCTTCCAGGGGAACCCACTGCCATTTGTTCTTCTACATTTTTGCAACTATTTTAAAAGAAATATGGAGGAAGTCTCCTACAGAAAATTTTCTGAAGTGTAAGAGTTCCTTTGGAAAGCTCTTTTTTTTTTCTGCCCCTGAATAAGTGCAGCAAGCTGTTGTCTGCTATATTGACGTACTACCTGCTTTTCATTTCCTTATACATATTGGTATTTCATAAAGTTTCATGGCAGCCACTCACAAGGCAACACAGGGAACCAGCTTAATAGTGGCCAGCAGCCTTTCCTAACTTAATTTAGGTTAGTGAATGAAAAATATTGCACCCAGATGAAATATCAGATTAAATTGGTCAGAGGTAGAATGTTATTGCTCAGACTAGAATTTGATGAAACTGTCACCCAGAAGTGGCCAGCTTGACAAAAGTACCCACAAACTCATTTTTTGCTCAGGGTGCAGTTCATATAATCTAACTTAGATAGCTAGAACTTAAGGCATGTGAGTCTAACCTAGTCATCATGAACTCCAGAAATGTAATTCTTTTCATCCTAAAGTAGCTGTCTGAAATAGGCAGGATTGATCTCTAGAGGGATCTATTTCCTTACATTGACTAATGGCCTACATTGACATTTTATTTCAAAGTTTGAATTACATCAGATTAACCATATTTCCAAATGACCGAATGTTTCTCTACTATGGAAGTTCCAGTAATTCTCTTTTTTATTTTTGTTTCACTGGCTATTAAGTGGGGGTTTCTAATAAAATTAATGCAGTCTTTTTCTTTCTTCTTTTGTCACTAGTGTTTGTGTCTTAGGGACATTGTAGCAGCTTCTGCCTTAAGCACACCAGAGGGCAGTAGGGAAGATGCCAGGTCCTACTGAGCTATAAAATAGGTGCTAGATGGTGTCTCTGGACAAAATCTCAGTCAGAGGACAAAGTGCCATACCAGCGCAATGCAGAATGAAAGAATTAAGAACTCTTAAAGACGTGTAATAGATAAGGAGTAGATAAGGATCATTCTCACCTCTGAAAAAAATATTTCTGCTAGAAGTTTGGCAGTGACCAGTAAAACCTAATTTATGATGCCAACTGATTTTACAGGATTGTGAGTCATCCTTTGCAGTAGTCCTAAGGTTTCTTTAGGTCATTGTGCATGTTGGGTTTTTTAGCAGGAGATCTTTTCCAGTTTCAATATATTCAGCTTTATATGTAGAGGACCTTTATATGTATATGTTAAAGGCTCTTACCTGTAAAATACAGGTAAATTATGTGTGACTTTGAGAGGTGAAATATGCTGCTGCCCTGGATTTCAGATTTTATTTGCATTATTCAAGTTTGAGATTCATTTAATGTCAAGCAGCAGTAAAATTATACATGATTTTAATAAAATTTTCATACAGTATGTCACCTTTACAATCTGCATAGGCCTCAATTTCACCTGCAAAACCTGATGCCACAGTTACAGGATTTCAGGTGCAGAATGCTTAGAGAAACTATAAAAATTGATAAAACTACTCAAAACAGAATTACTGTATACAGCAAAGTCATAGTATTAAAGTTAGATTTCTTACAGCCATGCAGGGAAAAGGGAGTACTGAATCTTGGTGGAGGCTTGAGGAACCATCCTTTATATTTCTAAATGACTTCAGTTTCAAACTCCATTTTCCTCAAAAAGTTGCAATACTTTTAGCTGTAGGGCAACTATTGCTGGTACAGGAAGAATTGTTGTTCATTACTGAGACTTTGTTGACCTCTTAAAAAAAAAAAAAAAAAACCAAACACCAAAACAGTACTTCTCTAAAGTCAGATTTTCCATTATAAAAGCCTTCTTGAGTCTTCTTAATATTTATGCAAATGTCCATTAAAGCTATTATTTAGTACAGTTTCTGTTCTTTTGTCCAGTTCCAGTGTCAGGCTTGTAGGCTTGCAATTCCCTGGATCTTCCCCAGAACCCTTTTATTTTGAGGGAAATGGCCTGACTTTTGCCACACATGGTTATTCAGCTATTTCATCTTTAAGATCTGTTAGAACTCAAGGGGTAACCGTTAAATCCTGGGTATACCATTTAATCCTGGTGATGTTCTGCTGCTAATTTTGTCAACTTGTTTTGTAATCTCTTCCACAGTCACTATAGTTTCAGATGGATCCTCTGACGAATCCCTGTGCAAAAAATGGTATCGAGCTGGGAATCTCCCCATTTTTTTCAAAGCAAACACTGATGCCAAGAAGTCATTTAGCTCCTGTGCAATTGCATGTCCTTGCTAAGTGTTCCTTTTATACTCTGATCATTAAGAGGACCTGCAGGCTCTCTGCCAGGCTTTCTGATCTTGATTTGTTTCAAAAAAAGACTTATTATTACCACTGTATCTTTTTTACTAGCTATTTCTCAAATTTATTTTTTGGTCTGCCTTATCTGCCAGAGTTATTTTCTTCATTTAAACTCAGCTTCAGCTTTTTTGAAACGCCTTCCTGCTTCTAATAACCTCCTTTACCCTGCTAGTTAGCCAGGCTTTTCAGTCCTTTTGTGCCTTTTCAGTCTATTCTAAAGAGGTGGTGTGTGTTGGCACTATGTTTCCAGTGTGGTTTCTTTATGAAAACTTCATGCTGTCAGGAAAGATTTAATTCTCCAGGTTGCCCCTTTCAGCTTCTTTTTGATGAGTTTCTCTTTTTTAAACGTTGTCTCTTTTGGAAATTAAATACAACCCTGGACTTCATAGCCTTGTTCTGCATTTGCATTAATATTGTGTCTAAGTACCTTGAGGTAGAAATATTGACACTTAATGATGTTAGCAATAGCAATGTATTTTAACTCCTGCATAAACGCTATTGGAGAAAGAGCAATATAGTTAATTACGCAACTTCGGCACGTTAGCCTCGTCTGGCACAAAGCATTTCCATAACTGCAGTCTTTCTTTCATGTGTCAGGTGGAATAACATGCTTTGTGTCTCTTTATTTAAATTTTTCCCATTATAACCTCCTGTCACTGACGATTACTGCCTGATTGATTGATGGATTGATTAATGGTCAATTTCAGGTTTTCCAGCGGACCAGCTGAGATGGGGAAACGGTCTTGACAGGGTGACAGTTACCCTCCTGTCTTTTCCTCTCTGAGATTGATTACATCTCTACTGCACAAACCATGGATTCTAAGTCCTCTGATCCCACTCTTCCACTTCTGATTATAGTTTTCAATTTAGTTTTAGCTTAACAGCCTGTCAGCCAAATTCACTGGCACGTTCTTGAGGCTTAAAGCACTTTCAGCTTTTGGCTCTGGTTATCTATTGAAATGGTCAGCAAATAACTGAATTGAATAGAATTCCACCGCCATGCAAATGCATGAACTAAAAGATATGTGATTGAAAAACTTAAGCACCCTTTCAGTCACGTGAATGCTGGTGTTCGTGAGCATTAGAACAAATTACAGCACAATACTGAAGAAGCAGCAAGTAAATTCCCTTGAAAAAATAGGGTTTCCAATAATCTGTTTTTCCTAGGATTTTAGAAACTGAGGGGTAAAGGTCTCTTGTATATTAACTATAGCACTATGTGACTGGTATTCTTTATCAGTTGCTGAGCAACGGTCATACTCTGAATTTTTAAACTCATTAGTAAGCTGAACAGGCTGGCATTTGGCAGATGTTATTTGATTTTGTTTGGAGGCAAGTCAATGGGGGAGACAGGAGAGACATTGAGCTCATTGTGTTATCTTGCTTCTCTTATTAAATTCTCATGATATTTTAAACACATCTAAGGAGACTGGAAGGAACTTCTTAATTTTCAGGTTATTCACAGAACTTTTATGTGATTTATGTACTAATATAAATAAAGCACATGAGGCAAATTTGTTTAGCTTCAAACACATTTTAATCTGTACCTAAAATTTTCTTGAAGTGTTTCAGTCATTAGTAATGGCTCCAGTAGCTTTATTCGCATCCTCCAATCATGCAAGCATTACTTAAATAGCTCTGCCAGCATCCCTCATTCTTGACTGCGAATATATTTGTTTGTGTTCCAATTGTAGCCCTTTTAATAGAAGAACTGTCAGTTGATACAAATCTTTCTGTACTATGTGATAGAAATGTGATAGATACGTGATGTGACCATGCATCCACAAAGAACTTGCTTCACTTGTAATTTAAGATAGTGATGGCCGAACCTCTAAAGTCCTGGCAATAAGCCTAAGTAAGTTTAAACCACTACAATTTTGAACTAATGAGTTATAAACCAGCAGGGGACCTGAGCACAGTATAAACCTAAGGGAAGTCAGATACTGGCAGACTTGTAACACTAACTCAAAAGCACGAATCTCCAACTCAAATACCAGATGCCAGTGTACTGTTTTGTTGACTCACTTTCATTAATGGCAGTTTTAGTTGGGCTTTTTTCTGACCTTCTGAAGCTGATTGACAAACTAGTGAAAAGAGAGTAATAATAATCCTTAGTTTCTAATGGCTGCCTTGAGTATCTTCTTTGTTTAAGGACTCTTTACCCAAACCACTTATTTCCATATGATTCAAAGGATCATTATGAGTTACTGCATTTTTATCATTAGTTTGCATCTCAGTAGCAGACACGGTGCCCAACTCAGGTCTTTCGCAGTTGGCGTTATATACAAATCTACATGAAGAAATGACTCAGGCTGGCATCTGGTGTACATGTTTTTAATTCTTCCAACATTATTTAAATTACAAATTTCTAATAGTTTTGCAAGTAACTGCTGAGCAATTCTGGAAACTAATATTGCCTGGCTTCTGGGTATTTTGGAGTTTTTCCAACCTCATTTGCTTGGTCACACATAGAGTCTATATATTAATCTCAAAAATGGGTACTACTAAAACTGTAGGAAATAAGGTCTATCAAAAGTATGGAGCTGGTTTCTAAGACAAAAAACAGCTAGGTAGACTAGCATGCTTCAGTCAGAAACATAAGTCAACAAAATAGGGAATATCAGAGGAATATCCATAAATTGTAACTAGCAAGAAAAAGATATATAGGGAATGTCCGATCTAGTAAAATCATCTGTTTTAGTAGAAATACTTAGGGAACATCAGACCAGACTCACAAGTGAGAGGGAAGTTCATAACACGCAAAAAGATTGTTCTGCTTACAGTGCATAGTTAAGCTAAGTTAATGGATGCTAAAAATTTACCTAAGCTTGTAGGAAGACAGTTAAAATTAATGGAAGAGAAAGCAGTTAGGGTCTTTGGTTCACGAAGCTTCTGAACTACAAGTTACTGCGGTTGAGAAAGCGTTACGTACTTAGGAAGTGTTACTACTTTTTTTCTCTGGTTTTACACCTTTCCTAGATATCTGCTATTGGTCACACATCCTTCTGGATGTGTGGATCCTTTTGGTCAAATATCTTCTATACAGCTATTCATCAGTTCTTAATACATTCATTGTATAATACCACAGAGTATTTTTTTTTATCCCTGTCTCTTCCCTGTACCTTCTTTCTTCTTTGAGCCAGACTTGAGAGCAAAAAAATCAAATGTTGCAGGGTGAATCATGTGGGAGGTATGCCTACACAAGTACTCTTCCCACTTCCTCCTTCCTGCACTATGGAGTCACCAGTAATGATCTACTACTGTTGTACTGAAACCATTTTTTTAGGGGGTAGGGTGGCTTATAGTTGATGAGGAAGGGTTTGATGAAAATTCTAAAATCTTCCTGCTTGAGGAAACTTTGGAACCTCCTTAGGCAGGTTCAAAGTTTAGGTTTCAGAAAGTTTTGTGTTCCAGAATCAAATAAAATCAGCATAGTTCTCACCAAGCCTTATAAAGCTCTCTTTAGCACAAAGACAGTGTCTTTGACTATTCAAGCTGCAGCTCTATAGGATGAGGCAGATACTGCCAGATAATGCTATAGTTTGGAATCTACTTCTAGCAGAAACACATTTTAAATTTATCTGATAAGTGGACCTGGAATTGTTGCTGTGCAATATACCTTTAGTACACATTAGTCCACAGAGTGGTTGAAGTTGAAAGAGACCTCTGGAGGTCATCTGGTCCAACCCCCCTGGTCAAGCAGGGTCACCTAGAGCCAGTTGCCCAGGACCGTCTCTAGAGGGATTCTGAATATCTCCAAGGATGGAGACTCCACGACCTCTCTGGGCAACCTGTGCCAGTGCTCAGTCACCCCTACAGTAAAAAGTGTTTCCTGATGTTCAGATGGCACCTCTTGTACTTCAGTTTGTGCCAATGGCCTCTGGTCCTGTTACTGGGAACCACTGAAAAGAGCTTGGTTGTGTCCTCTTTGCACCCTCCCTTCAGATATTTATATACATTGATAACATCCCCATGGGCCTTCTTTTCTACAGAATGAACAATCCCAGCTCTTTCAGTCTTTTCTCGTGAGAGAGATGCTCTAATCTCTTCATCATCTTAGTGGCTCTTTGCTGGACTCTCTCCAGTATGTCCATGTCTCTCTTGTATGGGAGAGCCCAGAACTGGACCCAGCACTCCAGGTGTAGCCGAATAAAAGGGAAGAATCACCTCCTTCAACCTGCTGGTGACACTTCTCCTGATGTAGCCCAGCCTACCATTCACCTTCTTTTCTGCAAGGGCACATTGCTGGCTCATTATCAACTTGGTGTCTACCAGGACCCCCAGGTCCTTTTCTGCTAAGCAGCTTTCCAGCTGAGTGGTCCCCAGCATGTACTGGTGCATGGGGTTGTTCCTCCCCAGGTGCAGGACTTTGCACATGTCCTTGTTGAGCTTCATGAAGTTCTGTCAGTCCATTGTTCCAGCCTGTTGAGGTCCCTCCGGTTGGCAGTATGACCCTCTGGCATATCAGCCACTCCTCCCAGTTTAGTGTCATCTGCAAACTTGCTGCAGGCAGACTCTGCCCCATTATCCAGGTTCTTAATGAAGATATTAAACAGAACTGGTCCCAGTATTGACCCCATGGGTACCCTGCTAGTCACTGGCCTCCAACTAGAGTTTGCATGGCTGATCATGCCCTCTGAGCCCAGCCAGTGAGCCACTGTTTAGTCCACCTCACTGTCTCTTTATTCAGCCCATACTTTATAGTTACGGTTAAGTATGCGCAAGAAAGAATTCTCTGAATGGTCTTGTTTTAGGGACATCAATTTGCTAGGATAGCATTAGATGCAAACTTTTGAGCTAATTTGACAAGCATTATCCAAAGAGCTTAATTGTTTCATTTGTTTTCATTCTTGTCATCTGAATTCTGAAATCTAGGGCTGGCTGAACATTCCTTGGGGCACTACAGCTCAGCTGTCTTCCAAAGAGGAATTGTGCCAGTAAGTGTGTATTGATGGATATGATCCTGATATGAGTGTGAGAGCCCACTAGAATTTATCAAGTGACCCAGATAACCTTTCCTATGCCTTAGGACACATGCTTTCTTGAGTGAGTTGCAGACAAAGGGAGGTGCATAGTTTCCTGAATCTGACTTAGTAGGTAGAAGAGACCAAGATAAGCCTAAACTGTGCTCTGGGCTGGAAACACAGGTTGTCAGCTCTGCAGCCAGCTAATGAGAGATGAAAACAGCCTTTGTCATGGGAGTTTTGGGTGGGGTGGCTTCAAGAATACAATCCTATCACGCAGAACTTAGCTAGATGGGCAGAGCAAGATGGATAGCAGATTTTACTTTTAGATTTCTGTTCTATGGCATCTGTCCTTCCTTATCTTAGGTAAATCCATTCCTGTTGATACATTCTAAAAAAAGGAACATTTTGTGAAGTGTGCATATTATGCAAATCACAGAATCACAGGGGTTGGAAGGGACCTCTGGAGATCATCCAGTCCAACCCCCCTGCCAGAGCAGGGATACCTAAAGCAGGTTGCAAAGNATCCTGTTGTCCACCAGGACTCCCAGGTCCCTTTCCACCGAGCGGCTTTCCAGCAGGTCAGCCCCTAACCTGTACTGGTGCATTCCTCTCCAAGTACAGTACCTTATACTTGCCCTTGTTGAACTTCATGAGGTTTCTCTCTGCCCAACTCTCTAGTTGGCATATACATATTATGCAAATTTGCACAAATATGCTATCAGCATGCTACTGACTGGAAGCTTAGAGAATTAAGCATAGATGTTGTAATTGCTATTGAACAATTCAGGTGTCTTGAAAGCCCCAGAAAAAGAAGGAAATGTCATAAAAGGACTGTATTTCCTTTGAAAGACATTTTTAAGAATGAATTTTTTTTTGGGGGGGGGGGGGAGGGGAACAACATATAGAAGAAATCTGCAATTTGAATGAAAAATTCACAGGAACTTGTTATCATTTCCCAAGTGTGTGGAGCCAATTAAAAAAATTTCTTTTTCTGCACAGGAGACCTAGCAGCAAGAATTAGTTGGGTAGTCTCACCTTCGTCTTGATTTTTTTCACAGCTTATAAAAAACACTGCAAATGTGATATGATTGGCAGTCTCTGCACAAGAGAGGCCAAGGACTAGAATAACAAGGTAGTTTGTAGGTCAAGAGAAAAGGGTGAATCAGTAGAGTTGGAGTAATAAACTTGCACAGCCTAGATACTCAGTTTAGCTTGGTCAGTGCTGTTAGTCTTGTACTTTAATGAACACTAAATTCACTGAGAAATGGTAGAAAAGAGGTAATAGAAGAAGGGCTGGATGGATCCAGGCACTGGAAATGTGATAAAGAACCTTTCACCTCAACTTTTATTTCACAATAAAGCAGAACCGTTTAAAAGAAGTTAAACGAAGTTTCTGAAATGAATGTAGTCAAGATCAGAAATTCTTATAGTTCTTAGTATCTATTGACTCTTCAGTGATCTCTGAAGAATATAGTCTTTGTCCCACTTTATGATGGACAGGTGAAAAATCCCCATAGTATTTAACACTTTTAGCAAACTCAGGAAAAAGTGCAGGAAATAAATGTAAATAGATACTGAAATAAATCAGATAATGATTCTGACTTAGGGCTGTTTTAAGTTCAATATGCTGTTGTCACTTCATTACTAAGACCATTTCATGTAAAGGGTGATATTTTCCAGTGCATTCCATCTGATTTTTCTTAAAAATATTATTCCTCCATTAAACATATTTACTTCCCAGAGAAGTCCAAATAAAATTCACAGTTCATATTAAAATCTATATTAATTTCCTCAGGGCAGATTTATTAAGCAGCAGAAGACAAACTGTTCCAAATAATTTAAAACAGGAATATTCTGCAGGAGGGAAGGAGAAAGAGATATCATTTCCTTTTTCCTGTGTTCTGAAGACTTTCTCCGCATTCATTGCTACTTTTCATTATCAGCTATTTACTTTCTTTTGTGGCATCATTGGCTCAAAATACCAGCAGGCCTATTTTGAAGCAGTTCTCCCAGAACGTGTCATATTATTTCTGTCATTTTTGTGTTCGCACTATGCTGGATGGTAAAGACATAAATTAAGACACAATGCTGATTTATTAATGATCTTACTTTATAAATAATATCCATAAATATTTCAATATATGTCGAGTAGCAACATGAATAGGTATTATATGCATTGGTGTGCTAAGTTAATGAAATAGAGATTTTTTTTAACATGTCTATTTACTGCAAGAAGCTAACAATGCACTATCTCAAGGTTCATTTCTAATAGTTCACTATTTTAACGATGAATGTATTTGAAGTTAGAACTCCATTTTTAATGAAGTAGTTATCCTGCTTGACCATACGTAGCTTTAAAGGTCAATTTTTTTCATTAATTAATCTATGTTAGTGAAATGAACTTCACGAATTCAAAAAAGATACGGTCCTAATGCAATGTAAATAAAACAAAACATGAGCTAAAAAAACAACAACAAACCAACCAACCAACCAAAACCACCAAAAAACCAGAATGCCAGTGAGCTTGGAAATAAGTTTGTACAATAACAAGACAGACTGTGATGGTCTTTTTAATATGTAACAGATAATACAGTATTAGCACAGTTTAAAAGTAGCTCATCTCTGCATTAATTTCATGATATAAGCAGTTGTATTTGGAAAGCATTGAAGTCATTTGGATTACACAGTTTTTCTTGAGAGAAGAGAGTTGAAATACTTATGTGACCTGAGTGGTACTCACGTGCCCCTCAGCATTTGCAGTACTACAGTTTAGCTTTGCTGTCTGTCTT
Organism: Burhinus bistriatus; assembly: GCA_013397275.1. Taxonomy (NCBI): domain Eukaryota; kingdom Metazoa; phylum Chordata; class Aves; order Charadriiformes; family Burhinidae; genus Burhinus; species Burhinus bistriatus. The sequence goes on along the minus strand of VYXH01010821.1, from coordinate 71,440 downwards.
GCAGAATAAGTATTTAACTTCTGAATACATAAGTAACTATACGGAAATTTATAAGGTCAGATGCAGAACACTTTAGTCTGCCGTGGGGGTGTTTCACTGATTTCCTTATGTTTATAGCAGTGTAATTCTTTAAAGGATTTATTGTAATTAAAAATAATAAAAAATAATAGTTATAGGAAATGATCTAAGAAAAAAATTACATAATGAACAATGCCAGGATTTAGTAAAAAAGGTGAACATAAGGCACTATCAGAACTAGAGCAAACACATAGAGGTATCAGTTAGCCAAACTCTCTTAAGAGGTCAGCTGTCTTTTGACATCATTCAAATAATTAGATCAGCTATGAACTTTTATTTTTCCCTGTTTTAGAACTCATGGAGGTGGGTATACAAATGCCCTTTGTTGAGTTTATTCCTTCAGATTGGCAGATGACACTTACATGTTATAATGAGGAAGCTGAGATTCATGGTCAATGGGAAGGAAGTCCTGGTTCATGACTCAGTAAACAGATAAGTGCTGTCCACACTGACCACAGCACAGCCTGGTTTGGTACCTTCCTGGGTTACATGTTGGAGCATTCTGAACATTGCTTACTGCCACAGTTCCCTAGGTACCATGGGTGACGCTTGCCTGTATGCTCAAACCACATACTATCTCTTTACTAATATTTGTTTACTCATATCAGCAAGCAGTAACTAGTGTACTCATTTGACCACTGAAATCCTGATTACATCCAGCTATGTTTTCGTGACAAATTTTGAATTCTGTACTAAACCAGAAGTTTATTGTATGATTCTATTTTTAGTATGGAAAGACTACAGTAGTTATGACTGAACCAACCAGAGGAAGCACAATGTCTGTTTGCCTAAGAAATTCTTAAAGCTTTCTCAGTTCTTAGGAATTATGTCATTCTCTATAAATACTATGAATAAATCCTAATGGTATTAGATACTGTCAATATGAAACATTTAAGTCACCTTGAAGGTTCTTTTCCTGTGCAGGTTATACACTGATATACACTGAAAAGCTTACACTGTCTTATAATCATATTTATTTCTGTGCCCTCTTTTTAATATATAAAGCTTCTTGTTAGAAGAGAATTTATACTCTGGAGGTTAATTTAGCATAATATACATACCAGAATCACATAAGCTGTTAAAGTCCTTTGGATTTTAGTGTAATTTTTCACTTCATAATGATATAGCTAGATTCTGATTGCCTTCGTACTGATCTAAACCAAAATAATAACACCAAAAGGCATGGACTTGGTAACTTTTTTCATAGTTTTTGTGATACAGACAGGACTACTATAGGACAGGGCTGTTACTGAAACAATACATTTCCCATGCATTTCTTAGCTAGAAAGTGACAGTATCGTCTGAGTTTGTGAGAATTTTATCTCCTGAATCATCACCTGTATCTGAATTCTGTACCTGTACTAAACTGTAAGTTCAGGTTTTTTATGTCAAATTGCTGAAGCAATTTCTTTAACAAGCTAAGTACAAATCTGGATGAATGAAAACAGAGGTGAGAGCAGGATCTGGCCTAATCACTTCAAATAAAGCATACTTGGGAACTCTTAACACCTAATCAGTTAAGCTGTTTGTTTTCTGTTCTAAAAACAAATACTGTAAAAACATCACTATAAATGCAACATTCTGCAAAAGATATGGTAACTCTTCAAAAGCAGTATAATTGCAGCTTCAAAAAAGATTTCAGGAAATCTTCACAGTAGGAAAAGCAATGATTATTCAGTCAGAGTAAACTATTAACACATGCCAGAGAAGCGGCATCAGTAAGGTATCTTGCCGACCCTACCAGCACTTGCCCTGCAACTCCTCTTGCTCATTCTTGTTTGAACCCTTTCATCTGCAGCCCAGGTTGTGGACTACTGAGAAGACATTGCTCACTGATGAAGGCCATAGGGCCCATATGTCCTTGGTGTATACAATAGTTTTATAGCATTGTGATAAGAGCTTTTTCCCAAGGAGTATGTCCAACTCATCCAGACACAAATTTGACCTTAGACTGCAGACGTTTCCTGAGGTCAGATCTGGACAACTCTGGAGTGTATTGGGCATCTCTAGGTACTAGTTAGAGTGTATATGTTTGCCATCTTCACTTCCATAGGCACCTCTCTGTTTAGCAGGGCTCTGGCAAGCTTAGAGAACTTTGCTAGCAACAGCCAGGCCAGATCTCAAGAAATAGCACTGCTGGGGACCTGATCTGGCATCTATGGAGGATTATGGAGGAGTTTCTGGTTTATCTTGCCAGCTGGGCTAACTAGAGAGGCAGAAAGGGTTTTCTAGTCCTTTTCATTAAAGAATTTGAGGTATAGAAGTCCATTGAAAGAAAGCAGGACTACTTACCCGTATGGCAATGAAGTGTGATGTGCAGATAAGCTAAAGGATGATTTTACAGGGGCTTGTGGTTTTGGGGATGTTAAGTAGTATGGGATAGTTGTTATGCTGTGGATCATTCAAGCTGAAGTGCCACATGGACATGACCTGTCCACTCCAAAATGCCTAAAGACAAGATTTCTATGATCCAGGTCACAACATTTGGCAGAGGGAACTGGGATAGTCCAAGTCAGGGTAATCTCTAGTAAGCCTACATGAGACAGCGTGGAAATGTCTAGTTGTTTTGCTTTGAAGCAGTCAAATTGCAGACTTTGCCCACTCTTTCAATGAGATGAAAGTAATTTCTACAAGACAATCAGTACATGGCCTGTATACCATATGGGTCCTACTTAGCATCTCAGTACCTAAGTAGTTCACTGTGCCACAGTGTAAATCACTTGATGGAATCGGTATGACATCTCATCCCCAAACACTTCCTAGTGTAGGAAAATTACTGCATGAAAGTTTAATGGGCATATTCTGCCCTTTTCACTTTCATTTTTAAATACAAAATTATTATGTATCTTTTCAAAGGTGAACAACAAGGAATACCAGTCTTCTGAGTTCTTTGTAAGGTTTTTCTTTCTTTTTCTAATTAAGTAATTCTGTTTCTACCTAGCCATATGAAAGGCAAGTGTGTGAAAAATTGTATCATATGGATGAAGAACAGATAATGTTCTACTCATGAATTTATCATTCTTAGAATAAGGTTGCCATTCTTTTTCTTTCCTGCAGAAAGCAAAAACATATGCAGATATGGTATGATGAGTTAGAATATTTTTGAACTGGTTTTATGCTTCCATTGTTTGAATTTAAAAGATCTGAAATATTTAAATAAAAAACCCAGCAAACTCCTAAGTAAGTGGATGACATTTCAGTATTCTCCCCATAACTGAGGAATGTAAGACATGCTTGTAAGGCTGCTTGTATACTTTGAAAAGTATTACAGACTTATTAAATTAATTTCTTGATGTGTCTAATTGCAGTTGATCACAAAGCATATAGTTTCAAGAAGACTTGTGAATAGTTGTGTAGAATGCAGACAGTAGAAAGACTTCTCTTAACCTCTATTAAATAATGTGTAAAGGTAAAGCGTATCGGTCTGAAATGTATCGAAAATCTCATACCTCTTTTCGGTGAGGTCCACTATCCAGTTTTGTTGGGCTTGGGAGGCCCATGGTAGAAAAAGAAATCAGGTATTTAAAAAATACATTAGTTCAGCTACTTTTTATCTTCTATGCTATATTAAGATTAAATACCACTTTGTTTTGAAAAAGTTACTTACTATGCATGTGAACATTTTCATTTGGATCCCGAGCGCACTTCTGAGGTGATTCTCCCTGTTGTCCACACTTATGGAGCTTTCCTTTGCCTTTCAGAGCAGTCCTAAAGCATGCAAACTATTTTCAGACGCTAACCACATTAAACTACTGTTCAACTGTCCGTAGGTAGTTGGTCCACCAAACTAGGATAGAGTTAGTCTGGAATAAATATCTGCAAAAGCCTTTAATGGTGTTGAAACTGTTTTCTCAGGTCTGTGAAGAGTTCTCCTCCCAGGAGCACCAGAGGGAGTGTGCCGCAGCAGCACTCCCATCCCCTTGCCTCCCCATTGCGTAAACAGGCTTTCCATATGTAAGGTGTGCTGGTTTTGGCTGGGGTAGAGTTAATTTTCTTCATAGTAGCTAGTATGGGGCTGTGTTTTGGATTTGTGCTGGTAACAGTGTTGATAGCACAGGGATGTTTTTTGCTATTGCTGAGCAGCGCTTGCAGAGTCAAGGCCTTTTCTGCTTCTCACACCGCGCCCCCCAGCGAGTAGGCTGGGGGTACACAAGGAGTTGGGAGGGAACAAAGCTGGGACAGCTGACCCCAGCTGACCAAAGGAACATCCCATACCGTATGTCGTCGTGCTTGGCATATAAAGCTGGGGGAAGAAGAAGGAAAGGGGGGGTGTTTGGAGCGATGGCATTTGTCTTCCCAAGTAAACATTATATGTGATGGAGCCCTGCTTTCCTGGAGGTGGCTGAACACCTGCCTGCCGATGGGAAGTAGTGAATGAATTCTTTGTTTTGCTTTGCCTTCGTGTGCGGCTTTTGCTTTACCTATTGAACTGTCTTTATCTCAACCAATGAGCTTTCTCACTTTCACACTTCTGATTCTCTCCCCCATCCCAAGTGGGGGGAGTGAGTGAGCAGCTGCCTAGTCCTAATTGCCAGATGGGGTTAAATCATGACATAAGGAAAGACTTAGCTGATATAAAGTAGTTACTGTAAAATAGCTTGTCAAACAAGATTTAATAAAAATTGTAGGTTGCTGATTTTTTCTTTCATAAGCCCATCGTATTCCCACTGTCTTTTTTATAAGGAGTGCAAAATAAGCCAATGCATGGATACTGCAATAGTACTTTAGCTGGTGAATCTTTCAATAAATCAATATTAAAGCAGCATATTTAACTGATTATCCCACTTTAATTAAACACACCTTTCTAGAGGATCTCCCTTTAAATATCTATTGGCTTGCTTTTTAAAATTCATATTCTATTTAAATCATTATTGGATTAAAGTGTGATATTTAAGCTGTACATTGGTAGCAACAAAGGAGTGGACAGCCAAATATATGGTGTGATGATTGTTTTCCATTCAAGCCAGATTTTATTCTAGTTTCTGTGAAGTTACAGTCTTTTAACTATAATCAGAATTAATCCGCTAGTTAAAATACTAGTTTCGTCACTATATCTTCTAAAAAATATTTAAATGAGTTTATCAAAGTGGATTTTTTTAATTTTTTCTTTAGTAAACTCTTCACTGTGCACTGTATCTTCTATTTCTGATGTCATTGATGCAGTGATTACATTCTCCTTGTAATCACAGAATGAAATGTAACTTCTAAGTAAAGGCTAAACAAATCTGGCTGAATATCATATTTGGAATGTGATATCTTTCTATTTGCCATTAACTGTAAGTGTTAATGCAGTAGACATCTATGTATTTGTCCGAACACGTATAGGTATTTACAAGTATACATGTACCCAAGATGAACAGGAAGTAGTACAAGAAGTGTGTGAGTTGTACAAAAGGCACAGGTTATCATCTTGCCTACTCAGGGATTGTGCTTCAAACGATGGTGCCTTTAGAATGAACTTGAGAAGTGGCATGCCTTTTTGCTTTCAGAAACATAGGGAAAAATGAAAAACCAAATGCAATGATGAAGGTTCAAGAGCCCTATGATGTAGTTCACAGCTAGAATCATAAACTTTACTTCTTTGAAAGATTGGTGAAGTGCATCCAGTTCCAAGTGTACTGCAGACTGACCTGTTCTGCACAAAGACTTGTTAACTGATGGAAGTTACACATATTATATTAAAGAAACCTGAGAAAAGGGAACAGAATAGCTATAGTTCAGGCTTCTTTATTGTTTGTAACTCAATCTGCCAAACACCACCCAACTTTTATTTTGTTAAAACTGTTTCATTCAACAGGCATATATTCCTTTTTTATTGTTAGTCAGAAATACGTGTGATCCTTTCAAAAAGTTTTTTCAAAACACTTCAGACTTTTTGATATAATGATATTTTTTTAAAAAGTATTAATAATACTGCCTAATAAGTATGAGCTGTAATGCAAGTGAGTGAACATTCAGTATGTGATACAAGCCAAGCTAGAAAGGAAAATGAGATGCTGAAAAAGAATCCATTTATTCGGTCTCTCAGAGATTTAGACTTGTAACACGCAAGACAAATGAATGTTCATATATATGCATATGTTTTGTACTGCATAGTTTAATTCTGGAACCTGTTGGGATACGTAAGACAAGGAAAAATGAAATTCATACTTCAATGATGCCCTTAAAATTCCTTTTCTGCCTAAAAGAAAGAAGGTATTGCTTATGACTTGATTGACTGTGCAGGGCATGAATTTTAAATAGATTTTGTCTTTTCCTAGTCATTAATTTAGCAAGCAGCATAGGATATCTTGTATTTTGGAAATGAAGTTCAGAGAGATTCTCCTGGTTTGCATTTGTGACAATATATATTTCATGACATTTCATGTTTCACATTGAGCTAAAAGTATTACTGACTTCTCTTTCTTACTTTTATGGTCATTTGCTATAAGTCAGCTCCTCGAGCAAATTGAAAGGCCTCTGCAATGCTTGATAATCTGTGGCACGTACCATGAAGAAGTACCAAATGACTGCATATATCAAGACACTGCAACTAGTGCTTCTTTTAATGTGAAAATCTATATGAAACTGAGCCAAGTATGCTGTATGATATAATTGGCTCAGTACAACCTATTCTTGCAAAAACATTCTTTCTGATGGTAAGAGCTGAATCCCAGTAGGTGATTATTTCTTCTGTGATTAGAATATGTTTTGAATCCTATTATAGATATAGTGCTCCAGATCTTATGGCTGAGTTGTGAGTTGAGTGATATCTAGCATTTTTCTTAATGCCTTCACTCTATGAATCACATAGATATGTTAGAATCTTACTAGTTCTCATTTTTTAAAACAGAATAATGCCATTCCTCATATATGCAGGAAAAAGAAATGCTTAATGGCTTAAAAATAAGGTAACAAAAACCACATTAAGTGAAATAAAGAACAATTCTCAATTCATTATCTCATTTTGGACATATTTTTTGACAGTTTGGAGCTTGAATATTAAATAAGCTTTATGATATTTGGCCCCATACTTTACTATTATGCCTTAAATCTCTACCAAGTTTAAAGTAAAAATAGCAGATGAAATATCAGCTCCCTTCAGAAAAAGAAAAACCAACCCTGAAAAATATCTTGATATTCAGCTAACTCAGTAATATGTGAATCTGTTTTCTTTTAATTTTCAAACAAACAAAACATATAATAAAATTCATTGTTAAAGCATATATTTACTCTTTTCTGCTACTGTAAACTTAATGGATTGTAGTCTAGATTTGAATTTTACTCAAGGGCAACACTCATCCTCCTTGAATAAAATAAAAATTATATCAAGTAATGCTAAGTGAAACGGTAAACAGTTGAGAATGTAAATCTGCCTTATTTCTCAATACTACTCTTGAATATACAAAGTATTTAATAAAGTTATGTTCAAACATATCACTAGACAGCTTTTACATTAGAAATATGACAAGTATCTTCAATCACATTTGATAGCCAAACTGTTCTACTTTTAAGAAAACTGTAAACTACACAAAAGTTTTCTTCCTGAAAAAGCCCCTGCATTTGTCTGTTCGTATTGATACGACAGCTTGTGTGTGAGTGGATTGAGCCACAGATTTTAAATATGATTTCTATCTTTGAAATATTTCATCAGAATATTTGTGATCAGCTAAAATGCCACCTAGCTGTTGTTACAGACCTCCATAAATGAAGTAGATTTCTATAGCCCAGAAAAGCTCATCTAGTTTGGCTTTTTAGTAACTGCAGTTGTATTTATGCAGCATCTGCAACAGGTGCTCTCCTGAAACACCTGTCCTGTAAGTAAATGTTCTTTTATCTGGGGAAAGTTTAAACAGGTTCTGTCAATTCATTCAAATATCATTGCATTGTTTAATATATGCAGTAGTTATTATACTGACCACAGCAGCCACATGCATTGTTTCGTAGTCCCATTTTTCTCTTCAGGTAATTATTTAATGGATTGTTTACGTAGACAAATATAAGACATGAAATGACAGGAGTTTCCAAATAGATGCTTAATTTTGTTTATCTGGTTTTTGGGAAATTTTAGGTCCTTCTGGAGCAGGGGGTGGATAGTGCTAGAGGTTGAAGCAGAATTTGAGTAAGCAAAGAGTCATACTTTCACCTCACAACTTCTCATCAACAGCCGGCATCTGGATGGAGATGTACATCTAAAACTGCTCCCTTGGCTTGTCTGCCTCCCCTCGCTGTCTTTGAAGTCAAGCATATACATTGTTGTATCCTCCTTTATGCTGGGAGTAAAAAAGTAGTCCTCAGCCTTCAATGCGAAACCACTTTTGCATTGCAGTGACTGAAAAAATTATGGCGTTAGTCTTGTGAGGAAAACAGAAGGGGGAGGATAGTTTCACAGTACAGTAGTTCTTCTTATTACTAGAGATGTGTAATAATACAGGATGAGTAGTATTCTACATACTGTTTATTCAGTAAATACCATAATTATTTTATCTTTGCAAGAAGACATCGTTATCAGGATTGTAACAGAGAAAACTACCCACACTTGAACAGCTGCTGAATCAGCAAAACACTTAAATCTTTGCTTATGTTTTGCTTGCTTCAAAGGGGTAATTTAAACCTTTATTTAAACTTAAGCAGAAGTAATAAGACTACATGCACTAAAATCCATCCTTCACAAAAATGAAGTCTTACTATACTTGCATAGTTCTTACATTTTTTAGAGCACTGAGACTTCAATAAAAGTTAGTAACATGGCCCCTCTGTCAGAAGTCATGCCGCTATAGATTAATAAATTTGGGAACTAATATTTTTAAAAAACTTGAAAATATAACTTGATAGCCCTGCAATCATTAGAAGAAAAAAATGAATAGTATTTGAAAAACCAAATCCTTCCATCTGCCTGCCTGCAGATTTAATCAGTTGGAGCACAGTAGGAAACAACTTTGTTAAGCTTCATACTTTGAAAGATTTCAAACTACTTTCCATTGTCTAAAACTACTCAAATATTATGGCATTTTAAATATGATGTATGCTACCAGCAATATATTAAAATTATTATATGAAATTGATATTATTTCTAAAGGGTTTTGGTATTTGTATTTTCTATTTTTGCTAAAGGTCTAGATGCCTAGGTGTGACAAACAGTGAGACAGAAAACTTAAAAAGTTTCATAAGGGGGAGTAGAAGGCCAGTCAATATATCAGTAATACTCTGTTTATTATCTTTGCTAACAGAGTGTCTGTATATCCCCACGTAAGTACTAAATAGGTTTGATAAGCTTTTGTAGTTCTAAGGTGACAGGATGCTCATGTAATACTTGAATAAAATTGTCATGTTCCCTCTAGACCTTGTCTTGCTATTCTTATAATATAAAACATTATTTATCTGAACTCCCTTCAGTGGGACTTATTTACATGACTGAAATATGTTCATGTGGATAAAGTCTGCAGAGGGGGCTTCTTCACATATTACGTATGCAAGTATAGTGTTACTCATGAGTAAGATATGTAATACCTTGTTGCTTAAATGCCTCACACAGTACAACACTTTCAAAATAGTAAGTAATGTAAATACAGGTATTTTAATAAAATAAATACTTCTGTGCGGAGTGGTTTGAAAATTTCTTTGGGTAATATTTGTTAGTAAATATAGAATAATATTTTAAATTATCATATTCATTTATTTTGAATCAAATTTTCTTAACTTTTATACCGATTGCATAGTACACCGTATGAAACACATCCTATGGAGGGGGGTTCTGCAAAATGGCTTTTTGTAAAGTATTTCAATATCCTTTTAGTGCCTAAGAGTGTTTTCCTAAAACTGTTTATACACTCTTTGCTCAATTCTAATCAAATTCTTATTGACTGAAGATTGTTCTAGTAAGTGTTAATACAGTACACTGAGGCAATCAACTTTCAAAAGACAGGCAGTATTTATGTAATTATTTAGACACTAATATAAAGAAAATAAGTGCATCTATTCATATTATATTTTTTTCTGGAGAAAGTAAAAATGTAGATAAAAAAAGTAAAATCATCTGCTTTCTGTATCTCTGGTACATAGGTAGATTTAAGTGCCAGAAATCGAAGGCACTGATGTGAACTGAAGTATGTTTTCAAGTGAAAATGGCTTAGTAGCTTGTAAACCACATAAGAATTTTATTAAGAAAGTGACTAATTCCCATTTTATCTCTTTCTTTTTTACATACACTTTTGTAATTTATTTCCAATTCAGTTGAAAAAAGGAAGTAATTTCATGAAGACTAAGGATAAATTTTTCTAGTTTTGTATGCTTTAAATAAACAACATTTTCTTAAGGTGGAGCACATAAATTGACAAAGCATTCTTTATTTAGAAAAAACTTATCTACTAGTTTAGTCAAAGAAAAATATGTAAATATGTTTGCTGTCTGCTTTGTACAATTGGTGGATAAATATAACTTGTATACTTTATACACAAAATATGGGGAATTGCTTCTGAAAATGGGTAGGGGAGTGAACAGACTTTTTGAACAATACAGAGTGCAAAATTGTGAGTGACTAAAAAGGTACTCAGCAATTCACAGATAGGCATGTTAATAAATGCTTTGTAAGTTCACATATGTAATGAAACTAAATGAATCTGTGGAAGTTTGTCATTCGCAAGAATCAATAATAACAGAAGCAGTAATGCAGAAAGCATGCTGCTGTCCTTATTTAGAACTTGGCATCTGGTGCTTTGGTTTTGTTCATACTCCTGGAATAATCTCCAGATATTAATCTTCTGGACAGTGGTATTGAAAATTTCTCGGTATTGAATAGAGCTAATCTTACTTTATTGACCACAGTTATCTATCTTTCCTGGGATTCCACAGAAAGCAAAGGAAACAGATCTGTTTCGTTTAGAGTACTTGCATAAAATATCCTGTGTATCCTGCATTGAAATATTGTATTCATTGGATTCAACCTCACTGAATGTATATGAATAAGATTACTACTATCGATTTATGGTGAATATCAACTAGAACCAAGCAGTACTATATCATACTGTGTTTTAATGATTTGTGTAGACTTGTTTCTCTTTTGCACAGACATAGCAAAATGAATTTGTTTCTTGACTGAGACTTTCAATTAGTTAATTACATAGCTGAGAATGTTTTGTGTGTGTGATATTGCAGTTTTCTATAAAACAATTAATTTGCTTTAGTTCCTAGATGACTTTTCTCTTGTCATGAATGCTTTTTCTTTATCATGCAGGATATAGTATATCATTATTGGAGAAAACAATTTATGATGAATATCTCTGGTAATTCACTTTTACAGTGTTTTGGTAAATGAAAGCATAAAATGTATATTGATGATAATTAAGAAGTAAAAGGAACACTTTTAATGTTTTTTTTTCCCCATGTACTGTTTTGCTGAACTAACAGCACTGTTAATTCCACTTTTAAACTGGTTGTACTTTGGGAACACACATAATTATCACACTAAGCTGTATGATATATTAAGATCAAGGAAAATAGCACAGTGTATTGTAATTCTAAAACAGCTAGGCTGCAATGACATCTTCTTAAATCAGGTAAGTGGAAGAACAGGTTAGATTTTAAGCAAGTTGTACCTGTAAGCCGACTGTTTTTCCTGAAGGCTGTGCTGCCAGTCATAGTCCAGGGGTTCAGGGAACAGCAGAGTTATGCAGCTGTCTAGTTGGTTTTTTGCGGTTACCTGGATGGATCTGCTCACTTGACCGAGAAGTACTGTGGCATGTCCCTGGTCATCAAAAGCATCAGCATTACCTGCCAAAAGGGCAGCGTGTTTGCTGCTGTCATTTCCCATTTTGCTGACAGGTCAGGTCTTGCAGGCAGAGCTCCCACAGAGCAGTGTCCAGGTCCTGTCCCAGTGAACATATGGAGAATATAGACATCAAGGAGGATCTGCTCAGGGTATTTGCAAAACATACTTGCAGCTATAAAATCGCATCCCTTTTCTCAAGCCTTGCAAGCCTTGCTGAACGTATTCTGGTCTACTGAGATGCTGTACTTTAAGAAAAATTCTTAAGTGTTGAAAACTATTGTGAATTCATAAATTAAGTAGAAGTTTTATATAAATCACATTGTTCCTCTTCTCTGTGCTCCAGCTGATTTCTGAGTGAAGCTTAAGATGACTGTTTTGATGTAAAAATCCAGACTCGAGTTGCTCTTGATTACAAAAGAGAGCCATCTCTTTTGCATGATTTCACTTCAGATTCTTTCATCCCTTTTACTTTGAAAGGAAAGGAGGCTGGCCAGTCAACTTTTTAAAATCTGAAGTAGCAAAAATCAAAGCTAAAAGCTGTGTTAAAGCTTGACAGTGCAGATCATCAAAGCTTTAATTAAATAGCCTTTGTTGATTAATTAAGAATGACTTGCAAAGAGGAAACAATGGATCCTAGCACTTTTCCTTTTCTGTCTCGTAATTCCTCAAAGTTCTTATTACCTCTGATTACCACTATCTTAATACATTAAAATGTGCCAGAAAACAGTTTCTGAAGCTGTTCTCTGGCTTTGAGACCAGCTGGTACCGTATGGCTTCTTCCATAAATCTAAGCTCTCTTCCATCTCCAAAGCAGGGTGACCACATTGAAAGTACCTGCTGGGAATGTTCCTTGGCCTGCATTAACCCCTGAGATGTGTGGAGTCAAACTGTGGAGTCTGCTATTTGGCTTGGGTCCAAACTGTGGCTGGGACTGTGCTAACGACAATGTGAATGATCATGTGCTCGTATTTAGGCCTATTTAGATCTTTTTAGATCAATAATATTGCTGTAACCTTTTATTCTTTTAGAGGGAGTTGGTTCTGGTTTTGTTTGGCTTGGTTTTCCATTAGAAATTCTAATTTAGTATAAGAAATGCTGTAGCTGTGCCTTTGATCCACAGTTAACTTGAGTGATTTCCAGCATTCTGTGCTTTCAGATATTTGTATGAGGTAGATGCTAAGATATCTCTAAGAGTTTTAAAATATAGTACCTAGCAATTTAAATAATACATGAAGCCTCACAAAAAACCAAGTAGTTTTTAGCAGCAAACTACTTGATCCCAGATCCTTTTCTTTGTTGCTGATTATGGTATTACAAATGACCTTGATGACAAATGGAGTCTAATTCAAAAATTCAAGTCAAACATTACGTACATCAGTAGCATTCAGGAAAGTCTGCCTGTAAAGATGAAGTTACCTTGAAATTGTTTTGTTCTAATATATATTGAAATTACTTGTTTCTGAATTGGGCTTGTCTTGTGACAAAAGTTCTTTTTAGAGAGTATTTTACTCCTCAGTGATTATATTTAATGTTCATTAATGTTAGTAGACTATTTACAGACAGTTTCAGGAAAATAAATCCCTTTACTGTTGTGCAATGAGCTGTTGCTTGATGGATCTAGAGTCTCTTTCTCTGTGTTTCCATAATCAGAGTTGTTACATATCAAGCAAAAGGACTAAGGAGCTTTCTTGCATCTTTATTCTAGGAGAGTTCTCTTCAACATTTTCCTTTGGCAAATCTAAGGACTATAAAGATTGTTTTTTCTGTCTTTCTCTTTTATAACTCTAGGAACCTGTGATATAGTGATATTTTCCATGCCTCACAATCATTCTTTTTCTGCTTTATCATCTATTTCTCATTTCAGGGATTTCCTAAAGGATTGTGAGAGAAGCAAATTATTAGTAAATTCAATTTGCAGACAACAAGTTTTAAAAAAGCAACCTAAGGGCATCCTGTATGAAATTACACTTTTAGAAGTTCAGAAATTGTGAAGTGTAGGATTTCAATACAGTACATCCCATTTGTTTCCTGTGTTAGAGGCAGCCAAGCCTGAATCATTGGCCATAAGAAGGTCAATAAAACAGCATTCGTTACCTGGAGAAGGGAGGCAGGGCCATCTGTCAACGTCACCTTTTAATAAAATTTCCCAAAGGATACACACTGCAATACCAAAGGGAACTAGCTTATTTAGACAGAATGACCCTTGCAGTAACTTTGCCTTCATCCTCACTGGGATGTCAGTCATCACTATGCTACTGTGAGGCTGTTTCCAGACATTTTGCAAAAGCTCATATGATTAAATGTTTCTTGAAAATGGTATTCACTTGAATTTAACCAGATTCCCAAATGAGTAAGGGCATTCATGACAAAAGTCTGCAGGATCAAGCCCTTGTCGAGGGAAACTAATGTATTTTGTGATACGTGAAATTCCGTCCTCCCTTCTGTGGGACCTGACCATCCAGAAAATTGTTCATGTTCATATAATTAATACATAATTTGGCAGTTATTAATCACCAAGCTATAGGATATTGCATGCAAGAGTACTTTGCCATATCCTGTGTCAAAACTGTATTTGTGTATTGAACATGAATTTAATCTGTTCAAAGGAAGAAAGGAAGCTCAGTGATAAGGACACATGGTTGAATAAGGGCAGTGTTGAGTTTTAGCCTTTCCTGGCTAAAGATTTTATGGATGAATTTGTTTTCTTATGCAGGTTTGGTGTCAAATTAAACTTTTTTTTTTTTTTTTAATTAGACATATCCCCCTAGATTTCACTTTTGCTGCTGCACTAGCATATGATGGTACCAACAGAAGTTACTATTTAATCAAGTTTGGTTTACTCTCTTCTGTGAAGAAAGAAGCATGTAAAGACATTGTCAGATTCAATTCTAGTATATCAGCAATATTTTTCATTGTTTTGTTTGGTGTTGATGATGATTATACTGGTAGAATAGTACATTTATTATAGAATTGTAAGCAAGGAACAGTAATATATATTTTTGAATTTGTTAACTATTATTGATTAACTATGAAAGCCTGGACAAATCATTTTTCCTTTCTTCCTTAGTTCTGTAAAACAAAACTAAACAATCTTTAGTTAATTACAGAGGTGTTCTTTAAGAATCAATGGGTCTTAAACACTTTGCAAATGTGAAATATTGCCTCTGAGATAAATTGCATGGTTGTAGCAGAAGCATTTTTATTTTTATTGAATATTAAACCTAAAAGCTGTGGTCAGCAAGCAACATGAGTTATATAAAATAATACTGGTTCTTGCATTAGCATTTGTTAAAGGTACATGTCTGTCCCACTCAGTGCATGACAGATTTGAAACTCATACAATCATTAATAGAATCATCATATTTACAGCTATATTTAGTTATGCACGTATTATAAGGAATCTTAAATATCTTCTCTGGTTTACTTACTGTCTGCTTTCTCAGGCTTAGAAAAAACATCTCAAGAACCTTTTAAATGTAGTTATCATTCTTACACACACACATTTTAATCTGGTTTTTAGCCTTTTATGAAGGATATCAATAATCTCAGTTATCTCATATCATACTGCTGTAGAAGTTGGCAGCACTTTCTGTACCTTTGCAGGGGCAATATTATGTATGCTAAACTACTTAAGCTATGAGTTCCAACTTCTAATATTTCTTCTGCTGCTGAACTTTCCCCCAGATCCCTCACGCTGGAGAATTTGAAAACCAGAATTATTTTCTTCCCATAATCTTTCTGAGAGAAAAATGAACCAGTATCCCTAGAACATTGTATTTCAGTTGAAGAGAAAATCATGCTTCCAGAAATCTCTCCTTTCTTTATGAACTCACAACAAAACATTACAATCTGTTTTGCACTTCCAACATCTTTTCAAGAGGAACCTTTCCTTTCTTTCATACCATGCTCTAGTGAAATCCACAGAAGAAAAAAGGGAGACATCCATAGGTTTTCTAGAAATTTATGATTAATTCCAGAGTGGGAATCAGCTTTCTGATAACCACAACTCAGCACTTCTGAATGTATTACTGTAATAAATTACACTAAATGTAATTTTAAAGATTGAATAAAAGATTTATTAATTTGGTATACTGGCCTTAAAGAGTGTAAAATACTAACTTCCAAATTGTATTGGGAATGAATTTGACATACTGCTTTGTTGGTTGTGTGAACACACCTTTTCCGTATCTGAATGATTCCCTGCGTAGACTGCCAGAACTACGTTTTTTCGTGTATATTTTACATAAGTGCTGAAGAATAGTAAATACTATGTGCATAACAGTTGTTCAAAGATCTTTGACAAAGCTGAAGGAGATGAGAGGGCACACTAGAAAACAGGGGAAAAAAAATGAAAAAAATCACCTTTTATTACTTTTTTTTGCCAGTTACTTTACCTTACAAACTAGGAAGCTATTTCATCAAAGCTCTTCACAGCCTGCTTGTCAGAGGCACATATTCTGAGGAAAGATAGATTTTTTTTTTTATAGCCACTGAAACAGAGAGACAGTTAGTCATCAGGGGAAGGGAATGATTACTGTAACCCCAAACTGAATTTCCTTTAAGAACACCAGCACAGGGACCAGTTAGCAGACTGGGAGCAAAAAAAGTAGCGTGGGTATGAGGGCTAGGGGCTTACTTGCATTGAGGTAAAAAAGTGCTTTAGAGGTATTTCTTTCATTTATGTCTCTTCTCATCATCTTTTTATGAAATAAGCTAATGATTTTAGTAGCTTTGTTAAAAAAACAATCTCCATGTTGTACACAAGCCTTTACAGCCGGTGGTATTAAATGCCTTTGTTATATCAGTAACAGTAAAATTGTGACCCAGGATATTTTGTCTGAATTTCTGTTGTGTTTCTTGCATAGCACTGATAATATCCATTGTTCCATGTTCTTCTCCAAAGCTTTTCTGTTAGCTGAACAAAATTTTATCAGTTATAAAACAAAAAAAACCAGTTGAACTTGATTCTTGCAGGAATTTGTATAGTATCTAAACCAGTGATCATCAGAACTGGAGCATTTGTACATCACCCCTGAAGAATCAGGCTTTTAGTTTTGAGAGATTACTGCTAATTTCAGTAAAAGTGCTTTATGCTATGCTGATTTAAATGATCTTTAACACCAAGCACATAGATCACTGTTATATAAAAGTCAGAGCCAACTCAAGAGCATTTTTCAGTTTTTGAGAGACTATGTTTGTAGGAATTGTGGTATACTGAGGCAGTTGCTTAGTAGCCACATGAGTGATGCTAGACTTCTTATTAGCAGGGTTTCTGAGTCATTTAGAAACCAATTTTTAGAACACAGCTCCTTTAATTTTGAAAAAAAAGCCCCAAATATCCGAAGTCCATAAATAAAGGATGTTTGAGGCACGTCCATTCTTTTAGGAACATCATGTATTTTTTCACTTTATTTGCAATATGATTGTAGCTCTTCTGCTTCCCATACTATTGCATACAACTTTTAATTTAGGTAGAGAAATACAACAGGAATTAAAAAAAAAAAATTGGGGTGTAATGCTCTGTCAGTTACTCAGGGTATAGGCTAATGATTCCTCATCAAATGAAAAAGTTTAGGGTGCTCAGCATTCTTTGAGCACCCTAAGCTTTCCAAATTTAATTTTGAAATACAATACTTTCTCAAAATTTAAAAAAGAATGAAGTTCCATCATTTGATAAAAAGATGAACACTATCCTTTCTCATCAATAGTTTGTTTGTTTTGAAAGAGCTTTCACAGATACCTGCTGCTGATACCTAGGGAGGAATGGTGTGATTCAGGGCTTTTGGATTCCTTTCCATATTTTGGAAGAAAATGTATTCCCATGAACACACAGTCATCTTTCCATTTCCCCTAAACTTGATTATTTTGTGTCTTGCCCAAAGTTTCTTAGTTTCTAATAGCCTGCCCACCTCGTTTCTCTGCTCCGCTCCCCCCCTGCTCCCACCTTAATATTTTATTCTTTTGTAAATTGCCTTGGTCTTCCCAAGCATTTCCAGAAATCTCAATCACCATGCTCAGTAACCAGTCTCAGCTCAGTCTCTCACTTTTCCCAACCTTTGGCCAAATTCACCATCATACTTGCGGTTCCTTCCCTATTATATACATTTTCCAGATTCTTATAGTTGTCTTCTCCCATTCCCTTTCTCATTATGCAGCCAATTCTAGTTGTCATGGCTAGTCTCTCTCTCATTAAAAACAGTTTCCTTATCCTAAACTATTTCTTTAAGTAAATCTACAATCTGTTCTTCATAACCACAGGCATAGATGTCATTCTCTAACAAACTTTTCCTTTCTTTTTCATTGTACAAAAATGTGTTATTTATTTACATATACGGAGAGAATTGGCTACAAAGTAACTTGTATGGGAATAACTTGTGTGAAAGGCACGGCTATAAACCAGAATCTTATCATGAGAGTCAACAAGCCTCATGTTAGGCAATGTTATTGATCCTGTGTATAATATACAAAACAAAGGTTTTTTAGAATGCAGTCCGGATTTATTTATAATGAAATCCAAAAGATAAAAGAGAATTACAGGAAAAAATCCACGTCTTCTATAGTGTATTCAGAAAGTTTAGAAACCTTTTGGTTCACCTTAGGGGAGGATATTTTTGAGGTTATATGTACTCCATTCCAACAACTGTTCAAGACAGAGTTGCTTCAGTATTTGATAGGATCTTTGGAGCATTTAATGAATCAGTCTTTGGGAGACCTTTTTAGGGTCCAGTCTTGGCTCAACAGAGCCTTACTGACAGAAAGAGAGACACTGGTGTGGTGGGGCAGGAGGCTGCAGCTTCTCCTCTGCCTCCTTTCTTCAGCTGGGTGCATTTTACTGTGATGCCTCAGCAACAGGGAATGCACCTTCCCTGCAGAGTCCTACAAAAAGCCTGGTTACACGAAGAGCGGAGTATGGCTAGGGAGGTGTTTGGCATCCTGCCTGGCCATCAGATACTTGGTATCCGTTCTAAAGTAAATCTACTAGAAATTATGAGAGATGGTATGGAATTGGGGGGAAATTGCAGGGAATGGTATGGCACAAGGAAATCATAGGATGGCTCACCTAATAAATAAAAAGAAATCTTCAGAACTCTTGCTTTTATGTGAACCTGATTTAATAATGACTTAATGCGTTGTCTCTTTCACCCAATTATTTACAGTTTAATTTTAGTGGTTTTGGGACTATATTACAATTGTGTGATTTGGAGGCTGTGTCTCTGAGAACCAGACTAGTGAATGCTAGACATTTATGTCAGGTCACGATATGAACTATTGAAGGAAAAAGCAATGTATTTCATGGATGGTGGTTATGTGGTAATCTATTCTTGGCCTCTTTCTTCTTCCTGGGCTACGCAAAAACAGTTACTGCAGCCCTGGGGCAACAGTGACTTGTTATCTGTGGCTCCAGTGCTACTGACAGGAGACCAGAACTAATAAATAAAATATAAACCTGCTAGAGTACAAGGGAGGTTTATCTTTGCTGTTGCTAAGGTCCATGATGAGCCTTCTGTCCCTGGAAAATTCTCTATTTCTCTGTATTCACACAGAGAAATGGATATAGTCAACCCCCTCAAAGTTGCCATATTTGATTTACCTTCTTTAAGGAAGCTATTTCTCATGGCCGAAACACATTGGTAGCATCCTTTAATATAAGTAAGCTCTCTCAGTCTGATTCACTGCTGTATGTTTACAAAATCTGTAAACTGTAATACCTAACACTCTTTTACAATGACAATTGCTGTTTTTTTGAGGCAGCCACTGAAGCTTTGCTTTGCTGTGTACTTTTCTCATACTAAGATGTTGTTTAGAGGACTTAAAGTACTAGTGGATTTTAGAACAGCAGGATAATCTAGATAGTCCACAAACTATACGAATATTATTGCAGATTGAAAAACTCTTCTGCTTATTGGAATGGGACCTGCCAGCTTCCTTCAGATGAAAATGTTGATATTAGTCAATGAGAGAAAGTAAGTTTTTCTGGATTCAAGCTTGTCTGTACATGTTAGATGTACTGTGAGAAGTCCCTCTGGGGATTTAACTTTCAGGACATTGAACTTGTGAAACCTAAGTGGGACTAGAAGGCAGAGGAGTACATGAAAAGTTCCAGTCATTCAGCAGGGAGGCACCCTTAGATGTGTATGGTATGCTCTGGAGAAATCACGTACAGCTACACCTTCTCAAATGCTTACCTAGGATATGTTTTTTCTTACAAATCCACTCCTACATCCTGCTGAATTAGGCCTATGAAAGATTTTTGATACCTTTGATGTTTAATGATCATTTTAGTCTAGTAGTGCTAGATTACAGGGAAAGCTGGATGAGGAAGAAAAACTATAAAACATAAAATAGGAGAGAAAAGGTTAAGGGTTCATGAGTTCAGTGGAATTACAGGGTTGATAAACCTGAGTTAGTATTTTTAAAACCTACATCAATTAATTTCCACTGCTCCAATTTTGATAAAAGGCAGATCTGAGTCCTGAAAGACTGCAAAAACAATTCTAGCATTTACTTCTGAAAATATGGCAGTTTGGGTGATGATTTCTACTAGTTGTAAAGTATACAGAACTTTGATGTAGGTTGTCAAAGAAATGCAAATGCTAAACTCTTATTTCTGAGTTAGGTGTCTGAATACTTTTTGAGCATCTTGGTTTAAGAATCTCTGCGCTTCATTTTATGATCTCTAGAATGGCAATAATATTGCTTAATTACCTTCAAGGCATGCGTGTGCATGCACACACACACATGGATGTTTATGTTTAAAATTGCAAGGTATGATAATAACTATAATAAGGAGGAAAAAGAATACAAGTAATGAAAATATTTGACTTTTTTTTTTTAACTTGTAGAGGCATAAATATAAATGCTATAATATGGTTATGCATATGAAGAATTTTTCTTTGAGAAATGAGACGTAATTACCTGTTTAAAAATCAAGTTCCATCCTATGGTTAATGACATAATACATAAAAAGACAAAAATATACTACACTAGTATAAATAAGCAGAATATAATTTACTTTTTAATTGAGTGTGTTTTCTTTGTAATTAAGCTTACCGTAATATTTTAAATATAATTTCCTGTTTATCTTTTATGCTTGTAGGTCTATTACTTCAAATAAATAATTTGCTGAAGAGGCAGAAAAAAGTCATAAAACACTGAATGCTCTACACTTCTCTGAGACAAAACAGTAAACTTTTCCAATGAGTGCACTGACTGTATAATAGGCTCAACCTTATGGCAAACATATGTTGAAACTGATTTGACAGCAGTTTTTCTTTTCAGTATGTGTGAATATCATTGAGAGCTATACTATCAGTTTAAGAGCAGCTTGTTCTAGCTTACCATGTAGTGCTCCCTAAAGAGTTAAAAACTAACCTGAAATACCTGAGTTACTATTCATGAAGAACTTTGATGTCACTGAATAGTTTGACGATTACCTTTAATTACACTGAGGCAAGTGTGGGATGGAAATAAGATTTAGGTTCCTAAGAATAATTAAAAAAAAATTAAAAAATTACATGTTTGAACATATACTTTCTTTAAAGGCCAATGTAATTTCTCTAGGAAATTCCTAGCTCCCCATGTTTGGACATGTGCATATTAATAATGAATAGACCGCACACCGTGACCTCTGTTCTTTGTTTTGCTACCATGTAGTTTCTCGATTTCACTATTTTTAGAAGGTTTCAGAGTCCATCTTCTTAAAAATACCTAAACATTTTGACATTCTAAAGATCATTTTACAAGAGCTATAACCCTCATTTTCATGTCAAAAATCAACCATCTGCTATCTTAATGCCATTTAAAGGTACAAATTTCATGTGATTTGATTTGGAGTGATTTGATTTGGGGATGGATGACAGGATGGGTATATTACTTTTCGAAACAGTATAATGCTTTTTGAGGACTCTCTCTGTTATGTTCTTTGTCTCACATGTGACCGCGGACTTGCCAGTGTGGTATTGATTTTGTTCTCTGATTTTACATGGTTTGTAGAAACCCATTCAAATTTTTCCATTAAAACAGTGAGTGAATTACACAAAACTGAACTTGATTTTTGAATGAGTTCACTTTGAAAAATTTTGAAAAGTAGTTTGAAAAAATATATTGCCCTGTAAACTCTTTGAATTTTTTTAATTAAGTGTTACTGACATATGCGAGGAAAGAAACATCAACAGGAGATTCTGCAGTTGTTCTAGTCTTTCACATAGTTGATATTTCTCGACCTTGCAGTCTTTATAAATGATGAAATCCTTCCAAGGCAATATTTAAACAAGGAAACAATTGCTTCTCACCAGCACTGCTAAAGTAACTTGATAACTACTGTAGCCTTCTGCACTCT
This sequence comes from Burhinus bistriatus, assembly GCA_013397275.1. NCBI lineage: Eukaryota > Metazoa > Chordata > Aves > Charadriiformes > Burhinidae > Burhinus > Burhinus bistriatus. Next base: position 49,277 of record VYXH01010821.1, on the reverse strand, counting down.
TCCATTTTCCTGCAGTTCAATAAATCTATTATGCAGAAGATGATGTGATGAGGGAAGGAATCCCAGAAGGTTATGTGAGAGGGATGATAAAACCCTTGCATTGAATCTTTTAAGAGAATTCTAGATTTCAGATTTCCAGCAGGGCTTCTGTCAGTATGGAGCCCTGCTCCCCACACCGTTAATTTCCATCTTCAGTGCAGGTCTATGACACTGACCAGATGCATGGGTTCTCCTACTAAAATTTGTATTTATATTTCTTAAAGAACAAAAGAAAAACACACAGTAGGGGATGTTTTTAGTGATGTTTTGTAAAGTGGTTCACAAAGCTGCTCTCTTTTTCTTATAAACGGGCAACTTCATACACAAGGCAGCTTCTTCATTAGTAGTGCTAATCAGTAAGATGAATGAAACATCCTCTATATTTTCATGCTGAAACAGAAAGGCAGTTACCACTAATGAAATTTAGAATAATAAAGAGATAAATTAAAATGAAGTTTCCTTCCATGTTTTATTGATAAATATAATTGAGTCTTGGGAGGCATACGTAAAACACCATAAGGACAGTCAGTCTGTGAGTACATTTTAAATGTATCTACCTTTTATGTTTCCAAGACAGTTATTATCTTGCACCTATCGTATAGTCGAGAACATATTTATTATTTTTCCAACATGCTGTCTTTTGAACACGTTGTTCAAAGTAATAAGAGCTATATTTGGCATATTATACAAAATTTTCTTGAAAAGCTAGGAAAGGCTAATTAGAAAGGAAGGACTGACAAAATCTGTTGGAATATAAAACCCACACAGAGCTCTTGTCTGGTAAGCAAGACGAATCCTGGTCTCCTGTGGTGTATGAGTAATGAGAGGAAGACAATTCCACCATCACTCCATTTTAGAGGGTAATTAAAGACCAAATGAGACATCATAATTTGGCACTGATACCAGGTAAAACAAACTTGAAGAAGGATTTATCATCTTGTCTTCTGTCTACACTCTCTTCTAAAACCTTGGAATCTACTGTGACATTGGTTGCACTTTATCATCATCATCAGCTTGAAAGGTTATCCAGAACAGGTTACAAGGGTATACTTCATCACCCTCTTCAGTTTTTTGTTTATCTAGAAACTGAGTGTATAAATCTGTAACAATCATTAGGTAACCTTTGTCTTTCCTACCTTATGTGAGAGTCCAATACTTTCTGCCCAGGTTCTTTTAGATTATTCCACACATAGAGGCTTTAATGTTTAATACCAACGTTACTTATTCGAAGTTACTTGACATTACATGGGATTTTTATTTAGCAGAGTGATGTAGCAACACACTTAAATCCTAATGTAAGTACAGAACCTGCTAGAGACAGGTTTCAGGTTTATGTTCCAACCTTCAGTCTTGCAATAACATCACATTTTCCTTCAAGAGAAGAAGATCAGGTGTTGGGCATAAACCAAGCCTCAGGTTTTGTTAAATTACTCCTTTCAGTGTCTACAGCATCCCATACTCTTTTTCCTTTATGAAACAGTCACCCAGATTGATCCCCAGTTGGATGTTTAACCACAACTTCATCTCCAGCACTTCGATAGGGTTTTACCTCTATTTTAATAGGAATCTGTGTAGCTACTGACATGAACCCATTATGAACAGGACTTTACCATGGAGTTTGTTACGTAGTGAATTTACAATTTCCTACAAGTGAGATCCCCTCCTGGACATTTTAACAGATTCCACTGTTCTACTATCCTATTACTTTGAGGTTGGAAAGTCCTTGTACGTTGAAGCACACTGTCTGCACTTCTTTGTTCCTAGTGTGATCCGCTATAAAACTGGATTTCTCAGGACAAGTAGCAAACCATGGATTTAAACCAGCAATGTAGCTTGTTTGGGGTACACACTTCCTCTACCCCAAAAACCCTGAAAAGAACATCCAGCATATACATGGTTTACATTTCATCATTTTGTTCAGCTGGATAATCATGGGTAATTTTCTCACCACATGTTATATTAACAAACACATTTCCTTCAGGTTGTTTCAGACTATCTGGCTGCTACTTCCTCCTAGAAAAATGCTTTCCAGGTTCTTAACAAGACCAGCAGCAGGTTTCTTGAATTTGATCTGCAACTGCAGTCTGGAAATATGATAGACTGAGCTCTGTGATGCTAATTGTGTGGTTTGGGAACTAACCCTTATTAGTCACCAAATGACTCATCAACTGCTGAGACAACGTTTTTGTAATCTGAGTTTGAAATGGAATGGCTCTTTGAGGGGTACTTAAATAAGATTAATACTTTGCTGACTTTAATTGCCACACCTTTAAATGTTCTGATTTTGGGTAACAGCTTTAATTAGATGTTATTTTATGCTGTTTCTTGAGTTTTAGAGATCACTTTTAAACATGTGTGTATGCATTTTTTCTTTGTTGGATATGTCATCAGCATAAGCATTTTTCATATTTTTATTTACATGGATTTCAGCTTTTTTATGTAAATGCGCATGTAAGTAAAAAGAGCACTCTCTGCAATAATACATAAGATGATGCTAGGACCACAACGTCTGTAAAAATTATACATAATTGATGCTGTCAGCATCAATCCAGCTTTTAAATAGCAGATACCCAATGAATGACATTACGCATATGAAGAATTGTAAATGCTGAATGTACACTACTGCTAATGCATGCTACCACCATGATATCTATTTAAAAGTCATGATTCATTGCAAATCTCTTCAAATGCAGTGCAGTCTAGATTAATGCAGAAGATGTTTCCCCATGGAAGAAAATAACTTTTTAAATTAAATTATACTTCTCAATTTTAGAGCTGCTATTACAATTTAGATTCATATATATTTGATTACATAACATAAAGAACCATAATTTCCAAAGACAATTAAAACAAAACAGCTTATCATGGTTTCAGTCTCAGAGTCCTTTAGCAATCACAAATAAACACAATCATACTCATAAATCTGTAACTCCCAGATTTGGTTGTATTTTCCCAATACCGTTCTTCATTAACATGACATCTTCAGTTTATATATACTATAAAGACATCACATTGAAATGCAAACACAATATTTAGAGTTAGTTAAATGAAGTTTGTACAATTCACCTATTTCTGAATTTGTATCCTAACTTTTATGATTTTACTGTCACATCTTCCCATTTTAGTTAATTTTTTTTTTACTCTTTTGTAACGAACGGCTCCCTCTCACACTTTAAAAGATTTTAAGGATAACTTCAGACACTCATTTTCTCTGGAGAAAGCACTCATTTTTCTGCTGTCTTCGACTTTGCTTGGTCCCCTGCTTTGAAAAGGACAGCTTTGCTTCTCTACAGTCTGTCTGCTGCTCTGTGAATTCTCCCACAGTCTTCATGTGGTTACTTTCACAGGTTTTATTATCAGACTTCGGTTTTGTTTCAGGCTTCAAAAACGTTCCACTCTCTGTTGCTTCTTCCTCCATTATACTTTTTCAAGCTACTCTCCCAGTAAAGATAGTTGTCTTTATCACAGGCATTGTTGAATCATTAACTACAGTAAGTAAGATTAAGTCAGTATTCTCTCAGATCTGGAGACTACATCTCATAGTACAGACAGTGAGGTGTTTTAGACATGCACAGAGGCATGTTTAATTCTGTTATGTGTATTCATACATTAACATACAAAAAAAAGCTTTCCAAAAATACACTACATGAAACTGAGATTTTTTTAATGTATATTTTCCACTTTCAATTATTTTATTACTTGTTGTTTGTAAGAAGGTAATACTTGAGTAACATATTTTTAGTTTGAAGTTGCTCCTTTATTTGTGTTGAGTAGTCAAGAGTGAATACAGAACGATGAAGAAAATAGAATAGCCTGAAGCAAAGTAGTCCAGCACGTGTATCTGTTCAAATATGAACAATAAATTGCACAGGGAATACTAATATTTTTCTACATCAGCCTATTCAGATTTAATGTGTACTCTGTCTTGTTATAACTGATTAGAAATAAAGACACTGAAAATGATTTTCAGTGTAATTGGTTTCTCTCCCATTGAAATCGTAGTGGGATACACCTACAAAGGCAGCAGCTGAACTTGGATCTAATAGATTTCTCTACTAGATAATAAAATGAGACACACACTGGTCATTCCCCACTGGCATTCGTATTCTGCTATATGAACCGTGACAAATGTTCTTGATTTGAATCATCGTATCACTTCTTTTACTCCTTAGGAAGTAGACACAATGAAAATTACTTCCCTGAAAAACAGAATAAAATAAAAATTTCATCAAAACAAAATGCTGATATTTGATAGAATCAAGCCACCAGGGATAGATCTAAGAAGGAAAATGCTAAGAGTTGTTATCCAAAAATGATATATCTTTTGGATATGCTGGCATTCATTTCCAGAAATCATGTTTGTCTGTCATATTGGTACTATTAGTGGTTAACAATGATGTGGAACAGCTTGTGTAAAAATATTCAAGTCAAATCTTTATTCAGTATGATTAAGACAGTGTTAGTTTCCTATGGAAGCAGAAGCTGCTTGTATTACCAGGACAGTTAGTAACAGAGTCCAAGCCTTTACCATATCAGCATTGGGGTTGCCAATTGTTAGCAGATCCTCATTGTTTTAATTTTTTAACTGTAATTCATCCTGAACAAATAACAACTAACAGCTTTCCAGAAGAGACATCCAATATGAATATTTGGTTGTGACAATGGTCCAGATGTATCAAAGAGTTGTACACAACTCAAGAGTTGTGTACACTCAAGCAGCTGTGGCAAACCAGCTTTTCTCTTTGTGAAAGGGTGACATGATTGTGATAAGCTCTGCCTTATGTTAGATTTTAAAGCTGATCCCTCACTGTACTATAAAAATGCCTAAGCACCATCATAGTTGGATCCTCAATATTTTTTTCTAATTAATACGTATAGCATCTTCACTGCCAGTTTGCCAGACCACCTACAGAGACATAACCCACTTTTGAAAACTACCCAACCAAACATTTAATTCCTGTTAATAGAAATAGTGTCATTCTCTGCAAAATGCTGGGTGTTCTACATAGAGACTCATTATATCTTCCACGGCTTTGGCATCCACCCATTTTCTATGACCTTTTTTGTTGCCATCGGAGGTGAGCTGGATGTTCAGCTCATGTAGGCTCCTTTGGTCCTCTTTGATAAAGCAGGGAGGACATAGGCTGCAGATTATGTGGCAATTAACATTTTACTTGCAGCAGAACAGTAACCTCAGCCACTTGTTTCCTAGAGGGAACTGGAAAATTCTGGAGGTTGACTTTTCCTAACTCGTTTTCAAATGTAACCAGAATAGAGAAGTAAAAGTCACATAGAAAACAGGCATATATTTGTAAAATAAAATAGATATAATCAAAGGAATTATGCAAGTAGATGGTGTTGTATGAAGTTTCTGGATTTTTTTTAATATCTGGAAATGATCTAATGCAATTACTTCAATAGTGTAATTCCCCAACTAATTGAAAGAGACTTAGTAAGTACAATACTGAGATCTCAATTTTTTTAATGAGTATAGCATATATAAGCTAATTAAAGTGTGTTTTCTGGGTCTTTAAGCTTACTTAGTTTTAATTGCTAGAATATTGTTTTAAAATTAAGTGGGTTTTTTTTTTTTTTTACAAATGTCAATAACAACAGTGTATAGCAAATAGTTCAAGCAAAAAGTGATTACCAAATAAGGAAATTCCACCTTCCCTTCATATGATACTTGGAGTCAGAATCCTTTTACATAAAACTACATAGAAAAAAAGATGATGTTTGTTTTTTTTTTTCTTTATTGAACATTACCAAATAGAAACTTACTGATGAAACCTTGATGTAGTGTATGTGCCAAACATTATTAAATCTGGTGAAACAGAGTTCTGAACACTGATTCCTTCATATGAAAAAGGAGCAGACCATCACTGGAAGGAACCTGTATAAATATTCAGACCTCCTAGCTTTGCTGCTGTGAAATACATAATTAACATCCACTCTATTTCTGGTATGAGTAAAAAGGTTTTTAATATTCTGCTTCAAATCCGTAGAATACTTTTGTACCAGCACTTTACAAGCAGCATTTCCTGAAATCCAAGTTTATCACGATCTGATCAAGATTATTTTGGAACAGAATATTTACATCTTTCTTCTAGTAGATTTACAATGTTTCTATCATACTCTGTGATACTTACGTAAAAACCCCACTGCTCAGAAACTGGATACTTTTTTTTTTCTTCTTGCTGTGGGCTGTGTACTAATACAGAGTGGTTTCTGAGCTTTCTCTAACTTAATCAACCAGCCCTGCTACCACAAGCAGGCCAGAGTTAATTAGCTCCGTTGTGCTGTATTGCTATTTTGCTTCTGGTATGTGTCAGCCAGCTTGTTCAGAACTACCTCAGATACCTCTTATTTCCTCTTCCTCTCCACATTCCATTTTTGAAGTTTTGTAATAGTGTATAAGGGAGTCCAGGGTTTACTGGTTTAGAACTCAAAATACAGAAACCGAAAATGACTGTGGCCTAGCCCTTTGAGTACTTGCTGGGGAATGGGAAGCTTACATACCTGCATTAAAGATCAATTTGATAAGATACAAAAATGTAGTAGTATGGACTAATGGACTAGAATATGATTTTCACCACTTCTGTGCAACTGCCCTAACTGTGAAGCTCCTTTGAGCTCCTGTGTAATTTTTCCTCCTGTCCTTTTTGTTTTGTTTTGTTTGAGGTTTTTTTGTTGGTTTGGGTTGGGTTTTTTTGGGCGGGCGTGGTTGTTTTATTATTTTTTGAGTTCTTGCCTGTGTGTTTGTAGAGTTTCAATAAGCAGAGTTACAGATGTCCCCGACCCCAGAGTACTCCAAAGCCTTGTGCCTAGGACTACGTTTCTTAAGAGAAATATGAATATCTGTGCAATGAAGAGCAAGCTGAGCCATTGTAGTCTGCATTTTTATCACTGTGCAAATCATGGAACCAAACTAGATGGGTCATCATCTGTGCAGGATCCTTCATGATCTATAAAACTGTATAATCCTCATGCAGTTCTCAATTTAAAAGATGATAAAAGGTTTCATCGTACTTTGCAAAAGGTTTCATGGTACTTTGCAAAATATTTAATAACTGACAAAGTTCTGCAGTCCAAAATATTTAGAGATTGATAACCCAGATTTTGGTGTAAAGGTATGGGACCTAAGAGAATGAGTCTCCTGCCTTCTCCATTTGCCAGCCTGGAGCATACCTAGATCATTATAGAGAAGTCGCAGGTGACCTCAGGAGGTTTCTCAGGCCTAGAAATGCCAAAGGATGGATGTAGCAACTTGCTGCCCTACGCACAGTGTCTGGAGACAGAAGGATTCAACTTTGTGCATAGCATTTACACATTACTATCTCCAGGCAGCTGTGTCTGCTGCCTTATATTGCTCCATAAACTACTGGATCCCAACTTCGGTCTGTTGAACTCTGCCCATTCACTCTGGAGTGACCTTCCTGAGATCCAAGTTCCTGGTTCTAGTTTCGCATCCTGGATAACACACACCTTTTTTATTGACCTGTCAATCGCCCAGTCAGAATTAACCTCTGTAACTGTAGACATGTGCGGTACAGCTGTCTACATGATCCTAGAATTACTTTAGATTTAGTAAATAGAAAAAGGTACAATTCATCCAACCTATTTCAGATGTTTGCCTCAATTTAAGAGGAATTATATTATGAAAGTTCTTCTTTCTATCCATTGCCTTTGAGGGAGTTTAGATGATTTACATTGTGTACAACAGCCTTTAATTGGATGTATACCATCCTCTATTTCAATCAAATAGGGAAAACACCCCATGGGAAGTATTTACTTGGTCTGTGGGACTAGGAGCTATGTAAGGCAAAGTATAAAGATGCTAATCAATGAAGTCAAGTAAAAATGTGTTGAATATCTATTATATATTCATATTCTAGAAAATCTGAAACATTGCAGACAGCTGTGAGATGCAGCAAGCTATAAAACCCTATATATGCTTCAAGCTAAGCAGAGAGACTTGTGCTATGCAAATAAGAAAATGTAAATTTATATGGTGACATAGAGGTTAATATTTACATTATAAAATAGCCCATTGCCTTCAATAGGATAACTTGGGCATGAAGTCCAGGGAATAACATTACAGGCCAGGACATTATTCAATGATTAGAACAGGGCAAAACACAAAAATGCTTAAATACTGGTTGTCACAAAATTATCCAAGTAATCCTACCAATGCATTGTATTAGAAGGGTCATGTCTGTATGAGCAGTTTTCTGACCCCAAAGAAAAGGAGATTATATTAGTCTATGCTTAGTTTTAGTCCATTAAATTCAGTATCAAAACTGCTTTATTGCTTTGTCAGAGTTTTTGTTTTGGAATTTTATATTTCATCACAGATTTTAATTTCCCCTGATTTATCTAAATTAACAAAAGAGGTTAAGAGAGTTACTTATTAATATCTCTTTTTCCCTCCCCTCTGCAGTGTTTTGGAAAAAATGTTTTCTGCAAAATTATACTCAGGAGTGAAGAGATATTAATAATTATGAATTGATTTACATAGAAATAGGCTAATTATTATGTTGGCTGAATGAAATTATTTATTGTTTAAAATTTTAAACTCTGTTTTTTATTTTAAGGGAATTTTTATTGCTTTAGAGGGTGTCCCATAGCATCATCTGTAATTGACTTTGAATTTCTTAAAACTCAGCCACAGATGTTTTTTATTACTTTAACAAGAGATAAAAGCTCTTTTTGTAATACATGTTACTTTTCAATTGATTTTAAAAGGTTAAGGGGACTCCCTTTGGTGTCACCTCTCTTCAGATAAAAGGGGAGAGAGAATTTGGTAAATCAAATCTTATTTTGTTCGTGTAGAATTAGCTATACCATTTTTTCCTTCAATCTCTAGTATTTATCGTAGAATCATAGAACAGTTTGGGTGGAAAGGACCTGTAAAGGTCATCTAGTCCAACCCTCCTGCAATGAGCAGGGGAGTTGAACATCTTCAACTAGATCAGGTTGCTCAGAGCCCCGTCCAGCCTGATGCGGAAGGTTGCCAGGGATGGGGCATCTACCACCTCTCTGGGCAACCTGTGCCAGTGTTTCACCACCCTCATTGTAAAACATTTCTTCCTTATATCTAGTCTAAATCTTCCCTCTTTCAGTTTAAAACCATTACCCCTTGTCTTAACCCAACAGGCCCTGATAAAAAGTACTGAAAGGCCGCAATGAGGTCTCCCCGGAGCCTTCTCTTCTCCAGGCTGAACAACCCCAGCTCTCTCAGCCTGTCCACATAGGAGAGGTGCACCAGCCCTCTGACCATTTTTGTGGCCCTCCTCTGGACCCCCTCCAACAGGTCCATGTCTTTCCTTTGCTGAGGGCTCCAGAGCTGGACGCAATATGCCAGGTTGGGTCTCACCAGAGCAGAGTGGAGGGTCAGAATCAACTCCCCTGACCTGCTGGCCATGCTTCTTTTGATGCAGCCCAGGATGCGATTGGCTTTCTGGGCTGCAAGTGCACATTGTCAGCTCATGTCCAGCTTTTCATCCACCAGTACCCTCAAGTCCTTCTCAGCAGGGCTGCTCTCAATGCCTTCATCCCCCAGCCTGTATTGATACCAGGGGTTCCCTGACCCAGATGCAGGACGCTGCACTTGGCTTCGTTGAACCTTATGGGGTTCACATGGGCCCACTTCTTGAGCCTGTCCAGGTCCCTCTGGGTGGCATTCTGTCCCTCAGGTGTGTCAACCACACCACTCAGCTTGGTGTCGTCCACAAACTTGCTGAGGATGCACTCGATCCCACTGTTTATGTCATTGATGAAGATATTGAACAGTACCGGTCCCAACATAGACCCCTGAGGGACACCACTTGTCACCAATCTCCATCTGGATATTGAGACGTTGACTACCCTCTGGGTGAGACCATTCGACCAATTCACTGAACAGTCTACCCATCAAATTCTTATCTCTCCNATGTCTTTCCTTTGCTGAGGGCTCCAGAGCTGGACGCAATATGCCAGGTTGGGTCTCACCAGAGCAGAGTGGAGGGTCAGAATCAACTCCCCTGACCTGCTGGCCATGCTTCTTTTGATGCAGCCCAGGATGCGATTGGCTTTCTGGGCTGCAAGTGCACATTGTCAGCTCATGTCCAGCTTTTCATCCACCAGTACCCTCAAGTCCTTCTCAGCAGGGCTGCTCTCAATGCCTTCATCCCCCAGCCTGTATTGATACCAGGGGTTCCCTGACCCAGATGCAGGACGCTGCACTTGGCTTCGTTGAACCTTATGGGGTTCACATGGGCCCACTTCTTGAGCCTGTCCAGGTCCCTCTGGGTGGCATTCTGTCCCTCAGGTGTGTCAACCACACCACTCAGCTTGGTGTCGTCCACAAACTTGCTGAGGATGCACTCGATCCCACTGTTTATGTCATTGATGAAGATATTGAACAGTACCGGTCCCAACATAGACCCCTGAGGGACACCACTTGTCACCAATCTCCATCTGGATATTGAGACGTTGACTACCCTCTGGGTGAGACCATTCGACCAATTCACTGAACAGTCTACCCATCAAATTCTTATCTCTCCAATTTAGAGAGAATGATGTTGTGTCAAAGACCTTATAGAAGTCTACATAGACAATGTCTATAGCTCATCCCTTGTCCACTGATGCAGTCACTCCATCACAGAAGGCCACTAGGTTGGTCAGGGAGGACTTGCCCTTGGTGAAGCCATGCTGGCAGTCTCGAATCACCTCCTTGTCCTCCATGTGCCTTAGCATAGCTTCAAGGAGGATTTCCAAGTGATGTAATGATTTTCCAATTTCTTTATTTGCAAATCACAAATTAATGCATGGAAAAAGCTTCAGTAGTTGTTCATCACATCTCTGAAACAGTGTTTCATGCAGCAATATATAGTATGTGTCCATTACATACTGACATTGGCTATATTGTGTAAAATGAAAAGTAAAACCTTGGGAGCTTATTATCTTGTTTCATTGACATTTTTCAATAATCTAAGATAAAAATGCCAAACACTGGTGCTTGTAGTGTAAAAGTCACCCATTTAAAGGATGTGCAACATGTGTCTGATAGAACTTCTCTGTCTGGAAGGATCAAGCCACTTTGGTGAGTTACTGCTGCGGGGGGCTTCGGGGGGAGGTTTCACTCCACTGCAGCAAAGCTGGCCAGTGTTGAGGGCTGAGAGTGAAAGACTGAGAGTAAAAGACAAAAAACAAGTAAAGATAAATGTATTTTATGCTACATATCCAGCGCCAGGACTGAGTTATGCATTTAAAGTTTTAATCTTTTTTTTCGGCTATGGTCCAGTGTTAGTATCATGGCATGTCATTAATGTCTTATAATTGCATACTCTTTCACTACTACATAAAAATACTGTAAACATTCAAAATAATTGCACATAAATTCCATATAACAAAATTAACTTTCAACATTCTCTCAGGAAATTTTAAATTATAAACAAAAAGTACTCTTGAGTTTGATTTTTCTGCAAATTTGCATTTTATGTGTACTCTTAGACAAATTTGGTTTTGCTCATCTCTGACTTTTACTATAAGATTGTTAGTGTAGTGACTCTACTTCACTCCTAGTGTGTCTCATTTAAACCATATTGTCTGGAAAAAAGCTCTCTTCAGTATCTGACTGCAGCATTGTGTTTTTTAAAATAATGAATGGTTGGTCTTAAATGATTGGAGACATCTATAATTATACCTTAAAATAATTAAATGATTCAGTCTCTGTAAGACAGATGGCTGTAGCACAGAAAACAGCTTCACAATTGGCACTAATTAACACCCTTGTTGGAATCTCAGCAGTGGCCAAAATATTAAATGGGTATGAAAACTAAATTACTCAGCCAGAGACAGTTTGTCCAAGTCGATATATTGATAAGAGATTGTGAATGCCTTAATTGCATGTATGCTCACTCATATTTATTTTTTGAAAGCAAATAGGTTACTTCACAGTCCTGTAAAGATAAATATCGTATTTCCTATTAAACTAAAATAAAAGTGTTCCATGTTTGTGTGAACTGAAAGAATGCATTCTAGGAGCTAACAGCTCCATGCCATTATGTTAAGAAATTATTGTGGTTAAAATAACCAAGTTACTGTAAAAATATGCATATGTCACTTCTTCTTTCTAACCATGTCTATATACAATAATTTCTGGAAGCTAGTTCTAGGTATTATGGCTTTATAGTACTTATTTCTTGCTGCAACAAAGGCTTAGTTTTTAAAATTAAAGAAATGCATACAAGTAACAAAAAACATAACATAGACTAATGCCTTATGAAAGGTGGATATGAAAAATTACTTTTAAGAACCTTATCACCTGTCAGAAAATATCCAGAAATATTTGCCATCAATTTCTTTCAGTTTAAGATGGGGAGTTGGTCTACATATATAGCAAACACGGTGAGAGGAAGGTCCACAGCAATTCTGAAAGGGTAATGGCTTCAATCTGAAAACAAAATTCTTCCCACACAAACCTTGACACAACAGACTATGGTAACTCCTTAGTGATGCATAAATTACATGGATATATAAAATCTGAAGGAATTTAGGGCATAAGATCAAAAATACACTTTTAATTAAAATATGTGAATGCTTATAATTTCTTTTAACTATGAAATAAAATATAAAATGCCTAGTCAATCAACACAAGTAATTTCCACAAGTAACAATAAGACTACACTCATTCCATTTTACAGCTCAGCTTAAATACAGTTAATGAGGAAGGGGGAGAAGGTGTGGTTAGACAGGTTCAATGGACTTTCAGTCTTCTATGACATTGTTTCAGTACACAACAAAAGAAAAACATCCATTTCTTTTACAAGCATTTCTGTTGCTTTCTTGAATTGCTTGGACTACCTGTAATAATTTATCTGGACACTGTATTTCCTATTTTTTGTCTCCATTCACTTGTCACCTCTCCTTAGAGTTTAACAAAATTCTAATTTAAACTTCTGGTATAGGTGAATTTACACATTTTTTTTTTTTTCCTTTAATATTTCTAATTAAAAGGTTCCATTCTTACCAATGGTTTTTCACATTATTTTTACTTAGAAGAACTTTTTTACAATAAAAAGGGTTCATAAATAAGTGGGTTGTCTATGAACAGTGCTCAGCTGACATCTCTGGAGTGACAGTACTGTAACTTGGCCAGCAGAAAATCCATAGTGTTAGCAGCAGTTCACTGTCTCAATAGTTTTCTTCTAAATGGGAGGATAATTCAGTCTAATTTCTGGTAAATTAAATAACAGCTTTTAATTGTGTAGATAAGGATGTACTAAGGACTTGTTGGTATGGGGTTGTTAATTCCAGGTAGTGTGTGAGTGTACCTCATACTGGCTGTCTTTGAGGATGCTGTTAGTATACAGTAAATGTAGGATAGTGAACTTCATTTTTAGACTTTGAAAGAGAAGAAAACAACTTTGCCCAGAGCATTTTAAGAACACTAATGAGATGCCTGTGCTACCTAGTTTAGTCACCAAGCTCACGTAGCTCTGAAATCAAAAGGCTTAGCTGATTCCATGTCTTGGAGAGAGGTAGAAAGCAGTTCAGGGCCTCTACCTTTGCGTGCTGCCTAATCCACTGGCTCTCAATCAGTCTTTGAAGATGCCTACTTCTCTTGCTTTATTAATACAGGCTTCAGGTGTGCTATTGCCTTACTAGCAGTATTCACAGAGGGAGTTAGCACACAATTGCTAGCAAATTGTAATTCATGTACTTTGCGCAAACCTCCCGATGCAGACTACCTTTAAGAAGCAGACCATGGTCGTTAATTCCACACTAATAGACTGTCGCATGGCGACCAGAGGAAACTTGCGGTCCATATTCAGAATATTTAAAATTTGACAAAAATGCTCTTCTCACTGTTTTTTTAATATCTAATCAAGGCTTAATCTATAAAAAAACCCCAGATTTTGTCCATGGAACTTGTCGTGGTTTGGACACGACAGAACTTTATGTGTACTGGCAGGGGGTCTAAAATTCTCAACAAACTCATGAGAAAAAAACCCTGGTGACTGCTAAATACACAGAAACTACCCATTACTTAGGAAGTCCCTGAGCAGTTGTTGGAAGCAAAAAGAGTATGAAGGAAGTTTTATCACTGAATGCTTGCTCCATGCCTACACTTCTCCTTAGATATTCGTTGGCCACTGCCTGAGCCAGAATACTGAAGCAGTGCATGGGTGGTCTGATCCAGCACAGGTGGTCTGAGGTGGCTATGGGAAGGAGGTGGGGAGAGTTGGTTGGTTTTGACAGATGGGCTTGAAAAATATTGCCCACATACTTGTACCAATAAAAGCTGGAGTAAGAATGCAGTCACCTTCATTCTCAACCAGAATTTATTTTGACGATATCACTACGGGTTTACTTCTAGACTTAGGGGAAGACAGGTCTTGTTGCTAAAGGTATATTGGCATAGCAGATATAACAGAGTTTTCTAGAACAGCTCTTACAATACAAGAAAACCCAATAACTGAGACAATGTATTTATTACATTAGATTACTTTTATGCTGCTGAACTTCCGTGGTATTGTTTCTGTGGTATTGTTACCAATGATGTGTTAGGAAGCTTAGAGCTTAGGGTAGACATCTTTTAAAATTATTATTCCAAATTAAATATCGAAGATAAAAATAGATTGCAAAAGGTATATGTCCTGGTTTCAGCTGGGATAGAGTTAATTTTCTTACTAGTAGCTGCTGTGCTTTGCATTTAGTTAGAATAACGTTGATAACATATTCTTTTAGTTGTTGCTAAGTAATGCTTATTAAGTCAAGGACTTTTTCAGCTTCCCATAGAAGCTGAGAGGGAGCATAGATAGGACAGGCTGGCCAAAGGAATATTCAATACCATAGGCATCATGCTCAGTATATAAATGGGGGTTGGTTGGGGGACAATCTGCAATCACTGCTTGGGGTGGGCTGGGCAATTGGATCATTGGGTGGTGAACAATTGTGTTGCATTGCTCCTTTTGTATAGTCTTTTGCCATTATTATTATTTTCTCTTCTGTTACAGTTGTATTAAACTGTCTTTATCTCAAACCACGAGTTTTGGGTTTTTTTCCCCTTTTTCTTCCTCTTCTCCCTATCCTACTGGGGGTGGTGGGGGAGAGTGAGTGAACAGCTGCATGGTCCTAGTTGCAGGCTGGGGTTAAACCACAACAGTATGTGATTCGGAAAAACAGTAGATACTGTTTTACCTAAAATAAAAATAAAATTACATGGTATATAGAACAAATATATAAATAAGGTTGTCAATCATTTCTGTGCAAGCCACATGTTGTATAGAGGTTATTATACCCATTTTATCATATATTCTTCTCTTCTTTCATAAGAATGTGACAAACAGCAATTTCCGTAGTCAACTAATTAAAGAAGAGGAACATTGAGAACCATGATTAGCAAAACTTAAATCAAAGATCCATTCAGGAGAAGAGTGACTTAGAGGATCAGATAAAGTGAAAGATACTTTTCTTGGTGAGCAGGGATTGTCACAACCCCACCAATGAAGGCAGGGGTGCTAGATTAGGGACTTGGCACTTGGGGAGGATTAAACCCATGCACCAGTACAGGTTAGGGGCTGACCTGCTGGAAAGCAGCTCTGTGGAAAGGGTCCTGGGAGTTCTGGTGGACAACAGGATGACCATGAGCCAGCAATGTGCCCTTGTGGCCAACAAGGCCAATGGCATCCTGGGNGTGGCAGGGGGGGTTGGACTAGATGATCTCCAGAGGTCCCTTCCAACCCCTGTGATTCTGTGATACTGTGTAATATTTCCTGGGAGCTGCATCAGCAGTGTGTATGCCCATAACAGAGATCCCTAATCTGATGCCAGTAGTTCTTTCCACTCAGTTCCAATGCAAATTCAAGGGCATGATTTCAACTGTAGTCTGGGAAAAGATCAAAGGTATTGAATAAAGTAACGCGAGAACCTTATGTTGTGATCCTTTGCCATATAGTTCATGGATTATCACAGCTCTGAAAGCACTCAGATTGATCAGTGATTGAATGATGATACGAACATGCGACTGAAATGAAGAACTGTAGTTTAGGGCTTTGTCATCTGATCTGGAATGTGCATCCCACTGCCTCCGACTGTGACTTGCTCATTTGTGAAGTGCCTCAGGGATCTTTGTGAGGCTCAGTCAGTAGGTGCTTCTCAGCACGGTGTGATTTAGCAGATGAAAGGTGTGCAGAATACAGTTTTACTTTAACAATTTCTACAATGATCACCTTTCCTGTGGTGTAGAATTATGTGTTTCACAGTAGCAAGTGTCTCCAGTTTCTGTTTATTCTCGTTCTTTGGAGACAGTCTGTCCGTGCATGGATTTTTTCACTGACCTAGAAAAAGATAACATCCAATGCTGACCATGATAAATTCTTAGGCATAAACAGAGTTTATTTCATGGCTCTGCAGGCTCACAGGTATGAGACTTCTCAGCATTTTTAGCTTGCTCACATTTGGTAAAAATGTGAATACCAAAGTCTGTAGGATCTCCAGAACTGTATATTTTAGCACTGTAGTGGAAAGCATAAAAGACAGGTTCTTCCAGACCATATGCAGAAAAAAATGTTACTGCTGCAAGGTGAAATAATGATCAAATGAACTTCCTTTGAACTAGGAATGATCAAGCTTTCATGAAAGTTTCCATCAAACATTTGTTTCTGTGATATAAAAGAGATCAACAGAATGGTCTTAGAGAAATGTGTTCCATTTGTATTAAAACGGGGATGAACAAAGTTTCTGGGGCCATTTATTTTAACTTGTTATTTGAATTGAAAAAAGAAAATACTTAAAATATCCTCTTAGTATCTGAAGAGATATGATGTCATAATTTGTACTTAAAATACTGCAGCAGAAGTGTTTTACTGACTGCTGTGGGTTAGCCCTGGCTGGCAGCTGGGTACCACCCAGCCGCTCACTCACTTCTCCCTCCAGCAGGATGGGGGAGAGAATTGGAAAGGTGAAAGTGAGAAAACTCATGGTTGAGATAAAGATAGTTTAATAGGCAAAGCAAAAGCTGTGCACACAAACAAAACAAACCAAGAAATTCATTCACTGTTTCCCATTGACAGGGGGGTGTTCAGCCATCTCCAAGAAAGTAGGGCTTCATTACCTGTAATGATTACTTGGGAAAACAAACACCATAACTCCGAATGTCCTCCCTTACCCCCTTCCCCCGCCCCCCAGCTTTTATTGCTAAGCCTGACATCATATTGTATGGAATATCCCTTTGGTCAGTTGGGATCAGCTGTCCTGGCTGTGTCCCCTCCCAATTCCTTGTGCATCCCCAGCCTACTTGCTGCTGGGGTGGTGTGAGAAATAGAAAAGGTCTTGATGCTGTGCAAGCACTGCTCAGCAATAGCTAAGACATCCCGGTGTTATCAGCACTGTTTTGTCCACAGATCCAAAACCCAGCACCATGCGAGCTGCTCTGAAAAAAATTAAACCTACTCCAGCCAAAACCAGTACACCGACATGTATATTTCAGCCTGAATAATAGTCGAAACCAAGCTTCTGATGCTCATAAAGAGCTGTGAATAGGAAGATAACAGTCATCTTAAGATTTTACTACCTTAATCAAACCAAAATTAGTTCAGTCTTGCAGCCCACAGGCATTAAATAATTTTGTATCTAGATTTTATTGCCTGGGACAACTACCTATATGTTAAAGTTGGTCTGTGATCAAGGGTCACAGACCTAGCAATAGTCATTCTCTTTGTATACAGAAGTCAGTTATTTGAATATCACAGAAAAGAATGGAATAAAGTGTCTTAAAACATACAGGAGAATAACACATTATTAAATATATATGTAGATATAGATTGCTTTTAGCAATTCAAATTGCAGTTTTCTGAATAAATATCGATGACTGGCCAGTTAGCGTGTTGAATACATATTTCTGTTAAGTGCTTCATTAAATGAGTAGGATACTGGTCAGACCATCTCAAATAATTTTGTACTAATAAAACTTAGCACTTTAACAGAAAGTAAGCTGCTTAAAGACCAAGAATACAAAAGCTTATGTATTTTGGCAATGTCTCTTCTTACTACTTCTATGGAGATAACAGAAATATGACTTATTTTCTCTTCAAAGCTTGGCCTTCTGGTCCAGCTGGTATAAATAATTATGTTTCCAACCAAAATTACACATTCAGGAGTTTTGTTTTGGAAAAGTCTCTCATACTCAGCCTAAAACAGTTCTCTGGAGTATTGCATGATATTACTTAAGAAAGAGTTATTCCTTATAAGAAGTATATAGGATAGCATCAACCTTAGTTAGGTAACTAAGTGCAAAAGCATGATCAGGCTGCTGTGTAAGCCAAGTGACTTGTCAGAGGTATGTGGTGTTTTCTTTTTTTTTCATGAGGCTGCCCAGTTTACCCAGGAAAACGAAATGCCAACCTCCTGCCTGCACTCTGCGCTCCCAAGAAGAGGTGCAGTTAACAGATCTTCACTATACTAAGAAGGAAGGAGAAGGGAGAGTTGAGTTTAAAAAAAAAGCTTTCTCAAGTTCCATAAAAAGATATACTGTTGTTTTTAGCAATACAGCAGCTTATACATTCAATGTGTCAACTGTAAGTATTACCAGTATGCTAATAAATGAAACTACTGCATGGAACACATAATAATCTCTAACATGTTGTTAGAAAATTTACCTGCATTGATGTGTATTTCTCTATTAAGAATACACAAATTTGAAACAGCTTTTCTATGTACTTGTTTTCATAAAGCTCTGGTCCAAATCATTGCTATGGCCCTGGTATGTGACTACCCATTTAAACACAGTTGTGAAGCCTGTCATTACCTCTCCTGAACACACTGTTTCCAGAAACTGACATGCCATACTGCAGTTCATACTGCAATGTCAGTAAGAACTGTTGTACATTTTAAAGTAATAATTGTGTTTTAATGACTTCTTTCTCTGCTGTTTCCACTTAGTATTTGATAGATTTACCAAGCTATTTTAAAAATTGAATAAGGAACATTTAATAAAAGTTTCCATTTTATTTATATGTGTTTGTATGTATGGAATTTATTAAGAACGCAGTATTTTGGAGCAGGATGTCTAATTAGTTTATAAACATTAATTTTTCAGCGCGGCTTAGTACAGGAAACGATCGCGAATTCACTTCGGGCATTACTTTGTACTTCATCACCTCTTAATCATATTAATAAAAGTTCATATCAGGAAATGCATTAGTATTTCAAGCAACTTGTGGAGTATTGTTATTCTGATGAGACAGTCAATTTAGCATTAATAATACAACTTAAGTTCTGCTGCTCTTTATGCCCTTCTGCCTGAACCCAGTGATTGACATATTTAATGTAATCTTACACTGTGGCATGGTTGACCACTGGGAATATTTTTAGCTTCAGCCATCCAATTAAGTATAAGGGAGCTAGGATCAAAATCCACCATGCTCCTCATTTGGAATTAACTACAATACTATTAGGAAAATCATCTGAAGAAAATTATTTTCTACCTTATATAAATGGCTGTCTAACTGTCTGAAAAGATTGCTAAATTTAGCTTTTCTTTTGTAGCAGCTTTCCTTGCAAATGTGGCAAATAACAGGAATCCTCTAAGTAAAAGGCATGTATATGCAGAGCAATATTTACCTGCAGAAAATGGTTTTCTTGCTCAGGCTTCTGCTGTTTGCCTGAACAAGACTGCCATAACCCCAGCAGAGCAGAGCTGCCAAGGTGTCCTATTGAACTGAGCAGATAGAGTGAGCAGCCTCCCGGGAACGTAAAACCTTTGTTCGGCATCAGAAACGGTGTATAGGCTCTGAACTGTTAGTAAATGCAGTGCTTTTATAACGATAGCTAATTTATAAAAGACTGGTGCTAATTTGGTGCTTATCTTGAGTTATTATGATTTTATGCACCATTATCCTTTTTTACATTTGTTTAAATATCTAGTATCTGCTAACACATGGTGTTTCGGTCCTTAGGGGAATGCTTGCAACTGGAGTTATTTTGTTCTCTGCTCTGTAAATCCTTTGATGTATCAGCTGAGAAAAGTTTAATGTTCTGATTTACAAATGAATGATGTGGCACGGTCACTTCTGGTTCTGCTAGGTTGTAAGAAAATACGATATTACTAGATGTGCCCGCAGGGAATTGTGTGAACAGGAATGTACCCTCAGAAACGGAAGACTGACAAAATACTGTTTTCTTGGAAAGATGATGAGAAGCTCTTGATTGAGCTCCATGAAACCAAACTCCTAAAAAATGAGTTTGGTGTACACAGGGATGACATATACAGCTTTAAATTTAGTGTAAATAAAGTGATTTAATTTATCTCTGTTGATATACAATGTCTGTATGTCCTGTTATGTGTAGGTTCTGCAGTATGGAAAAGCTAAGGTGTGGAGAATGATGACCGTAACATAAGGTTTGTTCTGGACTACAGGTCACTTGTGCTCGAGGCTTTTAATCTGGTTCGCATGAAGGATCATTAAAGCAATACTCTCCCAGCTGCTGGCAGCACTAAAAATCATTTCATACAACCGTGCTTGCGGCAAAGTTCATATACGGTCTGATAAGAGGGGAAAGCACAACCGAAGGGAATGTGAAGAGTCAAAGTGGAAAAAAAAATGTAAAGGGAAGAAATGACTTTACTAAGCGTACAGGGAAGGAAAGGTGAAAGGCATTCAGCCTTCAAGGCTGATGAAGGAATATGTGACACTATGGGAGAAGGAAGAAAAACAGAAGGGCAGGACAGGGAATGCAGATATTCAACATGAGACAAAAGAGACTGTGACACAGTTTTGGATACAGGAAGGAACACAATTCTCTTTTATGTGGGCATGCAAGAACAGGCTAACTTGTTTTTTGAGTCTGCATGGGATATGATTGCAATTTTGCTTGTAAAAATGTATGTTTTTAATAGATCTTCATTTTTTTCAGTCTATGAGTATTGCTTGTTGAAGCCATTTCACTTAGAATTTCTTTAAAAAGTTACCTGGTACCAGATGTAGCTTAATTTGAGTGAACAGCAAAATGGTAGACTCAAGTTAAACATTAGCATTTTCAATAGGAATCATGATTTCTATTTTTCATCCTACAATACTTCAGCAAGGATGGTGACATACATCTTACTTGAATGAGGTTAATTTTGTTGTCACTCTTGTCTGTATTCTCTCCCTTATTCTTTTGTGTACTCTTGTAAAAAATCAAACGTTGTTAAAATGAGTGCACTTTTTAGTAAAACAAGTCATAATGGACTACAGAGCCATGTTCTTAAATAAAAGGGAAACAAAGACAAAATATATTAGGGAAATTGATTGGTTACCACTCATATTCCTTTCCATGAAATTAGCCGGCAAAATGTTATATTCTCCCCCGCCCTGAGATAAAATAATTTATTTTAGAAAGCTGAAAAACCCCCTAAACTCTGTGCCAGTGAACTGTTTTACTAAATTATCAGTGATGGGCATACTGTAGTCAGTAAACATGAAGGCCAGTATTTAGACCAATCAGTGTTTGAAAAGTGCAATTGAGAGTAAAGGTACAGCTTCAGCGTCTCTTCTGTAATTCAGTAATTACATTTAAAGTATTTGTCTGCCTGTAAATGAATGCTAGATGCAGAATGAAGTGACTGAGCTTATTTTCCTGCATGTTGGAGAGGTGTAGAGGGAAGAGGGCAAAATGGTGGATCAACTGCAAATTTAGTGAAACTTGGTTTAACATGCAAAGCTGTGTGACTTGATGGAGAAAGGGTTGCTCTGCCTCTGATCAGCTGCTTTTCCAAGCTGAAGAGCCCAGGGTAGGACGGGATGTTGCAGTGTGTGTGCCAGGTCATGTGGTCCAGCGGGTGGTCAGCAGAACCACCGAGCCAGTTCTTTCCCAGGAGCCAACACACCCAGCCGGTGACAAAGCGAAGCAGGGTAAACAGGATACCAAGGCACAAGTCAGCGAGGCTGTGTGCACTTCTAGATGATGGTGTGATTAAGGATCTTGCCACCTTGTGATTAAAAGAATGGAACCAAAGTGGATCCCTGTCTCAGGTGGGCTCATTATATCTTAATGTCCGGAACAGCCTTTTCTACCAGTGGGTATATTGAAAATATTCGGGGGGGCGGAGGGAGGGGGAAGTGTGTGAGATTCCCTTGAATTATCAAGCTGCTCCACAACAGAGAAATTGAAGTTTTAATATAAAGTTATTTAAGACAATACATATATTAAGACAGATAGCCATGATGTTTTATGTAAACTTTATTTCTAACCTCAAGTGTCTCAACAGAGCAGTATGATAATCTCCACAGAGCAGTATCTCTGTTTAATTACTACTTCATTACAATCATTACTGGCTGGGAGGTGATTTATAAATCATTTCTGAGTGAAGCATTTGCATTTTGATGGCAGTTTCATCAACTCATAAACTAAAATTCACACATCCAAACTGAACCTACCAGAATCTTTTACAACATACAGCAGAATATACTAATTATTAAACTGGCAGCATGTGAGGAAAAGGTGACTGAAATTACCGTGTAATTTGGGTTGTCATCTCTAAAGACTGAGCTACAGGTCTACTCCGGTATCTGCAGGATCTCAGGCCTGACTTCCAAATTTACGTTTCCTACCAAGTACAGTGTCAAATAACCTTGCAGTGAATGAACACTGAAATACATTCTAGTATATTTTCAGAGACTTTTACTAGGACATAATGTCAGTTCAGTACTGTGTGATGTTAAAAATAAAAAAACCGCGTGCAATACCTTAATGCAATGCTGTATATGAATTATTCATCTGCAAGCCAATTCCTCTTAAAAACTTACGATTCAGTAAGAAATAAATAGGTCAGAAAAAATGGATAGGATATGAGGCTAATATCAACAATGGATGTGCAATGCATGAGTTTTATGTACTGTATTATCTTTTTCCTGCCTGATGCCTGTTATTCCCATTAACTGATCGTAATCCAGAAAAAACACTCCTCTGCCTAAATCTCTGAGGGTCCCAACCTGATCCATTGGGATTTTTAAGAGTACATGCAACAGAGAAGTTTCAGTTACAGCAGCTTTCTTTTAAAACACAGGTGAAAAAGAAGGTGTTGATGATGCTCCACTTTCATAAAATTCATCTCACTGTAGTTGAACTGTGTAAAAATTCAGTATTTCGTAAAGCTAGCTGTTTGCATTCTTTGTACAGATGAACATAGAGAAAGGAAATCATCAGGTCAATTTTGATATATTTAAAACAACAATAAATAATAAAGGAATAACACAAGAGGCAGCAAAGGCTTTCTCTTTAACTGAGGGTAATTTTCAACAGCAAGTAATATTTGCTACTGCAAGCGTAGTTTGAAATGATAAATCATGGAATTACTGATTCTTTTTGTGAAGTCTCTGACATACTATGAAATTGTGACTTGACATCTTCCCTTTCTTAATATAATTAAAAATACTCAGTGATTGTAATAAAGTTCTGACAAATGGCAATTAGATGAAATTGCTGTGTGATTCCCTGGACTAATTTAGCAAGCTCTTCTTTAACAATACTTATTCAGGCATGAACTGTGTGTAAACACAACAACTGCTGTACTGTTTGTAAGGGTAGAAACATGGTAATTGCCAGTGACCTTATCTTTCTAACATAAATCAATGGGCATTATATGAAGACCTGACCAAACCAAACAAAATGGATGTGAATGAATCTTATATTTTTCCTGCACAGTGATACATCTTCAACAGAAGAATCAGAAACTGTCAACAGCTCAGTTATGAAGTCAGTGTTGAGTACTATGGAAATTGTTTGAATTCTGTCACACAGAGGATAGAATAAAGTTGTGTTTTCCATATCCTGTGGAGTGCACACATCATTAGCTCCTGAATATCAAAAAGAGGGAGCACAACATCAACTGCTCTGCTATCATTTGGTTCAGGCTCCTTAGTGGTTGAATATAGAATCGTTTATGGATGCACAACTGAGTTGTGCAACCCTATCAAGGCTTGAGCTGCTGAGCCTCCTGCAGGGTTAGATGTTGTGTGTTAAGCAGCATCTGCACAGAAAGTTTTCAGGGTCAAAATTAGGAAGTTAGCTACCTCGATTCCATGTGCTCCTCTGCTAGACATGGAGTTTTATTTTATGTCTGTTGCTTTTTTGCAGATAATTAAATACCATTTTCAAAAGTGATGTTGACACTTAAATTCCCACATCCCATGTGCCTTTCTGGGGACAGCAGTAATAACAATAATAAAAGGATCAAGGACTGTCATGACAACTATAAATGGCTATATAACCACATAAGGACATATATAGTGTTCTTGCTGTTTTGATTTCTGTGGCTGAAGCCCTAAAGTTGCTTTGTTTCTTTAACATTTCACGTGTCTAGCGTTCAATAAAAGTGAAATATAAGAGAAATTTGCATTCATTTTAGCAAAAAGATTGCTTTATCGTACCAAAGGCATTTTTCAGCAGATTCACAAAATCCACATGGTTTGTAAGACGTAGCAGTAGTCTGAGTTAATTTCCAAAAAAACAATATGCCAGGAAATAATTTGCAGAACTGAACAGGCATTGATTTCTTGATGAAAGTAATCCTAAAATGTAATTATCTTTCATGAACTCAATTGTTTCCTTTTTTGTTTGTTTGATTGGTTTGTTTGGTTAAATTTGGTAATACAGTGAATATCAGTACCTGCGATCTGTGAGACTTGCTAATATGATTACTCAGTCACAAGCTCCAGGAGTTTTGTGATAGGGAGAAATGTAAAATTCATATGTGGAAAACCATGAAAGGCATCCCAGAAGAGTTAAAGTACTTGAACTTCTAGACTGAGTGATTCATTTTACTGTCATATCTACTGCAGTAAAGCATTAGCTTCTTTGCCAAAAGCTCATTGTAAGATTTTTCTAACGAGGGGAAAAAAAGAAAAAAAAATTAGAGGATTTTATGAAGGAACCTGCTGGAGCCTTTTGCAGAATTCTTCTTATGCTGTTCTCCTGCACAAGCGTTGGCCCAGTGACATCGCTCTGCTGCAGAAGACGTGGCAGGGGGGCACTGAAGCAGGGTGACAGGGTTTCCTGCTGCTTCCTAGCACTTCTGGAATCACCCAAGAAATGTCTGTTTTGCAGAGAGAATAAAGAGCAAGAAAGTGGCTGGTCCTGATCTTGTGCAGTTGACAGATGCAAGAGAGTGAGTTGGTTAATTGAAACAAATTAAAAGAAGAAAAAGTAGTTTAAGAGAATGAAACAAGAAGCCTTCAATGGAAACATGCTTCAGCAGACTGTTAACTCTGATCTCAGGCAGAAGATATGATTATAGCATGAGAATAAGCAATTTACTTGAGAAGAAATGATGAAATGACAGAGCGACAAAATAGGATCACACGGTAGACAATCACTTTCTTAGTGTAAACAAAATATATCCTAAATGGATTTCAGTGCTCTGCATGTTATTCTGGAATTGCAGTTCAAGAAAACTGTCCAGAATACTCTAATATACATTCAGATGTGTGATTAAGGAAACATCAGTATTGAGGGGATTGGCATACTGTTGTTAATGGAAGGAGAAATGGAAGACATGAATCAGTTCTCTGAAAAACATTTCCCAATGTTCCTTTAAAAAGAAAGGTAATTTTGTCTTGTCTTTGCTCACATATCCAAATCTGTTTGCATTCAGATCTTTTCTCAGACATTTTCTTAGTACCTTCTTCGGTTTACAATCAGTTTCATCTGCCCTTCCTAATTCCTGAGTTTAACTACTGCCTGTCCTGGAGTATAGCCTGCAACTTAAAGTGACTTTTGTTTTAGGCATTACGCTGAAAAGGAATTTAACTGCTTCCTCCATTGACATTCTAAATGAAGCGTTGCTAATCACTTCCAAAAAAATTTTGTCCAATTTTTGTTGTAACACTCCATAAGGCTGAAAACTGTAACGCTATACAAGACAGTCTATTTTCATAAAACATGGTAGCAATCTGATTTCGTTAACTTCAGGCATTAAAATACATATTTTACAATTAGAAGGTAGATGTGGAATTTCAAAACATCCCACAAAACTGGGATTGATTGCTCATATTTGACTGGAATGTTAATATTATGTTAATAGCTAAATGTTTTTGTGTGTTTCCAGTATATATTGCAGTTTGCCTGAAAAATATAGCTAAATGAGTAACATGCAGAGAAATGGTCTTTGGATGCTATTATAATAGAATTCACTTAACTGGGATGCACATAAATAGACAGTTCTCATAAGTGAAAATTTTGCTTGGAACCAACTTTCATGTAATTGATTCAGTTGACTGATCTCTTAGTTTATTGATGTGTTCCTTTGTTTGTTTGCAGACAGAGCAAACATTTCAGGGTTGCTGATCCAGTGTGATCTATGGAGTGAACAAATTATTTTTTTGAGTTAATTAGAAGTTCAAAGGAGATTGGATTAAATACGGGCACTTGTATAGCTTTCTATAGTTGATGAAGCTCCTTCAGAAGGACTTAGGTGAGAATGAGAAATTTGTAGTGTTTTATTTGTTAGCACTCTGATAGCGAAGATCACTGTCATATAATAGCTCCTTTTTATTTAACGTAGAACCTGAACTTGTAATTCAGAGACACGCTTGCTTAAAGGGCTTATTTTATTACCTATCATACCATGGAAACATTTCTAATTTATTGTTGCTTTGGTTCACTTGCAATTTCTAGTCTTTGGAGTAATTTCATTTGGAGAACAAATAAGGAAGATGGATTCTTATATATTTTTGGTGTGATTAGATTTAGTCACAGATATATATACCAAGAGTTATTTACATTAGTAACAATAGGAATGTAGAACATGAAAATGCAACCATCTCTGTTCAAACATAGCAAACATAAGCTTTTTATCTCACATTTCTGTTACTCCATCTATCATATTACAATTTCTCATGGCTACTAAGTAGCGTGGATATATCCAATCTCTAATTTGGAATCCAGGAACCACTGACAGTTCCTCTTTCCACCCATGAGCATGAGCTTACAATGTTGTCTTCAGGCACAGATCACACCCATAGAATAGTATAGGTAGGAAGGGATCTCTGGAGGACGTATAGCTCAGTCTCTACTCAAAGTAGAGGTGGCTTTGAAAGGATTTGCTCCATAACCTTCCCATGTACTGAGCTGAGACTGACTGGCTAGTATTTCCCTCCATATTTCTTGCCCTTCTTGAAGCAGTGAGTAATTTTTTCTTATTTGCAGTCATTAAAAACCTCCCTCTGTCACTGTGGTGTTTCAGAGTTGATAAAGATGGCCTTGCAGTGATACTGAACAGCTCCCTCAGCACACTGGGGTACATCCCATCAGATCCCATGCCCTCCATAACTGTCTTCCTCTACTGAGAATAATGCTTCACTCCCACAGACCTCTATTAGGCTTGGGGAACTGGAAAGCCAGAGGGCAGACCTTTCCAGTGAAAACTTAGGCAAAAAGGCCTTTGAGTACTTGGTGAAAGACACATATTTGTCCTTCATCATTAAATTCTTTGTCCCACTGAACATTGTGCCACATAGTCTTTAATCTCTCTTTCTCTGCCTGAGTATATATGGAAGTATAGAAGTCCCTCTTGCCACGTTTCACCTCCCTGACTTTTTCCAATTCCAGCTGTGCTTAACTCCATCCCTGCATGCGGGACAACATTTCTATATCTGTCATGAGTAGTTTATCCCTGGCCCCACCTTCTGTGTACTTCTTTTTTATGATTTAAACTCAGTCAGGAGGTCTGAGTTTATCCCTGGTGGCCTTCTGCTATACTTGCTCCACTTTCTGCCTGTCTGAGTGGATGGTCTCCTGCATAGAGGAAGTTGCCCATGAAGATCAAGCAGTTTTGATGGGGCCTCTTTACATTCCAAGGTAGTCTGCAATGAGATCCTGCCAAGCAGATCCCTGGACAACTCAAAATCCATTCTCCTGAAATACAGGGTTATAATTCTATTATTTATAATTCTACTATTTTTCTTGCTTATTTTTCCCAGGACTTTAAAATTGATAGTTTCATAGTCACTGAAGCCCAGGCTGCCCTTGGCCTTCACATCCTTGATCAGTTTTGTTTTGTGATTAACAGATCAGCAGAGCATCTCCGTAGTCAGTTTGTCGATCACCTGCATCAAGAAATGGTCATCAACACACTGCAGAAGCCTCCTGGGTTGTTCACACCCAAGCTGATTACCTGCTCAGCAAATACCATGGTGGTTGAAGTTCCCCATGAGTACCAGTCGTGATCATGAGGTTTCTTTCCACTGTCTAAAGGCTTTATCTGCCTCCTCTTGATCCGGTGATTTATAGCAGATGTCTACCACAATGTCCCCCATGTTAGTCTGTCCTTTGATCCAAGGCAAAGCTGTTTATTTGAGCCTCTCCTCAACATAGAGCACAACTGTTCCTCCTCACCTTTTCAGAAATATAATTATTTTACACTTTGCAGATGTATAATTAGATTAATTAAAAATTACTTAATATTTATTATGTGAACACAGTAGTTTATTCCTTTCATAACTGACCTACAGTTTTCCAGGATAAAACCTTTACAGGATCAGAGTGTAAGAGCATAAAATTGTAATTGAACACTGGCAAATTTTGACAAACAACATTTTAATCTCATTTTAAACTGGTGAGGTGGTGGTGTCATTCTTATACAATAAGGAAACCAATGAGGTGTTTTGATAACATTTATGATTTACTAAGCATACTGCAGTCACCTGTGCAATTTTAAGTGGAGCCAAAAGCAGACTATAAAACAACAGAAGATAGAACAGGTGTAGACAAGCAAAATCCAGTGTTTTTTCAGTGAAATTCATTGGGCAGAAACATTCATTTCAGTGTAATTCACATGCTTTATTAAATTCCTGTCCATTCTCCTATTTCTCTTTCTGTGGGTTATTAGCATTCAGTATTGCACTATTTAGGAGCTTACTCACACACTGAAGTTTACAAAACCCCTATGAGTTCTCTATGCCAATAAGCAGCTACAGACTTAGGTGGAATGAATACTCATTAAGAGTTGGGTGTAATTTGTCTTATAATCTTAATTTTTAAAATATAACTGTACTTTCCTAATAGCAGGATCTGGAAATTTTGTTCCTTACATTGCGCTATGAATGTTG
Organism: Burhinus bistriatus; assembly: GCA_013397275.1. Classification (NCBI taxonomy): domain Eukaryota; kingdom Metazoa; phylum Chordata; class Aves; order Charadriiformes; family Burhinidae; genus Burhinus; species Burhinus bistriatus. The sequence goes on along the minus strand of VYXH01010821.1, from coordinate 20,163 downwards.
TAGGTTTTTGCTTTAGTGTGTATTCATAACACTTTTTTTAGCAATGTTTTTAATGGACTAGTTAATTGACATGTTCCATTAAGTATGGGTAAAAGAGATAATCTAGGATCACAAGAGAACTGGGTAATTTCTCCATTTTGGATAAATACAAAACTTATTTATGAAAAAAATATTTAAAATTATTATTTTTACACCCACTTATGTGTCAGGGCCAATATGAACACACTGAGATATAAAAGAAGCCAGTTTACTCAGAGGAACAGTGGAAGAAGTATGAAAATTATTCAGATTTCCTTTTGCAGTACATCTTTTTTTCTTTCCACCACATGTATTAGTGAGCTGAAGAAATTAGTCAAAGTCAGTTAGTTAAAAGAAACTGAACTGGTGAACCAGTCTGGCTGAAATCAGATATCCAGCAATGAACTGTATCTTTCCACCTAAAAGCTAAATCAGCTACCCTCCCTTGGCTGGAGTACAGCTGCCCAAATTCTTGTCTTGGCATAGTGCAAAAAGTAGCACAAAAGTGAAAAAGGTGCAATCGTGAAAGTCCAGGTTAAACGCAGAGCAGACTGCAGTATAAATCTTGTTTAGGGAGACAGAAGGCCATATTAGGCAGTGCAGGAATCTAACTACACGTGAATTCAAGTCTAATACAGATCAGAGCACAATAAAAACAAAACAAAACAAAACTTTACCTTATCTCAACATTTATGTTTAATAGTATCTTTATTGTTGATTTCTTACAGATTATTAGAAGTGTTTTCTCTTGATAATAGAGGCTCTTCTTTGGTACTGGTAGAGGGAAATTGTTATGTATTGACATAATTGAGCGATTTTTAGCGTGTTACTGTGCTTTTTTAAGATGGAATATAAACAGTATATATGTAAGGTTTATTGTATCACATTTTGTAATATCTCAGTCAGACCTGAAACATAGCAAGCCAGAGGTGCAACGTAGCAAAACTAATGTGCTCTGAGGAAAAGCATGGGAACACTTGGTAGGTATTTTAGGAATTTCTGAAGTGCTATATATGTAAGAACAACAGATAAGAAACAAAAGGAGTATATTTTATTATTACACTGTTCTAGTTAACGTGACATTAATATTTTAATGTTGAGGGAAAAGTCATAAGAACCCAAAGCAGAAATATTTCTTTGTAGGGGAAATAAAGGGCAATAAAGAACAAAAGACAATTATCCTAAAGAAAACACAGGTCCAACCAACTTAAGCAGACACTTATCTATAGTTTTTTTCAGAGCCAGTAGAATTTTTAAATGAAAGCTTTTTGATCCTAATCTGTCACTGATAGAAAGAGCAAGAAAACCTCTAAAACTTTGAATGAACAGAGTAAATGGAAAAACTTATTAAGCATAACAAATTCCAAAGAACAATCCCCTAGAACATCGAAGTTTACCGGTGCCAGGGAAAGGTGTTTTGCTTTCTAAATTACTACAATTTCAAACAATTTCTTGTGTGTTTAAGATACTAAAAAACCCCTTGATCTTCTGCCACTTTTGAAGGTAATGGCAGAACTTCTGTTGTTGTCAAAATGACAAGTTGCTCCTAGCTGCCAGAACAATAAATCACTTAAATATTTGGAGTTTGATGCAAAAAATGAAGTGGCATTAGCTATATCTGTTCAGTAAGAAACTTTGAGTATAACGGTATGTCTTTAATTCTCGCCACTTACTCAGTCTTCAGGGAATGATGCTTTATGCTTGGTTCAAGTCTGTGTAGCCTGCTTGAAAAACAAAAAAATGAAACCATTGTACATTTAAGAAAGTAGATGAAGGAGTAGTTCGCTTTAGGTCTTATTCCAGTTTAGGCTTGAGATGTCAGCTGACTTCTTAAACCCCCTCAAGCATTTATAGGCAAAGCAAGAAGTGAAGCTTAGTGCAAATCAGTGGGGAGGCAAGAACTAAAAGAACCGTTGCATTTTGTGTATGTATACATTACATATTCATATAATTTCATATACATTGTGCTTTAGAAATGGAAAGAGTTTTTGTTTTGAATATGACAGTTAATATAGTGAAAGAGCTTTCCTTTAAATTCTTAATGTAACATTTTGTCTAAACTAGAATACTAATTAGCTTGGTGGTCCAGGACAATAAGTAAAAAGGACCTTAGTGCTAGTAGAATCTCATGAGGATGACTAGAACCACAAGGCAGTGGTCTTCTATGTTGTCTGCAACTGTAGACTCAACTGTCTCAATCAGCAGCTACTGAGAACTTCTTGCAGACTTGTGAAAACCAAACTGAGAAGAAGGGTACAGAATTAAACAGTGTTTTCCTAAATATTTTGAGCAACTGATGTGGCTTGGAAATATAACTTGCAGGCTGCAGTTACGGCTAGTATCCCAGAATTACTTGATATGCTGCATAGGTTCAAGAAGTAGCTATTCTTACTTCTGGAAGTGCCATTAGCTATGGGACAAGAGTTAAGTGATTGATACGCTTTTCATAAATCCCCAAATATTGCAATTTTTCATATAAATGACTTAATAAAGAAAAAATCTTGCCCCTTTAACAGAGAGAGTTTTAGAAGTCTTGATGGAGGAGGTAAAAACATTGATTTGTTTCTGTAATTTCAGTGGCCAGCAGGAAAAGACTTATATTAATTGCAATAATTGCCTCTGGTGATTGGCTGCTTCTTTTTATTTTTTTAAATGCTAAACTTTTAGACAATTCTTTCTTCATGACATAATTCATCCCACAGCTATTTCTGTTACCTTTCACAGTTCAGCAGCAAACACTATTTCCTCTGCTTTTATCTTCATATGTGCCTAAGCCAAATCCATATATAAAGTAGCATCCTTTTAACGTTCTCCCTAAAGTTTATCAGCATCATTTTTTTCCTTATATTCAAAGGATCAATCAGCTATAGTAAGACTGCTCTCAAGAGGAGTTCAGCACATGAAAACAGAGAATTTCAGAGAGCAGGTTTAAAAGAAACTACAGTGGAGTATGAGCCAGTTCAAAATTAAGCCACAAGGCACACTGAATCACAACACAAATGATAAGATGGCAATGTATTTTCAAGTTTTCATAATTTTTTTTTCACAAAAATCATTAAAGAAGGAAATACTTTTATCGTTGGAAGACATGTACTTGAAACAGACGTGTAAAAACAAACTGTAGACAATAGCGAGAGTTCTTTAAACAAGTGTGTAGAAGCTGTTTTAAGTGCTGTGGCTATTCTGTCGCCTTAATTATTTCACCCAATTTCCTGACACAAAAGTTCTATTGTTTACGACAGGTAAGTCTGTTTCTGCCTGGCACAACTGAAATATGTGGCCAGTCTAACTCCCCTCTTTACCCCAAAATATGAATAAGGAACTTATCTCCAAACCTACTGGAAAATTCAGTATCAAGGAAATTGAGAATAGATTCACCAAGTCGCAACAATACCTTCCTAATATTAGGAAGATAAAATCAAAGCATGAGTAGTGAAAATTACTGTGGAGAGCGTATGCTGATTAAGTCTGCCGACAGATCCTTTTATCAAGCTAACAAAATTAATGCAAGTGACTTGCAATACACAATGGAGAAGGGTAACAGTAACCAGTTCAAGTGTAATGCCCGCAGACAATACAATTTGCAGGGGCTGCCTCATTAGCAGTCAGGTGCTGGAGCTGAGACTTCCAGACGGTTGTTGCAAAGGCTGAAATTAGTTCACTAATCCCTGTCATTGCCTTCCTCTGCACTCCCATCTACTGATGTAATCATTAAAGATGCAGGTGTATAACCTGGCAATATCTTCCAGATCCATCTGAGGGAAGCAAGTGCTCAGTGTTTGATAGCTCAGTGGTGGGGTTGGGGTCTGGAAAAGATACTCAGATGTAGGGTTTAGACACAAGGAAGTAATCCATTGCAGGTTACTTTTCAGTTACTGTTTTATCAAAAGATTAAACAAGGACACATTTTACTAATGCTACAAGTCCAAAGTTATTGTTCCTGATTTAAATCAGAGATAGCGTTCTTACTTCAGCATTCCAGATAGCGGCAATGTGCTAAAACTTTTCCTTAATTTCATTTTGATTGAGGGTTCTCCACCAGCTGACACTTTTCCTCCTTGTTTGTGTTACAGCCCCACGCATGAATGGGCTCTTGTTTCCAGGCAATGATCAGTATAGCCCCCTTGGCAATACTTAAAATGACTGAAAAGGTGCTGGGAACAAAAATTCAAGTACTGGTGTTGGAAATGGTAAATGCCTCAGCATGACTGAAAAAGGCAGGCTAAGCTTCCTTTTGGACCATCTGATTATGACCAGAAGCTCATCTGTAGGGTATAAATTTGGGTGAGAATTCAGGATTACTTTTTTCTGGTTTGTAAGTGATTTTAGTGTGTATGATTATGCATATTTCATGTTAAGTACCTATGTGATAATTAAATCTATAGTGACAAATATCGTGTAAATTTATATCCAGCTAACTTCTCTGTGGTGACCATGTCTTAGAAGAGCAAGTCCTGTTCCCCACAAATATCTCTGGTTGCCTTCTTAGTTCAAGGGAGAATTGTTTATTACTGATCTATATCAGCAGAGCATATCTAATGCCTTCTACAAAACATCCCAGTTCGCATAGCTCAGTCACACACAGAAATAAATTCAATATCCAGGACGTGCCAACTCTTGCCTCTCACTGATCTGTATGGGAAGGGAAATAGGTCCAAAGGTGCTGCTTTCCAACTTGGTTTAGGGCGATGATGTTAGGTCAGCAAGAAGATGCCTGTTACTTTGTGATTTCCTTGCACAACTATGTAGGAGAGGCATTTTCATACCCTGGGTAGGCTTGTACAATTGAAATACTGCTTATACACCACCTTTGAGCACAAAAAAAAATACTAAAATAAATACATAATTGTTACATGCATTTTCTATATCTAATTATATAAAGGAACACTCTATAGATGAAATAATTTTTTACTAATTTCTCTAGTCATATGCCTCACTTCATATTTATAAACTAACTATAGCCAGCAACATGAAAAAAACATCGTTGTAGAAGCCAAATAGATGAAGAACCATTTTAAATTGCATAGCTTTAGAAATAAAATCCTGATGCTCTCTCCCTCTCAGCAGAACCAAAACCTCACTGTGTGTTAATGGATGATGACATCAGAGTGTTACTAGTAATGTTTCATCNAGTATTCCAGGTGGGGTCCCACGAGAGATGAGTAGAGGGGTAGAATCACCTCCCCCAACCTGCTGGCCACGCTTCTTTTGATGCAGCCCAGGATGCGGTTGGCCTTGTGGGCCGCAAGTGCACATTGCCAGCTCATGTTGAGCTTCTCATCTACCAACACCCCCAAGTCTTTCTCCTCAGGGCTGCTCTTGATCCATTCTCTGCCCAGCCTGTATTTGTGCATGGGATTGCCCAGACCCATGTGCAGGACCTTGCACTTGGCCTTATTGAACTTCATGAGGTTTGCACGTGCCCACCTGTCAAGCCTGTCCAGGTCCCTCTGGATGGCATCCCTTCCCTCCAGCTTGTCGACCGCTCCACACAGCTTGATGTCGTTGGCAAACTTGCTGAGGGTGCACTCAGTCCCAACATCCATGTCGCTGACAAAGATGTTAAATAGTACCGGTCCCAGTACTGACCCCTGAGGAACACCATTTGTCACTGCACACACTTGGACATCGACCCGTTGACCACAACTCTTTGAGTGTGACCATCCAGCCAGTTCCTTATCCACCGAGTGGTCCATCGGTCAAATCCATGTGTCTTCTGTTTAGAGATCAGGATGTCATGCGGGACAGTGTCAAATGCCTTGCATAAGTCCAGGTAGATGACATCTGTTGCTCTCCCCTTATCCACCAACACTGTAACCTCGTTGTGGAAGGCCACCAAATTTGTCAGGCATTACAAAAGATGGGCTCCATGACTCCCTGAACCTCACTTCAATCTCATATCAGACTTAATAAGCTGGCTGGAGAAAGCTTTTAAGATGAGTTAAGCTTATTGTCAGAGAACAGCTGTGGACCTCTGACCTCTGCTGTCATGACGCCAAGGCTAGGGGAGATTTTGCTTTGAGTAAGCACTAGTGCCATGTGTTGCATAGCGTAGTGTACAGGCTGCCTTTTCTATGGAGTGAGTTACTAATAATGTTTAATGGACAGATCCAGTATTTTGCTTCTCAGGATTCTTGTTTTCCATCTATTCTCAGGACAAACCCCACTCAAATGGTTTGTGATTCACAAATGAAGTGACCAAAAGTGACCACTGATATAAGACGCTTTGTTTCCAGTAAGACTTTAGACCATTTGATAACCGTTCTACAACTAGAAAGTACAAAATAATATTAGTCCATTGTAAAAATAACTGCTTACGAAGACTATTAGTTGTTACAATCAGTGAGTATGGTAATGGGTTGCCATGAGAGCCATTCGGGTGAAAATGATTTATACTGTTCCAAGTACATCGTTTATTAAAACAATCATAATACTGACATTACAGTACATTGCTCCTGCTTTCATTATTTTCTTGTAGGTAGAGACACAGCCAACAGAAAACCTTTTTCAGTTTATAGTTGCTTTTAAATATGTTGTGGTGGCAGGATCATGGCATATAGGAAGGGATTTACAGAGAACAGTTTGTGAAAGAAACAGAACTCACTACTTAGAATGGTCTAAGACGGGGAAAAGAAATGTCTTCCATCCCTCACAATGCCCCTTGAGCCAGCATCAATTTGCGCATTTATCTTTATTGTCATATACCAGGACTCCGTTATATAAGGTCTGTACCATGACCTGAATATATACCTCTCTGTCTGTCTGTATCTATCTGTTACAAAGATCTTAAACTGGAAGTAAAAAGCACCAAAGGAAAGCAGGGTATTTCTTTACTGCTAGGATTAACTAATCTGATATGTGGGAGTTAAAGATCTTTTGTGACCTTGGATGGAATTTGTAAAGGTTTCTCTCTGGTTGAGCACATAGAAAAACTACATTATCTGAAGACTGGAGAATTTTGAAAGCCTGCTGTGTACAACTTCTCACACTTGGATACATAAAAATACACCCTAGTGCATTAATAATGTGTCTGTGTTCAGTCTCCTAATCTGCAGGTTTAGCAACCAGGATCCCCAACAGCTTTTTGAAGACTACGAAAGGAAGGGCTCTAATCTGTGAATCCTGAGCCAGGGAAGAATCCTAAATCCTAGAAATTCTTGATTTAAGATTTACTAGAGCTCTTAGCAATACCCAACATATAACTAAGTTTGGTTCAGAAATACTTTGTCTTCCCATTAATTCTTAAGGGAAACTGTGAAGGAACTTTTTTTCTGAAAAGGAAAACTGATACAGGATAGGTTTTCTCTTCTGGGAGCAGCTGCTACCACTGCTGATGACCGCTACCCTTGACACTACTGTTTGAAATACTCCAGAATTGCCCCCAATGCCATAGGTAAAAGATTCATTCTCCTAAAGAAACTGTGCAGTATTCAATGAGACTGCACATTGTACAGACCACATTTATTAACTGGATAATTCTAACCATGGTAAAGCTGTGAATGTATTTGGAGGATAAGACAACCTGCAGTAGTTTGCCAGCAAATAAATACTTGGTGATGAAGAGCAGAAAGGAAAGGGAAAGATGCAGTAATATGCCCAGACATACTACTGGAAAGACAAACTGGAAGAGGCAAGAAAAAAATTGGACAAGCCAAGATAATACCTGGTTATGGATAGAGGAGAAAGTATGTTTTAGGAAGTACATGTGTTATCCTACAAGAGGAGGAACAGTTAAGGACACAGATATTATCTGGAGTGGATAACTGGTTGTAAGCCCAGTTTCTTGGATTGTGTGACAAGATAAGGGTAAGACCAATGTTAATAAGTTGACATTTGTGATACATTGGTGCGTGATCAGGAGACATTTTCAAAAAGGGGACTAAAATTTGTTGAGTCTGGGTTTTGGCACCATATTTTAATTAATCCCCATGCTTCAGGACTTTTTCTCCTCACTTGCTGACACCAGAGGATTTCCCTTCTGTGGCTTAATTTTTTCCCTGAGCTTTTTATTTGGTTGGTTGGTTTGATTTGGTCTTGTTTTTCTCTTACTTTCTCTACTTGAAGCCCTGGAGAGTATTGACAGCTGAAAATGGGATGTGTGGTGCTTCTCGTGTTGTTACAAAGCCTATCAAGTGCACAGCTATCTTCTTCTGTGCTCAAGAAGGGAGAACTAACAGTGGATGGGACAAACAGAGACTGGGAATGCTGAAATTGTTTGCCTTTTCCTGCAACACATGATCTCTTTCTCGCCATCTTGAGGAAATATTAGCTAAACACATGCCTTTAGGACATTAGCCCTCAAAGGACATACCTGAACTTCTCTCACCCTATGGCCTACTACTTTTTTTTGTCACTACTGGTGTTTGATACTGGAGACTTCAACTTGATCACAGGAAGTGCTCTGTAGACTGTTCCAGATTAAATGCCCATTGCGCTGTTACTCTCAGTTGCAGAGACCTGGAACCTTTCCTGAAGACCTTTCTGATTCTTTTTTTCTGCTCACATACATGTTGACCTGGTTTCTTTGGTGTCAAAGATTACATGACTGTGCTAATGGAGGATGCTGGACCTAACACACCTCTATGGGAAGGCAAAGAGTGTCTGAAATGTTCCTTGAGAGGCTTTTAGGAAGTTCTTGACTCAAACAGACAGTCAATAGTGCAGTGCTCTGGGATTGAATTTATCTCCCCTGAGCAGTTTCAGTTCTTAGTGATGAACTGAAATTGAATCATTATCACAAATCATTTCTATGGTATGTCTGAGATATGACAATTTGATTTTATCGAGTGGTTCACATAGGAATTAAATTCCAGCGTAAAGTTGGTGTCTTAAAACGGGAACATTTTATTTATTTGCTAGGTCACTACTACTATATGTGCTACTATTGTGCAACAAGATTTCTCAAATGAAAATTCCTCAGACTGAAAACTACATTTTCTGTCTAATGGGTTCTAAATTATACATAAACTGTGCAATTTTCAAAGGTGATGCAATTTCTTCTGTCACAATGTCTGGTAATTTGGAGGCTGTTTCCATTAAGTGACAATTCTGTACCAATGGACTACAATACCCTCAGTTTCAAAACCATCCACCTGTAGTGCTATCACATAGCAGCTAAGATTTTTTTAAAATATTTCTGCTTGTCTTTATCTTGACTGACAGCAAAAACCACTGTTACGAGAGTGGAGTCTTCTATTAAAAACAGCATTTGATTGTGGTTTTTATATAAAAAAAGGAAAAGCCAAATATATGAACATCTTAACATTCAGTTCCATGAATTTAAGCATTGTCTGCTTTTTGTTGTTATTTTATAACCCAATAATTTATTTACATGACTGTGTCAATGTGTGGTACCACAGGCAGGTATCTTCCTCTTCCACGTTGGCACAGACAGATTCAAAACTACTGCTTGCAGTTGTTGGCGAATTGTCCTTTTTATCCCCCATTGAAGGATAAGAGATACAGGCACTTCATCTCAGATTTCAGTTAAGTCTTGAAAAACAAAACAACAAAAAAAGCCTATCTAAGTTTACACAGCTTAAATAGATTATCTGAATCTGATGCTTTGATTTTTTTTCCTTCTTTTTTTTTCAGAAGTAATTAAGAGAAACTACAGTAATCAGCTCTGTTAGCAGATCATTGAAAAGGTTTAGTGGTGCCTGTGGCAAGTGAAAACTAAAGGAGTGGTTCTTTCCTAGTACAGGTATACATGTAAAAAGATACCTGTCCACAGACCAGTCTAAATTACTTCTGTGAGCACCGCGGCCTCAGAAACAATAGCCTTGTCCAGGAAAAACCCATGTAAAATGAAAGATTTTGATTTGGCCTGTACATCTGTAACCCAATCATGGCAAGCAGCACCCAAATACTGCGTTACGGTGGCACCCACAAGCAACATCAAATAGGTTCTTGCTTTCCCTTCTGTATGGTCTGTAACTGAATTGGGATTTGGCAAACAACCAGGTTTTGTCAAGGATTTCTCAGATGATCTCTTGTCTGTCTATACTGTTCCTGAATATGAAACTGAATGGAGTTGCTGAGAAGCTGTTGCCACTCCCAGTATTCAACTCAATGAGTAATTCAGTATATTTACAGCAAGAAGTATGATCTAAGGGGTACCTTGTTCTCTTTGTATAGGACAGAATTGGCTATGGACCTCTGCTGTGAGAATCATCTGTGCAAAGACTTAGGAAGGCAGCAATCTAGTCTCTTTTTTCACATCACCTGAAAAAGGACACTTAAGAGAAAATGTAGCTAAAGGTCACTTTTCCTCCCCCATCTGTAGACTGTATTTAGAAACTGTTGCCAATTTGGGCATATTTTTATTCTCTTCACAGATTCAGAGCATTATGAACTCTGTTTTAGCAACTTTGTGCAAGTTGGATTCGCAAGAATCTGGTGAATTTTTAAAAGCATCTTGGCATAGAAACCCCTGCTGATATGTGTTGTTAGGCAGATAGGGGTCTTTAAATCATATGTAGCAAGTGAACAAGTCTGATTTTAAAATGGCATTCCATCATGCCAGTATTTTAATGAAATCTGAACCATAAACATTAGTTTAGCAGCTAGAGGGAAAAGTGGTGAAAAGGAGTACACAGTGTAAACTTCTCCAACAGGTTATTAATGTGGGATTTTTTTCTGATAATCTGCCTCATTTCACATTACAACCTTATAAATTTTATTTTTTTGAGTTTTATCTTCTTTTCATGCTGGCTTTGATGCTGACACTTTGCTTTTTATGTGCTTACCCATCTATTTTTGTTTGTATTTACTGCGATTCTTCACTACTTTTATTCTTAGGCATTTGCATCTGTTATTAATAGCAGATGGGATAGAGAGGAACATAATCGCATGCTTCAGCAGCAGTCATGTCTGTTTAATCAGTAGCATCTGACACAGCATGCATTTACTGCATGATTGCACTGTCATGTTTGACACAAATGATGGATTAGTACTCCAAATACGCTTTCAATATTTGTTCATTGTATAAGCTACTAAATTGTAGGTCCCTTACATCCACTCATGGGAAATTTCTGACCAGAATTACAATTCAACCAGTGCTATCTTGGTTCTAAAACAGTATCAATATTGATTACTTTATAGTCCATTCCTCCTAGGATGGCTGATGTATCAGTTGTAGCTTGTAATGACAAACTCGTATGAAACTAGTATTGTAAACTCTTACTTAAAAGAATTTGAAACTCAAAGAAAGCATTGTCTGCTGATTGATCCATTTCTATCATATTTTTCCTTATAATCAAGATGCTCATTTGAGGATCAATGATTTCTAAAAATAGCTTTGCCTGAATATATATATATATATTTTTCCTCCTGGTTTGTCAGATCCATGAGATTTCTATTGTATTTATCTGAGGTGTTTGATTTGATTTCAGAAATGTTTGTCACTCTTCTTTTGTAGTTTTTCCTCTTCTTTGAAAAATTACTAAATTAGGATATAATAACCAGATCTGTGGGGTGAAATAGACAGAAATAAAAGGTGGGAAATCAAACTCTCTCTTCCACTCACTTCCCTCTCTTCTCAGGAGTTTCTCAGTTCCCACTTGTCCTGCAGATAATTTCTGCTTGTTGCCTCCCAATCTTTGTCCGCTCCCTAGAAACTGCTTCCAGTTGAGCCTGGTATTTTCCTGAGAACACTTCAGCAATTTCTCTTTTTTTTATTCTGGAGCATAGGGTACAACAAGGCAGCATGCCAGCAGCCTGCTGAATAGCCACAGACTTCTGAAACCATGAGCAAACAAATGAAACGTATTGTCTGCCACAAGTTGTTCGCTGGAGAATGAGTTAACTTTGCAGAAAAGCACGCATTACTACATTAAAAAAAAAAAAAAAAGCATTACCTTTAAAAGGAAGAGAAACAACAATGTCACAGAGTTTTGCCCTACATCAGAATACAGATAATAGATGTGCATGATCAGAAATAGCTGCTCCAAAACTGTAACTGCCAGCTTCACTCTACCCTGGGCCCCCATCCTCCTCAGGCACAGCTGAGCCAGCAGGTGAAAAAACTTTTTAAATCTGCAGAAGGAACGACATGATAAATGGGAAGGAAGGAAGTCTAATTTAATGTTAAGTTTCATATATGGAGCCTTAAAGCAGGCAATGAGGACAGACCTGAACATTTAGCTCCATTTTTTTATTGAAGGTGAACTGGTGGCTTTGTAAGCAAGGAGGGAAGAATTAGTGACAGTGGTGTATGAATGGTGTGGGCTGATTCTGGTGAGGCTTTTAGGCTGTGATGGCAAAAAAGGATTAAAAGTGTGCTGTAATTGATCATGATGTATGTAGTAGGTACTGGCAGAGGCCTTTTGAAAATAGTATATTATGGGAATAATACTTCTCTTACTTCAGTTTGTGCATTTTTTAAGTGTATGATTTATTGAAGTCTCCATTAGAGCTGAAGAGCTTTGCATAGCTAATGGAAGTGATAGCCAGATATTTCAATACCTGGCTTCAGGCAAGCAAAATCTGTGATTCCTGGAAATGCTGTTTATAAACGCACATTATGCACTGCAGTTCTTTCCTACTTTTGGTCCAGGTGTTTAATATTATTTTGCCCTGAGTGAAGATGTTGATTTAAATATAGCAGGTTTACTAATGTCATTGCATCTTATGGCAGTAGATGACATACCCCAAGGGTGGGGGAGAGGTCAGAAATGATCAAGCCCCCTTGAAATTAATCTTTGCAAAACTATGCCTCTTCTGTAAAATAAAGACATTCTGCAGTTATACAAATGTTAGAGCTACTTCAAACCATAGAAATTACTTATAGATTATAACAAATTACTATTAGCAAACTTTACTGTATCTTTTTCCTTATCTTTGGCTGTGATTAAGCATAGTAATAAGACAAACCTCAAAAAGTAAATTAACTTATGTGCTAGTTAAATTATTTACATATAAATATTTGCCATTTTTTAGATTTAAAGTATGTGCAGCAGGATAAAGTATGGATAAAGTATTTATAGCAGAATGTCCAGAGCCTGTGTCTGTAGAAGATAGTTACTGGCTGAATACGGACAGGTAGGGCTTATCTCAGTACCAGTGAATTCAATGGTGCAGAGACCTTGGTACTGAGTCTTGGTTATCTGTACTTTTAGAGTGATAAAATGGTCCCTCGTGTGATTTCTGGCTCCAGTCAAACAATTCCTGGCACAGTTCAAAAGAGCACTTCAGAGGCAGTTTGGAGGTTATCATCTTCTATTGTATTGTGCTGCTTAGCTTAAGGGCCATAAAAAATAAGCTCTGACATGCTTAATTTACTTGTATATAGCCCTAGCAGTATTGGAAAGCACTTAGATAATTCTTAACTTTATATTTGCCCATGCTTTCTGATTAGTGAAGGATCTTTTTGCTGCTGATGGAGGAAGCAATAAACAGGAACACATAAACTCCACCTGAGGAGACAAGGGAGGCAATGCCAAAGACCAAAAGTCTCAAGCTACTAATTGATGGGCCATCAAAAAAATGCAGGCAGAGCTTTAGAGAGAGCCACCTGGACTTCATGATTCTTTAAGAGGGAGGAAATGAGGAACGTGAGGATTTGGGATACTCAGGGATGGCCTGGGTGACTATGCAGAGTTTACAAAGGACTGTTTAGGGGAAGGGAACTGGGGAGGAACAAAGCTGGAGCAGTCAGGAGGGGTATAAAAAAGCTGCCTTGTGTAAAATGGGGCTGGTCAGTGCGCTTGTCTGACTGAGCCCTATGCCTTATTTACAGACTGTCCTGCCTTATTTACAGACTGTCTTAACTCTCTCTCTGCATGATCTCACTATCCATCCTGTGTGTGTGAGTGCCAGCTACTGGAGTCAGACAAGCATGTAGGTGCCACCGGGCTATGGTGCCAGCAGCTGAGTGGGCGGGGGTCTTTAACTTCCAGCTGTTGGGGAGGTATGGTGTTTGTCCCAAAAACCAGGGACCAGGATGAGTGAGAGGCTCAGTGCTGGTGGTTGGAGCGGGACCACAGGACACAGCCTCTGTGCCTGGTGCCAGCTGCAGAGGTGGTGAGTGTCTGTATCACCCCCAAAACAGGTGTTCATGTGTATTTGCCAGAAAACTCCAAGCTGAACTCACCAGTGAGTAGGAAGCCCCAGGCCCGGGCAAGGGTATCAGGCAGATGGAAGGTCTGTGCAGGTATTTGGGGGCACCTGCAGGTGTGGGATGCCTGTGGGAGCGAGCACTGAGTTGGACCAGCCAGCGAGTTGGGGACCCGTGGGGTGGGAGAGTGTCGTGTGTGTGCCCACACGAGAGGCCCCCTGTCTCTGCCAGCCCAAGAGGAGGAGGGGATGGGGCTCTCTGTGCTTATGTGAGTCCTGGTAGCGTTAGGCTGGGCACTGCTGTGCTGTGGGGGGCCTTCCCTGTGGCAGGCCCTTGTGGTGTCTTTTGTGTGCCCCAGGATACACACTCGGCTTTCCTGGTGCTTGAACCTGCAAATGGGAAAGCAGCAGCCGTGTCTATCAGACCAAGACAGAAGAACCTTCAGGTCATGGAGCTGCTGGAGGCAGCAGCAACTTATAACATCCCTTAACACCATATATTCTATGTATTGTAAAAGAGAAAGGAAAAAAAGGACAAAAAATGTTCAGAGTCATTCTGGTTAAAACAGCTGTTTGAAAATGGGAAGATTAGAAAGTGTCTATTTCTATTTACTACTTTGATGAAAACCATAAAGTCCAACCTGGAACCAGGGAATAGATTTCATTTTTTGGAGTGATTAAAAACCTTCATTGTTGTAACAATCATGAAACTAAACTACACTGAATTTTAAATGGTCCATCTTGCTCTTAAGAGCGCTCAGAGATACTGTAAGCTTTTACAACCTTGGGTTTTGGCGTTTTTTTTAAAAAAAAGGTCCAAACACTTAATTACTTTAGTGTTACTCTGTAGTAAAATAAAAAAAAATGGAGCTCAATTTTGAAAATGTAAACATTAAGACAGTCTGTATGCCTGCCAAGATTGCATCCTAGCCTCCTGAAGAGTTGACACTTTCAGCAGTTGAACTTCTCGGTGTCAGTCATCTGTTCAGCAAAGAACGCCACTGCATGACTGACAGTTCTCATATCAGTGCGGGATTGACCACGGAGCTCTTTAAACATGTTGTGACAGAAACAATCTGAGCCAGCTTCGGCAGGGTTAGCACATTAAATTACCAATGTCAAACCTCAACAGTGGGTACAGAAGAAAGTATAATGCTCTTGTATGGACCTCATATTGAGGGAGGAAATAAAAAAACCCATGTCTTTGCTGCTGCTATTCCCTCTGTAATACGCAATTAGAAGTTTGTGAATATAAGATCAAGAGAAGGAGCTTTTGATCTCAAAAGTATAAACTGCAATAATAAAATATACTGGTCTTTCATTAAGTCAGTGAAACACTTAAATTTTATCAATATTCAATGCTATCGAGATAAAACTTTTAAAGGAGAAGCTGTGTGCTAATTTGGACCTCTCGCTATAAACAAACACACTAGCTCTGTAATTGGATTTGTAGAAATCCAGTCTCCTGGTGGTAAAGAACAGGCTACAGGAGTGAAATTGAAGATTCAACTGGTTTCAAAAGAGAATCAGGAGAGACTCATACACGTGTGAGACAAGATCTGAGAATACAGTTGTAAAATTAGTTAAACTTCTGAATACCTCCAAATTTTATCGATATCAATATCTTACCTAAATTAGTTTCCTTAAAAAAAGGTCTCACAATACCAAACCCCACTCTTCGTATGNAATTATGTTCCAGTAAGCTAGGAAATTATTCCCCCTTTTGACTTAAGCTGTTAGCAGACAATTCAGAGCCTTTGATATTCACTTAATCGGGAGGAGAAACTGAATCCTGAATCAGGTATCTACGAGGCAAACCTATTCATTTATTAGAAGTGTCATTATCTGTATCAAAGGACAACTTGAATAAACAAGCCACTTCCCATGTTTACAAATTACAAAAAAAAGGGGGGGGGGGGGGGGGGGGGAGAGGAAACAGACAGACCATAACCCCAAACAAATCAGAGTAAATTCCTAAGGAAGGATATTTCTGATGAGGAACACATAAGAAAATAGTGCTGGCTCTTGAAAGCGTTTGAGTAATTTGTAATCTGAAGTGAGCCACGTGGTTTCAGGTGCCATTGGGGACTATGGGGCATGCAGTAGCAGTGCCAAGCGAATGTGCCCTGAGATGACAGGGCAGTATCTATCTGTGGAGATGCTGTGAAGCTTCACCAAAAACACTTGCCTGAGATGGGCTCGCTTTTGAGCC
The DNA here is from genome assembly GCA_013397275.1 of Burhinus bistriatus. Lineage (NCBI taxonomy): Eukaryota > Metazoa > Chordata > Aves > Charadriiformes > Burhinidae > Burhinus > Burhinus bistriatus. The sequence continues at coordinate 3,878 of VYXH01010821.1, read as the reverse complement.
AGCATACAGTTAGGGTTGGATCCTCTGGAGGAGTCATGCATACAAATTAGGTTTTGGGTTGTGTTGTGAAAGATTTTTGGATCCTAAACTCCAGACAGAGCATGAGGAAAGGTGAACACCTTAGCAGGAGATTTAAGTCATATGCTGCTGGGATACATAGCTGAAATAGTCCACAGAAAGCGCTGAGAAAATACATCATCTTAATACCGCTGTTAACAGGGATTGAAATGCCTGGGTTCAGCTGGGATGCAGAATCTTCTCCCTAATGAAGAAAAACTTTATTTCTAAAACGTGATAAAGACTTGCTCTTTTTCTTTTGAATGGAAATTACTTCACCTGTGTTTTTCTGCTACCTTAAAGAAAATAATATTTAGTGCAACGCACTCTTTCCTCTATGTCTGAATCTCCTGAGACTGTTTTTCTGAATTAGCTCTTTCTAATCTCTGCTGTGTCTGAACCTGAGTTGGTATTGCCTCTAAAAACTCATTTAAAACCAAACAAAACGAAAGGGGAGCCTGCACAAGTAGGTATGCTTTACAGCCATGCTTTTGGTGCTCTCTCTTTTCTTTGTGTATTACTTCTGTGTTTGTTTCTGCCACATGACAGTGATTTGGCAGGAAGAGCTGCAATTGTCTTTATCCCAATAAAGGCCAAATGAATAAGTAAGGCAGTAAAATTGAATTTACTCCAACTCAAGAGGAGCTTGAAATTAGGGGATTTAACTTCCTGGAAGAGTCTTTCTCTGGATATGTAAAATTCTGTAGTTTTAGAATTTCTTTTTCTAAGATTCATAGGCAAGTCTTTTATAAAATAAAATAAAATAAAATAAAATAAAATAAAATAAATAAAATACACATTTTGTTTGGAGCCCAGTTGCACTATGACATTGTTAGAGCGTTCTTATAAGCCTCTCCAAGGGCATAAGTATAGGAATGCCTGGTTTCTGCATTAGGTGAGGCAAATGAAGGAGAAAGATGCCATGCTGCTTAGATGGGGCAGTTGTGTACATGTATGGAAATATAACTTTAATAGCTTTAATAGGAATTTAAAATCAATCATAGAGGTAACTAGTGAACTTTGTCTTTCCAAAATAAGGTATTTGACAAGGTATTTTTCTTTTCCTGATGGTTTGCAGTACTGTCTTAATCCTGTTCCAAAACAGCCTGGAAGGTACAGTCCTCAAGCCAAGCAGCATTCTTTCTCATGACAGAATAGAGTAGTAATAACACCTATGTCTGATGTAAGATTGTGCCATCAAATAAGCAGTATTCCCATGCAAAGTAGACCTGCTTTTCTTAAAAATCTGTGATAAGAAATATTTTTGCAGGAGAGCCTCCAGTCTATCTCTACAGCTCCATTTCTGTTTTCAGCAAGGTTCAGTGCAAACAATAGATATAAGAAGCCCAACTTACCTTTTTCTTGTTTTGAGACTGTTATAAACTGCAGGTGCAGTTGCTTAGAAGAAAAGGAGTTGTATCTGCAAGCTGGTGCTTATAAGAAAAAGTTGTTTTAATTTCAAGCACAATTCCCATTGTATACATATCAGGGTTATACTGTGAACTTAAGAGACTGCAGTGGTAAGCAAAACCATTTTTTATCATTAGCATATATTCTTTTTTCATTTTGATACTTGGTTTCATGACAAAATAGTAAGTTTTACATAGCTTGCATGTTCATCAACTTACATTTGAACATATTATAATACAAGAATATTCAAGACTTCCCTGTATAAATATACTGTGATCTAAAGAAAATTGCTACATGGTAGATTTTAATATAAATGAAAGCAGGTCACTAAAATGAAATATTTAATAAAATCAAGCCCAAGCAACAGTCATTTATTCTTTATGCATTTCCAGCTGCTAGTGTTGGGAGAAAAAGATGCATAGATGGGTATAAAAGACTTTTCTCAAAGCCTGTGTAAGACTTCAACTGTGAAAGGTTCTTATTTATTAAAAATCCTTTAATTGTAGCTATGACTGTTGCAACTAGCCCTCTAGTAATCCCTAAAGGACATAATACAGCTAGACACCTTGTAGAATTTGATTGCCCTTTCCAAAAGCATATGTAGACTTCTCTTAGTTTTGAATATACTCTGCTCCTGCCATATAATTACTTTGAGCCTAGCTTCAGTTTTGTTAGTTCTTCCTTAGTGAGAGATATCCTTTAGTATTTATCTGTTTGTTCCTGGGTTTATTGCAATGCAGTTAAGTTAGGGAGGTTTAAGGCGATGCTTTGAGGGATCAAAAGCAAGGTAATACCATGTGCTGATTAGAAATGGCATGACAAGAAATCTATTTTGTTTGATTCTGCCATGGTAAACTCAACCGGGGGGAAAAAAACGGTATCTAGGCTTGGGCCAGCTCCATTTTTCTGGTTGAGAGAATAAGTAGTCAGAGCAAACTTCATGTATGACACCTTGTAGTGGGTTAGCCCCCGGCAGCAGCTGAGCCCCAGCCAGCCGCTCGCTTGCTCACCCCACTGGGATGGGAGAGAGAATTGGAAGGCGGAAAGTCAGAAAACTCGTGGGTTGAGATAAAGACAGTTTAACAGGTAAAGAAAAAGCTGTGCGCACAAGAAAAGCAAAACAAGGAATTTATTCACTGCTTCCCACCAGCAGGCAGGTGTTCAGCCATCTCCAGGAAAGCAAGGCTCCATCATGCGTAACGATTACTGGGGCAGACAAACACCATCATTCTGAATGTTCTCCCCTTCCTTCTTCTTCCCCCAGCTTTTATTGCATACCACCATATGGTATGGAATATCCCTTTGGTCAATTGGGATCCACTGTCCCAGCTGTGTCCCCTCCCAACTTCTTGTGCACCCCCAGCCTACTTGCTGTACTGTGTGGAACAGAAAAGGCCTTGACTCTGTGCAAGCACTGCTCAGCAATAGCTAAAACATCCCTGTGCTATCAACACTTGTTTTCATCACAAATCCAAAACATAGCCCCATACAATCTCCATGCAAAAAATTAACTCTATCAAAGTCAAAACTAGTACGCACCTAAAGTTCCCATTCATTTCAATGGTACCATGGCTTGAGTACAAAATACTGCACAAACTGTTATTTTTGTCCTAATTGTGCCTTTAACTGGCTTATTTTGAAATTATTTTGAAGTAAAAGTATGTGTGTGGGGTTGCTTCTTAATGACTTTCTTTTTCTTTCTACAGTAGGTTCTTATTTTACTTTAAAGCTTACAATACTTCATCAGCTTTTAAAATCAGTAATGTGTATGGCTTTTTTACCATAATTATAATCTGCTGAGGAGTTAGATCAAATCTTCATGAGATACGTGGCTTGCGCTTTATGTGTATAATGTTGGCCTTGTTAATATCCTTTTCTTTTGCTAATTTGTATCTCTGCATGCCTCAGAAGTTCTTTAATCATGTCTTTTAGATTACAAGAACTACACTGAAACTTTTTGTTTTTCATAACATAATTGGATGCTTTCTTAGTATGCAACAGGAACTTCTCCATAGATGGTAGAGCTGTCAAATAATGCTATTGCAGAGTGAAATACCCTGAATTAAATCCTTCTCCCCATTGAAGTCAATGAGATATTTGCCTTTCTATTAAGATTTCACTTTTGGGTATTATATACCAACAGCAAAATATTTAAGAAATCATGATGTAAAGACTTTGAAGGAGCATACCGTAATTGAAACATTTAATGCAAAATGATAAGTGTAGGGGAGGGAGTCTTTGCTGGGACATATTTCTTGCTCCCAACCATCTCTTGTAAAGTGTTCTGAATTTTTGCTGGTCTTTGCTCTAGTTCTGTCTGATCTTAGTACCACTTAGTAAAGGAAAATAGCTTTCTAATGATGTATGGAAATGATACTATAAAATATAAAATAATTTACATAGTGAATTTA
>VYXH01010819.1:15370-46046 GCA_013397275.1 Burhinus bistriatus | reverse complement strand
ACCAAGGTCTGTGATTGTGAGGCCAACTCCCCGCTGTCGGTNCTATACCCAAGCACTTCTCTAGCAAGCCCAGTTACATCCCCATCCCCTTCAAATCTAGCTTAAAACTCTCTCAATAAGCCCTGCTAACTCTTGTCCTAGAGCCCTTTTTCCCCTGTGAGACAGGCTTTTCCCATCTGTTACCAGCAGGCCTGGTGTCCTGTAAATCAAGCCATGGTCAAAGAACCCAAAGTCCTGCCAGTAGCACCAGTCTTGGAGCCAGGCATTGATCTGCTGGCTCTTCCTGTTTACCCCCTCATCATTCCCCACAACTGGAGAGATAGAAGAGAACATGACTTGTGCTCCCGATCCCTTGACCAGTCATCCCAAGGCCCTGAAATCTCTCTTCATTGCCTTTGGACTTCTCCTCACTACTTCATCACTGCCTACCTGAAAGACCAAAAGGGGATAATAATCTGAGGGCTGTACTCGGGAAGGAAGCTTCTTCTTTACATCATGGCAGCATAATCAAGCACAACAGGAGCTCCAGCATCTCTGCTGGCTGGAACAGAATAGATCACTGCAGGAAATAGTTGCTCTGGCTACATAGGACATTGAGCTCTGACCGCTTTAAGAGTCAAAGGCCAATATATCCTGAACCACAACACCATGGACACCATGTCACTACCCTTAACCACCTACTGAGAGGGGAAGAGTCTGTCTACACAGAGTGAACGCTTGGCACATGAAGACCATCTCCAAATGCTCTGCAATAACCAAGAGTTATTCACCTAGAAAAATCAAGCAACTGGAAAACTCTGAGCTGTTCTGGAAAACCTGTGAGTGATGCCAGAACGGTCAATGCAGCTTTAGCACCATTCTCTGCTTGACAGTTTGCAGGAAGAACTATAAGCAGCGCAGCAGTGGGAGGCAGTTGCAGCTCAGCTGTGTGGGATAGATCTGCCCCAGAGCTCCACCAGCAGTTGGCTGGGTTGTGCCCAGGCTGTGTCTGAGCCCAGCTTGAGAGGCTGAGGGATGAACCAGAGCCCCAGCTCTCAGTGAAGCTGCACCAGCACCACTCTGCCCTTCTGCTAGTAGCATGGAGAGGGCCATGGGTCTGTGTCTACAAAGACCATTATCTGTAAATGTCAAAAGCTGCTCAATTAATACATGCAGGTAAATAAAGATCCATCTGTGTAGACAGAACATAAATTTAAATGACAAATATATAGTTAAAAATACAGGCAAATTGAAATAGCAGCTGGACTCATTGCTCAGTTGGAGGCAGAGCTGCCAGGTCTCAAATTCCTCAGAAGGTGCGCAGGCAAACAATGCATCTGTCAGGAGCAACTTTCAGAAAGCAAATCTTCCCCATGAAATATTCCACAGCCTGGGAAACCCGAGTCAAGCTTTCCCTACCATGTGACATGCACTTCATGGCCTCGCTAACCAATAATTGATAAATTGCAGGAATTAACTAGCAGGGATTGAAAATCATATGTTTCTTGGGCAAGAAGTCAAATAAAGGCCTTCACATGCATGAGGAAAGAGACTAGATCCTCTTTCCCTTGCACAACTGCCACAGGCTATTTTCTGTTTGCCACTTTGCCATCATCAGTTTGAGTGTCAGTCTGCATATCTTACCCATTGCAAGCCCAGGTCAACTGCAACACAGGCACATCTCTATTTCTTCCTGGCACCAGCAGACACCTTTTTCCAGTGCTCTCTTCTTAGTGCCGCAAAGCCGGCACTGGATCCCATTGCCAGTGCTCCAGTGTCACCACTCAGGGAGCTTTGAACCACACTGGAAGAAGATGTGCTAGCAACACTGTGAATGGGACCACAACAAGCTGGGCAAGCTGGGTCTGTCAGCACTTATTCCTGCAGCCAAAGCCCAAGAGACAGATTAAATCTGTTAAAACCACGCATGGTTCTTGTGGGAGGAAAATAAATACCAGCACACACTCTGGAATGACTAATTCAAAATAAGCATATGCAATCTCCACACTGGGTTTGGACATGAGTCCAAGCTGTGGGCTAAGGTTTATCATTGGTTTTGGATTTCTTAAGTATGTTTTTTGGTCTAGTAGGAACTGTCCTGTGAGGACAGGGGCATGATGACTGCAAGACTGCCGAGTGCAGGGTTTGGATGCAAGTCCAGGTTGTGTGCTAAGGCTTACCATTGTTTTTGGATTTCCTAAGTATGTTTTTTGATCTAGTGGGAGCTGTCCTGAAAGGACAGGGGCATCTCAACTGCATGACTGATGAGTGTAGAAGCAGCTGACTGTGCCCCCAAGCCAGCAAGAGCTTCCCTGTGTCAGCACTGCCTAGGGCAGGCCTGGGAAGTATGGATGACTTTCCTCAGGGGCAAGTCCCCTTCTCAGGGTTAGCACTGCTCAGATGCTGGCAGCTCCATGACCATTTCATTATCTTCGCTGGGAGATCAAGTCTGACTCCCACGTGCCACAAGCTGCTTTGCTCCAGCTAAGTACCTCTGTTTCAGACACAAACATGTGGGAAGATACCACCCATTCATCACTCGCATGACCCATCCACTGCAGTGCCTTTTGCTGTTGGCCATGGTTGAGAAACCAAGAGCCTGCACAGTACACAGCGACCAAACTGCCCTTGCACCTTATCTGCAGACTGAGCAATGATGGAAAAGCCTGCCAGAGGTGAAGACCAAATGAGTTCCCTGTACCCAGGGACCACCACAGACTCCCTGTCTGTGTCACCCTACCCTGTCACATCCAAGCACCAGCTCCCAGCCCTGCCAGACAGCATGGCACAGCTAGCCTTGGGCTGGTGCAGAGGAAGAGGCAGGGAGCATGGCAAGCAAGCGGACTGTCCTGCCTTCCCTGCCCTTCTTGCATAGCCTTTCTCCTGGTGCAGTAACAGCCATGCCCCTGGAGTCCTCACACCAAGATGCTTGGGGACAATGCTGTTTGAAAGAACAACTTTTCTACCACACTGGTCTTTCACCCAAGTACGTTCTTACTTAGCCTGTGCTAAGCGCCAGCCTCGCTAAATGCCATAGCAAACTCCCGCTCAGTCAGACTTGCATGCTGGCAAGGAAGGGGGTGATAGAGCCTCATTCCTGTAGTTTCCTTAGGGAGAAAAAGACAGCTCTCTCTACCAGGGCTGTCAATTTAGGCAAAAAGTTTCCAAGCAGAGGGTGACACAAAACCCATTGCAAAGAAGCAATGCACTGATTTGCATGAAGTGTCACACGTAGAACTTACAGACGTTTCTCATTCATTATTTTTCTCCAAATTCACCCTCATATAACTGTTAATAGGAAGGTGAGCTTTACTGTCCCTGTCTCTCAGGAAATTGAGGCACAGAGAGGGTATTAGATTTGTGTTGGATTTGCTGAGCTCCCAAGCCAGCTTTCTCTCCTGTGAGCATTGCAGTTTCTTTGTACAATGCTAAAGATGAACAGCCCTGCAGAATTCACCCATGCACAGGTAGCAAGGGCCAGCTCTCGCTCACAGAGGGAGACATTGGGGCAGGTGAAGGAGTTGCTCTTCTCCCAGGAGCAGACACAAAGAGGCACCTTAGCTCAGGGTACACTTCTCAGCACAGGATATAGATTAAAATGATTTCCAGTGACAGTTCAAGCCAAGAGAGTGGTGAGAGGTTCTGGTGGCAAGCCCAGAAGTGTTGTAGTTAGTCACAGCCTTATCTGTCAAAACCCTCAGTATTGCTAGCCCAAACTACCTCCTTAATCAGAATTACCCAGCTGAAGTTGGCAGCTACTATTTCCAGATAAATACTCATCTACCTTCCACTTACATAAGCAAATGCTGGTAGTCCAAGTAGTCTTTCTTTTTGGCAGAAGAGAAAACATAGAAGTCTTACAGTAAATAAAGATGACTGTTTAATTATCTTCTGATAAAGTCTAAGTTTCAGTATGTTTCTCATACTCATCGTGGTATGAAACGGCTCTGCTCAAACAGCACCGTTAACAAATTCCTTGTGACTTGATGCTAATGCTGTGGTCTACCTTATTAGAGATCGAGAAATTGAAGTGGGTACAATTTTTATATTAAACCAAGTCTAAGTTTCAGTATGTTGGCCAAGTCTAAGTTTCAGTATGTTTCTCATACTCATCGTGGTATGAAACGGCTCTGCTCAAACAGCACCGTTAACAAATTCCTTGTGACTTGATGCTAATGCTGTGGTCTACCTTATTAGAGATCGAGAAATTGAAGTGGGTACAATTTTTATATTAAACCAAGTCTAAGTTTCAGTATGTTTCTTGGTTTAATATTAAAACTGTACCCACTTCAATTTCTTTATCTCTAATAAAGCATGTTCTTTTTCTAAAGGAAGTCTGACCTGTTTAGACTTTACTGTAGAAAAATCAACCTTTCCTGACCCAAAAAATTTCTTGTGCTCAATTTTCAGACAAACTTTAACAACATCTGAATTCTTACTGGAAAGTCAGTTTTTATATAATAAGTCAGGTATCTGGATCATTTCACTATCTGGATGGGGAAAACACGAGGTCTAATATTTACTTTGGCTTATAAACATTCTCCTGAGACAAAAGCAAACAGACAGGCTATTGCGTTAACTAACCAGCTCACCTTGGAGTCTGTTTAAGTTCCTATGAAATTCAAACACACTGCTCCATCAAAGGGGCTATCCCAGCTCCTGTTGGCTCAAAACTGTATCAAGAAAGGAGTGTCTTAGTGATGTTCACATAAAAAGAAAAGTAGCGTGAGTCAAAGTGAAATCCTAAACTTTCCAGTGGTTCTTTTAAAACCAGTGGCTTTAGGAGTAAGCTTGATATTTGACAGTTGCTACATGCGCAGAGCTGCATTTAGAGCACCTCCTGATTTTACTCACATTGAGGGGAGTTAGAATAACTCCAATGAACTAAACAAAGTTACATCTCAGAAAGGAGGATGCAAGTGGGAAAATAATAGAGCCCACAAAGTTTAACTTCTCCAAATGGGGATTTCTGTTTAAAAAGACATTTCAGTGTGACCTATCCACCACTGAACCCCTGCCACATGCCTGTATGCTCCAGGCAAGAAACATCCCCTGTTGCTAAAACACAAAACCAGCTTCTTTCTTTCCAGCTATGTTCAGAACAGTAGTTTGCAGCCTCTTCAAACAACAGTACCACACAAAGAAAAGCCAGGTCTAGATACCCACTGCTTTGCACTTCAATTAAAAGCAAGGATACATATAAACTGTTCCCCGCCTGCTCCAGCAGCTTTCCCTTGTTTTGTGAGGTGGTACACGAGTGTGGGAGGAACCAAACCAAGGAAGTCAGCCCTGGAGAGCTGCCAGGAGCTTCCAGATTCTCCAGCTGCCCTTTTGCAGCCCAAATCATTCCCAGCAAACAGAAAGGTGGGGACATCAGTCCTGCTTCATCAGGACCCTCTGGCACTCTGATCTGAGCTCGGTACTGTTTCTAGAGACTGGCCACAGTGGAACCACATGGGGCTGGAAAAGGCATCCACGGAAAATAAACTCAGCAGAAAGCAGCAATATGAGAATAAGCTGCTACCAAGGAGTTTGGAGCAATTCTCAGAATAACCAGCAAACACAAAAGCTGATGATCAAAAGAAATGCTGGGTTTGCTAAGGGACAGCCTGCTAGACATCAGCTAATACTTCGAAACAAGTACTTTGGGTTGCAATCTCAATATCCACAAGCAGGAGTGAACAGTGCCTCTCTAACTCCACATTACTAGAGATGTTTTTAATAGAAAATTCCCACCATTTCTAATTCTATCCAAGTTGCAACAGGTTCAGCAACATCAGGCGCCTTAATGGAGATGACTTTAAGTTTTTGATATCTGTTTGTAGGACCAGGTACCGTAGATGTGCTCCTGGCAGAAGGTAGGTGACACAGTGCTGATGGGAACCAGATGCTTCTCTCTGTGAGGACTCCCAATGTCACTGCAGGAAGCAGCAGTGATCTGGCACTGCACTGTTTGTACCTGGTTTGCTGGAAAAGCACTCAGGTCTCTCATTCTGAATGCCACCCCGCAACCATCAGAAGAAGTTTCAGGTGCTGCACAAATGGAGCAAGCTCCTGGACCATGTCCTGAGCTCTAAAAAGCCATTAACTAGAGACTCCCTCAGATCAGTACTATAGCAGGTACAAATTGGGTAAGAAGAGATACCTCCTTAACAGAAACATTCTTAGCTTGGTTGACAATGGGCCAGCATGGAATGTAACAAAGGTTCAAAGCCTAAGATAAAAGTTGCAAAGTGGTATAGAAAGTGGATCATGGAGGGAGCTGCTCGCTTTCTGTTCTTACACTCTGCCACAGTCATTTACTTCAGGCCACCCTCTGACCCAATACAGCCCCTCATCTGCTCACAAATTTGGGGAAACAGACCATGGAGGCACCCAGGGTTTTCAGTGAGCGTGAGCAAACCCCTGGATTTGATGTATAGGAGAGCAGAGCAGGTGCAACCTGAGGGTGCTGTGCTCCAGCTGCAGGTGGGTGAGCTGCACCATCTCTGTCCCCTGTGGTGCCCTGCTCAGCTCAGCCTGCTGGAGCACAGCAGCAGGAGCAAGCAACATCCCTAGGCCCTGCACAGTACCACAGCAGAACACGTATCACACGGCAGTGTTGGTAAAATCAATTTTTCTAGGGCTACCTGCTGACTTTTTGATCCTGCCAAGCTGACCCAAACAAAACCACCCAAGCCCCTTTTGACTCCAAGGAAAACAGGTTTTTCCCTCCAGCAGATATGACTCTTCCTATTTAAATTACACCACTGTTAAAATACAGAAGTGAAACTACTGTTGAATGGGAGTTAGCAATACAAGCAAAAAGTACTTTAAGTCTGTACTGACAAGTCAGCAGACGTCTGCTTTGTATAAGACCAATTACAATGACAAGGACCCAGGCTTTGTCCTGGAGCACGGGTGCAGGAACATCAGTTCAGAGAAAGGTTGCAGCAGCTACACACCACCCCAAGCATACAAGGATGACCAAGCACCACCTTTGTTTTCCAAATCTCTTTCTAGTTTTTAATTACGCCACCCAGGCAAGAATTCTTTGAGCATCCCTTGCTTTCTTCATCATAGTCCTTACCAACGCAGGAAAATCACAGCTTTGTCATCTAGTCACAAGCTTTCAAATCATGTACTTAAATCAGTGTGAATGTGTGCAGGGCCACTATCCTGAAATCAGTGTTCCCTTGATCTATCTTGTCTCATCTTGCATCACCAAAATTGGGGCTTGTGAACACACAGCTTGGAAAAGCTTAGTTTAAATCTCTGCAAATTCTGTAGTTAAATCAGTTACAAATGCCTGCTTCCATACATTTTCAGCAAACTGGTTTCCACTCATTAACTTTGTGCTCACAAACTATCTACAAAACTTGCAGCAGTTTAACCAACAGCTTGCCTGGGAGCACTGAACTGGATGAAGGCTTATGGACCATCAAAGCCAATCCTGTGCTATCATGGCCCTGTCATTTAGTCCCCTGTAACATGTCATTTAAGGGAAAGGCTAGATTTCTTGACGCTTCTATTTCTAGGAGGAGGATATTCTAGACCCTGATGGTTAGAAAACCTCCTAATTTGCAGCCCAGATATGTTCATCACCATTTCTCATAGTTTTCTTCTTATGACAGCACTATCATTCAGTTTAAGCTCCTGTCCCTTCCAAATATTCAATCCTTTTGCATTGCTTAGGCTTCTTGTCGGCTTCCTTTCAACATGATCTTCTGTAATAAATGTCCAGCATCTGTGGACATCTACATTGTCATTCTTCACAACTGCACCACACAGGGGACTAGGGCCCACCACGACACACCTGGTGGATCCTCACACTAAATTTGCCTTTTTCACAAGAACATCATATTGATGGTTCATAGTCATCCTGTGATCAGCCAGTACACTGACATCTTTCTCCTTCTCAGTATTTTCTAACTGATGAGGCCTCTGCTTAAGAATAGGTTTTTGTTATTAGTCACTGAGCGCCCTTGCACACTATACTGCTGAGTTTCAGCCCATTTCTACTACTCTGGTCTCAGCATTCCTGGTATGATATTCTGGCCCTTCGCCATGCTGAAGTTGCTTCCTAACTTCTATGCAAAGCACATTTTGTTAACCAGCACTGGGTTTTTGATCCAGAGGAATTAATAAAAATAGTAGATAAGGAGTACTCCTCACCTCCAGCCATCTCAATATCTCTGATTTTGGTATTGCTGGTTTTCTCCCAGTAGACCAAGTCCTAATGCACCTTTTAGCAATCCCCATCTTTTCTAACAAGGAGGAATTTCCTGTGGACTTACATATTGAATGATGTCCAGCTGGGTGAAAGGGCAGAGCAAGTTATGCTGGTAAGATTTCAGTTGTGAACTTCAACTACTTAAGCTGGATAGGCACAAATGCTCTAGATGCTCATCCTTATTTAAGGAATTACTTATTTACAGTCAGCTCTAACTGACTCCTAATGGGCTGGAATCAACTCATAGCAGACTTAAAGTTATGGCCTGACAGCCAAACCTCTATAAGTATTTGTGAATCACAAGAGGCACAAGCGTGTTTATGCATCAGTGGGGAAAGCGCGTGACTGGCCTGCACTCAGATGCCATTCACCCATGATCAAGGAGGGCCAACAGACACACATCTCCTGCTGCTCAGCAAATGCAACCACTTGACCTAAAGGTACCTTAAATTAACTGCATACCCAAGTCCTGAGGGTTCCTCTCCAGGTTCTAACTCAGTTTGATGGACAGAACTTTTAATCACAGCTTTAATTAAATCCAGGCAACCTTATTCTTTGTTTACATACACATGGTCCCTGTTTCACCCACAGAAATTGCACCACCTTATCTGATCAGCTAGTCAACTGAGTGAAAGGGCTAGTATTGTATTGTTACAATCAGAACATGCCCTGAGAATTACCTCTCTGCCTTAACAGATGGGAAAGACATGACATAGACAATATGGAGCTAGGGAAACCTCTGAGTAAGCATTCCAGATACCCAGGACTCGGGCCCCATCGAGCTTCAAAATGATGCAGGAGCCCAGCTGCTGTTCCTGTAACTGCAAATAAGACAGAAGGCATACGCTTAAAGATACTTCTTTGGATTTATTTGGGAATTTAGGTTGTACTTTCTTTACAAGCTTCCGAAAATATTACCAGAGGTTCCCAAACTGACATTTTCATCAAGATCAGCCTTCTCCTCCCAGCTTCCTGTCTGGTTTCAAAGCTACCAAAGCAAAGATGGATGCTCACATGCATTTAGACTTGATCTACCCAATCACACCATGCAGATTGATTAGGTTATTAGTGTTTCAGACCTCTAGGCTACCACTGCAGTCAAAGAGCAAGCAAGCCCCATGGGCACAAGCCTCCTGGGCTAGGATAGCTGCAGCTGGGGAACTCGCTTATCTCCAGTCATCACCAGCACTCAAAACACTAAAACAAGAGGCCTCTCAATCCCTTTGCAGCAAGAAATAAGAACATGGACAGCCTGCTCTGCAACCAGCACTTAAATTCACTTTTCTTTAAATAAATAAATAAAAATCACACTATCTGGGCAGAACCAAGGCCCCTACCATTGCCCACTTTGCAGCACTGGGACATCTTGTTCCTGATGGCCAGGGCACTCAACCTTGAGACAGCTTCTTTTGTTGAAAACTTAGTCATGCATGACTCACGTATACATGAGATTTCTCAAAGGGAAGCAGATGTGTTAGGAAAACAATCCAGCTAAACAGATCATTCCCTCCTATCTGCAGCACAGTGTCACTAGGGCTCCACCGTGCTCCCCAGCCTCTCTCGCGATGGCAGTGGCAAGACAAGAGCATCGGTTTCAGTGGTGTCTGCGGGAACCACCAACCCACATAGAGGCCATCAGCTGCCACAGCCAATAGCTGCTGGTTTCAAAGTAAGGCATTATGCTCGACAGGCTATTAATAGCATCCTAAAGTCACCTGAGACTCTGACCTCTTACCTCAAATATCACCCCTCACCAAAAATATCTAGGGCATCACAACCTCATATTGCTCTCTATTCTACACTGGCACCTTCTTGACACCTCATCAGATATCAAGCATCTATTTTACCTAGTTGGTTACACACAGAAAAGATAAACTGTGCTACAAGAAAAGGATACAGGAGTCACACTAACAGCATGTCTGCCTGGCACTGTAGCTGGATACCAGAGATGCCAGCAAAATCCTCTAAATTCAGGCCAGGTTGATGAATGGCCTCAGACACTGCCATTCATACCGAGAACAAAGCTCTTTTTTATCTTCTAAGATCTTTATTGGTCAGTGGTGGGCAAGAAAAACTTTGGCTTGACAGCATCAAATCACTGAAGGGGTGCCTCCCCACCACTCTGCATGGATGAAGGGAAGGATTCTGGATACAACCCCCAGAGCACACATATGGCTTAGCAGAGCCCAAGGCAACCCAGGCAGGCAGGAATATTGCCAGGCTGCCAGTGTCAGGTGCTGGATTGAAGCATCACCCATCACTGCCAGCTGTAAGCCTCCCAGTCAGTGGTACCAACAACAGCAGAGGCTGGCAAGGGGAGCCATTGGTGACAGGATTGCCACAGGAAATCTCAATTCATCCTGCAGCATCAAGCACAGGATGTGAACTCTATCTGTATTAAAGTCCTTCCCCATGTGCATGCAAAAACAAAGTCTCTTGTGACTGAGTAAAAAATAAAGGTCACAGCAAAACCAGCAAGTTTCACAAAAAACAGACAATTCTAAAAGAAAAAGAGAAGAGTTTTGTTCGTTTCAGTGAATCCGAGTCAACTATTCATCTATGTTTTTTGTGAAACTCCTCTGGCTTTCGGTGACCTTTCTCAAGACAGCTGCACAGCACCGTCAGTCTTTGATATTGGAAGTTAAATGCATCATTGCACAACATGATGAAAGGAAATGGGCCAGGCCCTGTCTGAGAGGTTGATCTGAACATCGCTCAGGCCTGTGTCCCAGAAGATTCAGACCCAAAATGTGATCTACAGGCACACAAATTCTTTGCACTTCCAAATAAAATCTGCCAGTGGGAGTGTAGGGTGCCTACCTATATGGCAAGAATGCAAACACAATCTTGAAATTTCTATTTGTAAGGGACTCACACGTGCTTGACTTACCCGAAATAAGCGACATAAGAAAACACTGCAGAAAAACCTCAGCAAGCTGAGTAGCACACATTTGGAGCTCATCCTTCATACGCTATAAAGATTTGGCTCATTTGCTTAGTATGGCTTTTTTTTTCCCTTCTTTAAAAGACAGCAGAGGGTGATGAACTCAATGTCAGGAGGAAAACGTCATAGAAAAATGTCACTTTCTTTGCAGAAGAGCTATTGAACTAAAGAGACTCTCATAACGATGCTTGCAGTATCCTCTGGTTGGTTTTGCATCTGTCAGGGTAGGATAAGAAACTGGGTTTTATTGCTAGCATTACCTCTACTCCAAGGGGTAATACTGTCCCACATCATTTGGGACAGAAGCAGCACCAAGCAATTAAAAGAGAAAAAACCCCAAGGCAAGAGATTTTATGGGAAAGATCTCAGGATCTTTACATAGCAAAACATTCACCTCTCTAACAAGAGCTTTAATTGCATTCCTGTTTTCATAAGAAAGCTCTTCTCAGATTGAGTGTCAATTCTGTGCAACTTCAACAATCAGTTTCTATTTCTCACCTCCAGCTGCACAATTCCTTCTGTTTGTGCCTCTCACTAAGCAGTTTTTTGTGGTGTTGTTTTGGTTTGTTGTTTTTTTTTTTTTCTTGGGTGCCATTTTGGAGCAGAGCTGCAGTTACCTTCCCTTCTAGGGCACCCCCTTTCCTATCAACCTCCCGCTACCGCTCAAACATCCCGCACACCTACTACTAGTACCAACACCATGTGCCATTACCAACACAATGTGCTATATCTCTGGCTGTGAAATGGTTCAGCAGAAGGGGAGTGGAATGTTGCTTTGCTGATTAATGGTGTCAGGCCTTGTTTAAGACTACTCTTCGTGGTTTTGCTGGCTTGCTAACTTACTGCCATAAGCTCAGCAGCATTCAGAGAGGTGAAGATACAGTTAAAGTGGCATGCATACACCAGAGAGATTCAGACAACCTGCCTGTTACTGTAAGTGTGCTAGGACGACCCTGTTGTGCACCAGTTCCATACTTGGGTATCTTCTTCTCTGAACAGCATCTTGGTTCATCAGCTGTGCCACATTTTTTATTATCATCCTGCTAAGTCAAGAAAGATGCCACTCCTGAGCCTGTGTGATTCATGATACTTCTCTGCAGATGCACTGAACTCAGCTCCTTGTGATGTCTAGCTCTAGTACAGCCCAATACAATGGGACATCCTGTGCCTGTGTGAGATACCACAGTGTCTAGACCAGCAATAACGTGGTATCTCCAAACTACACCAGCATGCACTGGACCCAGGCTCCGACACAGACCTCTGCTGACTTGCAATTTAGAGAAACCAATGCTCCTGCAAAGTTTACTTTCAGACATTTTCTTTGCCATCTTTTAGCAGAAAATGCACTGATTTAGCACCATGTTCCAATGGCAGCATCATGCCTAGCCTCTTTGACATTGACATGGCAGCTTGGGACACCAGCAGAGCAAATGTCTTTAAAGCCCCCCACACTGGGACACCAGGATTCTTTGAATCTGTCAAGATTCAAGCATTGCATCAAATTGTCAATGGAAAGGTGACAATTTGGCAAGTGAGGAATCAGACTGGAGCCCCCCAATAACTTCTCACTCCCCAGTGGATACCATCTAACCCTGAGGAACTTCATCCCATATTGGCGAGGGGCTGGAGTCCATAGCAGCTCCGTACAAGCACTGTGCCTGGTAGGGCATCTCCCTGGGGCTGCAGGGTAGTACTGGGCTCTACAGTGCCTGCTGCAGCAGCACCTGGAGACTGCACACCCACACCTCCAGTAGGCACAGGGACTCTGCAGGTCATGTTGGAAGAAGCTGACCCTCTCCATGGCTCTCCTTGGTATTTACACGCATGTCCTGAGCAAGGCTCACACTTGCTTGTGAAAGTGCACTCTCTGGTGATTCAGAAAATCAAAAGCACAGGAGGGCCACATGAGCAATGTTACATGTAACCACAAACCACATCAGAGCCAGTCAGCCAGCTCATATGGTGGGAGAAGCTACAGCTCTGAGAGTGCTTGAAAAAAGGATGCTCAGAGGAATCCTGCAATCAGAGGACTCAAAACATTTTTAGGCACTGAAATAGCTGTTTGAACAGCAAAAGAACGAATTCAGACTGGCAAAGAAATGGCTACAATGTTTGGCTCGCAAGGAATTTCAGCTGGTTCTTCCTTAGAGCAAGACTTTTCTGGGATGAGGAGTGTTTCCAAGCTTGTCAATAGAAAGCTGTCAGCCAAATAAGCAGCTGCCTTCAGATAGGAGCACATCCAGACTTAATCAGCATCATGTTTCAGAAATGTTAGAGCCACTCAGTGCAGGACACTGGGTGTTGGAAGTTTTGACTCATTTTACTAGTGTTGTTAAGGTTTCCCCATCCATGGCTGGTTCTGACCCCATAATTTCCACAGTGGTGGAAAAAAGCCTTGTCAGGGCTGGGTGTTAACCCAAGCTTAGGGGCTAGTCATACTACTCCTGTTAACATAGTCGGGAAGGCCTCACAAGGTCAGCCAGTGGGTACAAGTTCTCCCACCTCCAGCTCTTGATTTCACCTTAACCCTCCAAGAAGTATTTTCTCATCATCTTCTCCACATTGAGGTCACCTCACCCACATATGGCAGAACAAGACTGGGCTTACAGCAAGTCATTGTGAGTTTGGATGGTCTCCTCAAGTCCTCTCCCAACATCTCAGAGAAGACTGTCACTGTTGCAGTGATGATGTCAGGCCAGAGGAACAAGTCCCACCTGTCTGCAACATGCATGCTGCCAAGAATTTGCTTGTTGGGGAGAAACAGGCCAAAGGCAACTGCACAGCACTCTCCTATGGAGGCAGCAGCCAAAGAATTAGAACAAACGTTACAAAATAGGATGCATGTTGAGATGGGACACCCAATCCAAAGACAGGAAATCAGTCATGAATCAGAAACCAAGTAGGAGCCACAGCTGTAAGCAGTAACGCAAACACTAGTTGATGATTGCAACTGCAGACACTGTTGCTGTCCAATGTGTCCCTGATTACCATGGCACCAGCTTGCTCGTTCAATAGTAACTGAAAAAATCTCCTCAGTTGGGAATAAGAAAAATACATCTCTGCCAGGCCACTGCATACTTATTTCCCTTCCTTGGCTCTTTGCTGTCCTCTTAGCTGCCCCCTACTTCCTCTCCATGTTCTGCCTTCTCCTATTGGCTTTGTCTCCTTTGCAAGCTGAAGTGCATCCAGCTGAGTCATGGGAAGCAAAGCAGAGGCTAATGTGCTGGACACAGATATTTCTACAAAGAAGAAAGTTCAAAAGGAAGGGCAGATGCAAATCTGAAAAAGGAGGGGGCATTTGGCAAAAGGGTCAGATGCTTCTGAACTTCTTTAGCTGACCACATGCACAACTCGGGGAGTAACATTATGTCAGTTCTGCTCAGCGAGAAACAAATCCTGGCCTGCCCATTGCACAGCCTACTGGGAAACCCACCCATTTCAGTGCTGGAGAAGGGCATCCTGTCACAGAGCATCTACAAACCTGAAGCAGTTTTCTACCTCTGCTGCTCTGAGGTGGCCTCGGACTGGCAGCTCCCACAGAGGGCAGCTGTATTGCAGACTCTCAGTGCTTTTGTGATATCCTGCCAGCAGTGTCCTGCACAGAGATTCAGAGCTGAAGAAGGCTCAGCTCACACCTTTCGAGCACTGGTTGGAGGCTTCCATTCCTCTGAAAGGCAACTTCTCCCATCTCCTGCTCTTGTCTCACACACTTACTCTGCATCCAGCTGCAACCTATTTCTGCCTCTAGCCAGTCAGGAAACTGCAGAAGAAGAGGCCATTTTTCTTGCTCTTAGTTTTGGATACAGAAGTTGGTCTTGTACTTCTGGACAGCCAAACAGTGATAATAGTACATCTGTTTTGCTTGGACATAAATCCAGGTCTTAGAGATTTAAAAGCCTGCCTGGCTACTACTCAAGCCCCAAATACATCGATCCACAGAGCTTTGAAGTAAAGTTACAAAAAAAACCTCTTTATGTGACCTGGCTGCCAGAAGATATGTGTATCCACACTGTTGGCACAGCAGGGGAACTCCTGGTTTGACACAGCCCAGCTGCAAGGTAACCAGCTGAGCTTTAGCCCTGCTTTCACAGGGCTCCATGCTCTGTTCCCAGCTGTATCAGAAAGGCAAGCATTGATATTTTCTTTCCCAGGAAAGAAATACAGTATCCTTCCCATTCCCCACACAAGCTGGTGAATGGGTCTGCTGGATTCAAGAACAGGTGCAACAGTGAAGAGCACACAGGAGCAAGCAGTGGTGTCTTCCCTGAAGTGTGGATTCTTGGGTTTCCTCAAAGGGTAATCAGAACTTGTCTAATATTATGACTTAATCAGTTTGGAGACTATCTGTCCAAACTAATTTCAATAGATTGCCTTGCTAACTGGAATTAAAGAAAAAAAAAAGAAGAAAGTATCCAAGAGACACATGGTCTGCTTCATACTATACAAACGCTGGCCCTGGAATAAACACCATTAAGCAATAACGTAATTGGGCACACATATCTGTAGGCAGGATCATCCTGAAAGCCCAAGCTTCTTTCAAGAAAAAGCCAGAGACAAATGTTCTTTTAAAGGTAAGGGCAGGAGACAGGGATAGCTTTACCCTATTATTCCCCTTCCTCATGTATACCCTGTGCTATGGCTCCAAGACCCTTGTGCAGTACCCCAGCTTCCTCTGGCTCATCTGCCAGCTGTAGCCCACTCTGCTTCTGGCTGCTTTACCCTGGGCTCTGCTAGCCAGTGCAGTGGGGAGCAAAGCGTGGGTCTGATACGAATCTTCAAAGAGTGCATCCGCATTCCTGGGAACTGCGGAAACACCCACAGCTCTGACCAGGTCACACTCCCAGCCAGGGAGAGCCTCCAGCCACATCCTGATGAAGTCCCTTGACTCAGGGACTTCATGCACATCTGGTGTGACGCAGTAGAAGCAGCACAACATGCAGTAATGGTTTTCCCATAGCTGCACCTTCGCCTTAGCCCTGTTGTACTTCCAGAGGTCCAATGTCACACAGGCAGGCTCAGGTGCAGCTGTGGGGTTCACAGGCCAGTTCCCCACCCCTCCTCTTCCTTCCCCCCGCCTGCAAAGGGACCCTTTGCATTGGGCTAATCCATAATCTGCTGTAAGGGGACACAGTCCCTTTGCACGTTGCCACTTCCTATCACTTCTCCACAAAGCCAGCATGAAGGGGATGTGCTACTCCTCTGTTACCACACTAAAGTAATTTCTGCCTTGCACAATCCTCATGCATTTTGTTGTTCAGGGGCTTGCACTCAAGCTTAGCTACTAAACCCTCTGATTTGCTGTCTGTCAGAGACTTCAAACGCCAGATGCACCATGCAGGGAAACTGCTTGTCCTCAGAGCAGTCTCCCGAATCTCTACAGCAGGGCTGTACATCCCAAGCAGGCTAAGGTGGTGCTACAGCCTTGGCTGGTGGAACTGGAACAAGGGATGAAGCAGGGTGGAGCAGAGTAGGAAGTCTCTATGTAGATACAGGGATGTGGCAGGGGAGCAGAGCAGGAGGGAATGGGATTTGGGGAACAACGGACTGCTCCTACACCAGGCCAGTCTACAGAGAGCCCAGCCTGCCCCAAGACCCCTTGAGGAAGCAGAACGCGGGATCCTTCCTCAGGTGCAGGGTCTCACTCCAGGGACAGCGGAGCTCTTTCCAGCAGGCTTTGAGGCCACTCTGCTCTTTTACAGACCTTCTCTGCCCTCTAGTGGTTTTAGGGGAATTGTGCGAGAATACAAGCACTGGGAGAGCCTCTTCCTCCTCTACCTCTAGGATTTGGGAAGCAGAGATACATGTTGCTCTGCCAGCGGTGAGAGAAGAGGGAGTAGGGCTCCTTCTCACCACCTTGACCTCTCTTTTCCAAAGAGATCTGCGAGCCCTTACTTGAAGCAGTCACTGTGCTCAGAGACGCACGGCTGCAGGGATGGTGTGGAGAGAGCCACCTGAACCTGGAACTTTAAAGAGTTTGTATTTCCCTCTGTGGCCCCGCATACTTCAATTCTTTATACACAGCTTAACGTCCATCTTATAGGGAAACTGCAGGCTGAGAAAGCTTCTTCCCAGTGGAAGCACAACTGTACTAACCTCTCACACAGCAGAGACAGAACTGTGCCATGGAGGCGGTGTCAAGCCTGCAACTAGAAGGATTTACTGAAGGCAAAAGAGAGGCTTTTGCTCTTTGCCATTAAGGAAAATAAGCTTTCTTGACAATGGACAGTTTTCACTGGGGTTTCAGAGTCTCCTTGCTGGGAGCTCTGACCACAGTGGAAGAGCATGTCCCACCAGAGTACTGTGGCATTAACCTGGTCTCAGGCTCCTGCAAGCCACCTCCTGGTCATGTGCCATCCCAATCTGTGCTGCAGGATCTGCTTCTGACCCCCTCCTTTGATGCCACCCTTCTGTACTTTCTGCATGAGACTGCAATTTATGAATCTGTGCTCCATCTCTGCTTTTTGTAAGCCAATAAACTCATGGACCACAGCTGGGACTACTGCTTGTCAAACCCTGATTTATACAGACATCTAGCGGTCTGTGCTCACATTCCACCAGTACCACCACACAGCAGCGCCAGCACCATGATTTGTTTGCATTGTCAAAGAAAAAACCAAGCCGTTCCTGTGTTGGACACTGTGTACACACATAAGGAACCAGCATGCCCCAAAGAGCTGCCAACTAAATAAGGTCATTTAGGGAGCCCATGCCGTGAACCAAATACTTCCAGGTCAATCCAGTGCTCTGGCCATTTTTGAGAGGTCAGTCCTTATGGCAAGCATACGATCTGTATGATGCAAGTCTGGCAAAACGTCTGCCCTTCTCTCCTCACCAGAAAAGACAACAGAGGCAGATGTCACAAAGCAGTATCTTGCCAACACAAATCTTCCCAAATCCAAAATAAAAAGCACTGGAGGATGACAGGTAACCTGGTGTTGCACCTGTAAAGGAGTATTTCAGCAAGCACAGCCCCCCAGGGTGGCACAACAAAAAGGCATTGCTTACCAATCCAAGACAGGGTGCTCGCCTCTGCTCTCCCATGGGCAGCCATGTTTTGCAGGGACTTTCTCAGAGGACCAGAGCACAGACCTGGAGCCTGACAGCTTTAAAGACCTTTTATTTCCCTCTGTGGCCCAGCATACTTGAAAGGTGCCCAATACACAGCTTAATACTAGCCCATAGGGAAACCGCAAGCTGAGAAAGCTGTACCCTGAAGGGTGTGCCCCAGGCATCAACACATTCAACCTTGTCCCCCACTCCCCCACCCCACCGCTGTGACTTTTGGCAGTCATCCCCTGGTGGGAGGAAGAGGTGGTGCTGAATTTGCATGGAGTTAAGTGTCAGGTAACAGGCTGAATGCTGAATAATGACAGATCTTGCTTAAAAGTAATATACATATCACCCCATCAGATGCTTTGGTGTACCCAAACTAGCCAGTTTCAGCCTTAACTTATTTGTGTTTCTACCCCTCCACTTTGAGGCAAAGATAGCCTGTCTCCACCCTCGGTGTACCCTAAAGATAGTAAACTCAATCTTATTTCAGGGTCACTTACACAGGATGGTGCGGGGAGCAGATGAGAGTGTCTGAAGGTTCACACTGGTAAGGGTTCAGACAGCTCACAATCGGACAGCCATGGGTCACCATCTAGGTATCCAGGAGGGACAAGAGAAATCAACACCCACTGTTTTGCCGAACAAAGCAGGTACCTCAGAGGGAAAAAGCAAGAGAGTCACAATGTATCAGGACTGCCCTGGCAGCAGTGTGTACACTACACTCTGCACCCACAAACTATCTTGGTTTTCTGAAGTTCCAATTTAAAGCAAACAATTCCAAAATGGAGAAAGACAGCCTTCCCATTGCTCCTGCACGCCCAGCTCTTCCCACCGTGGTCTGAACTTCCCTCATCAGGCTCTTCATAGGGTATCCTTGCCTTATTCTTTACAGAAACATGGTGCCTCCATCCCACACGTGACAGTGTGCTATGCATGGCTGCTGCAGAGGAAAGGGCTGGAATACAGGACAGAGCAGGGCAGAAAAGCAGGCAGCCTCAAAGGGCAGCATAGTACAAAGCAGGAGAGAGAAAAGCCACCCCGCCACCCCACGGAGGAGTCCCCACCTGCTGCTTGCAAAGGTGACTCAGTCTCAGGCTGCAGCTGAGGAGCTCGGCTCTTTGATCTCTAGAGCATATTTGAATTTGAGGAGGTGGGGATGCCCCTGGAGCTGCTGCAAGCAGCATTTGAGAGGTGTCCCACCACCTGTGAAGCTAAGGAGGAGCTGCTGTTATCAACCATAGTGAGATTATCTCTTGGTTTCCTGAAGGGGTGACAGTGTGAGTCACTCAGAAGTGGGAGGGTGGTTTCTTCATGTGCTTATTGGAGCAGCCGAAACACATGGGCAGGGTAAATACAATGCAGATGCAAGTGATTATGAGGGCAGGCAGAATCACCAGGAGGATAGTATTTTTCCTACTTATTTGGGTATGTATAACATTCATCACATCAGCATGCAGAACTGCTTGAACCTCTCCCCTCCCCTGTGCCAGGGGTGACAAACATAGCGCCTGTGTCCCAGAGTTCAGGGCCCTTTGGTCTGCTCTACACCACGCTGTCCTGCTATCAACATTTCTGCTCTGCCTTCACACATGCTTAATGGCCCTTTCTGTCTGCCTACCACCCAGGAATCCCCCTCCATACGTTCCTCCAGGGACTTCACCCAATACCAGCCTTTCCCTCTTTGCAGCCTTCAGCCCAGGGCAGCATGAATCAGGGAGGTTACTTACGCCAACTGCCACTTTGGGCAGCAAGGTAACAGCAAGCTCTGGGCAGGCAGGCAATGCCATCTAAATGAGCTGCTGGCTTGCTGGGGGGGGGCGGGGGGGGCAACATTCATTCCCCCATGCTCTTGACACCAGCCCTCACCAGCAGGACCAACAGCAGAGGGACTAGCCCCACCTGACACATGCACCTTTGAAGGGCAGGGTGAGACACAGCTGCAGGAACTGACTCATGTCTGCTGGTACAGCCTTTCACATCCTTACCCTCCCAGGGTACAGCTCTGCTCACTGCTGGGCTGCACCCAGGTGCAAGACACTGTTCCCACATGGGGAGAGAAAAGGACCATATCTCCTTTCAGTCACAGCTTTCCCACTTGCTCCTCCAGACACCCACAGACAAAGGTCTCCTCATCAGCTCCTCCTCACTCTGTGGCTGCTGGAGACTAAGCATTTGGGAAGAGTAAAACACCCTTCCCAGGACAGCCCAGTAGCTGCAATTGGTAAACACAAACCTCCACACTACCTAAGGTATCAATGCACCTCTTGCACCGCCCAGAACAAAGCCATATGTATGGTAATAACGCCCAAGGCATGTGAAAGCTAACAAGGGCTATGCTCCATTGCAGCGGCCACTCTCACCACTCCTCTGCATACCCACTGCCTAGGCAACCAGGCTGAGTGGCAGCATTTTCACCAGGAGCAATGCTCACAGAATTACCATTCTACAAATAAACACACTAAGATCAGTAACATGGTGTAAAAGTTCAGAGGAAAAGGCATTACAGGAATATTCTTGTCCTAACAACAGAATTCCAGCTAGTCCAAACATCTTGTATCTTTGGGGATGATTTTGCAAAGGATTTGAAAAACCAACTCCCTTTATCAGCCAGCATGAGAAACTAAGCAACGAACATGGTTTTCAAACACATATTAAAAGAACAGTCTCCTGATAGCTGGGAAATAGGAAACATGATGCTGTCCCAAACCTGGTGACAAACATGCGTTCCCTAGGCAAAAGGTCAAATGAGTAAGCCTGGGCAGTTGCAATGCTTTTGCCTAAGCAAGGAGTTTAGAGCAGGACAAAAAGGCTTTGAAAAGAGAGCTGCTATTTCTCCCACTTAAGTAAAAGCATCTCATTTTATAGACAAAAAACAAAAATTCTGAGACAAAACTTTCCAATTCCCACATCTCAGAAGCGGCACAAACCACTTCAGCATGGATGAGAATTTGAGGCAGTACAGGATGAGAGGAGCACTGCAAGGAAGGAGGTATGAAACTTCCTCACTCAAAACCTTTCAAAAACCTTCCCAGGCACTTACGGAAGGAGGACTCCCATCCCACCTTCCAGCCTCACTCAACAACCCTGGACAAGTGCAGTTTATGTAGGTGCTACAGCAGGAGGGCCTCTCTCTGGGCACAGCTTTGAGGTCCCTGGCAGGAAGATGCCCAGCCTTTGACATTCAAACAAACGAGGGGGGAGTACATGATAGTTACAAACAAAAAGGAAAATAAGTGTCAGAGAGGGTTTTGCATTTCAGTCCCCCAATGCAGCTAATCAACACACACACCATTTCTTTGCCATTTTCCAGCCCCACTGCAAAGAGGAGAAGGATAGATGCACACTCAGATGAGGCACAACAGGGCAAGAAGACAAGGCGTGGAGTGAGTTAAAAGACCCCTTTATACAGTGACTGCTGCCAGCTGACTCTGGAGCACCAATGTACACCAATTTCTTCTGAAGCCTGCTGCTGCTCCATTTTCTGTGCCAGCTACCAGAGTTCAGAGAAGTCCTGAGTTAAAGCAAATGGCCCCTTCCCTGCTAGACCCTGGGTCAGCACTGGGCTTCAGAGGAGGTAGGAGGGTTGAGTGGGTAGAGCTGCTCTCACTCCACCAGGGCATGGAACCAGTGTGGTGGTGGTGGTGGAAAAGGGGTTATTTTATTTTATGTCTAATGGAAATACCTACTGATAGTACCTTGTCTCACCAGATGAGCTTTCAGAAAGGAAATATTCATACTACACTGCTTCTGATCAAACATCGCCTGAGAAAGTTTGAGTTGAACTGCCTAGAGATGTCCCCCAATACAGCTCCTAGACTCAAACCCACACCAGGCGGAGCACCCAACCCAGCCTTGGGCAGGAATCCCTCCATGCCATAAGGCTGCAGAGTCCCTCTCCCGCCCTTAC
This sequence comes from Burhinus bistriatus, assembly GCA_013397275.1. Lineage (NCBI taxonomy): Eukaryota > Metazoa > Chordata > Aves > Charadriiformes > Burhinidae > Burhinus > Burhinus bistriatus. Next base: position 23,951 of record VYXH01010819.1, on the reverse strand, counting down.
CTCACACAGCAGGTCCATAGCCAGCTCCATCCAGTGCCTGCAGTTGCTCTGCTCCAGTCCAGCATATCCCATTCTGCACCAGTGGGTTTACGGCAAAAGAGCTGGGAACACTCCTGTGCCTATGCTGGGGAACAGCCTCACACATACCTGTTTAGTCACTTCAGCCCTTATATGTCAGGCAGCAATCTGAAGGAGAGCCAGTGCTCAGAGGTGCAGGAAGAGAGCGCAGATCTGGTCAGGTAAAATCATCAAGGCTGATTTCACAGATGGTTTCCTTTCTTGTAAACACTTTTTGATCCCTATGTGACTGCTGTTTAGCCGAGTCTCTCTCACTCTCCTTTAACCGCATTTTTCTGTATGAAAAACACATGCAGGATTTAAGGTTCACATTTTGGTTTATTACCACAGAAGAATATTTTCACGACTGAAGTACCGAGTCTTCAGAGGCTCCGACTTCTGAGGAGAAACATGAGGAGGCCTGCAAATAGGGTGATACGGAGCTACATGTTAGCCAAGGTCACAGAGGCACAGCTTTCATCACCCAGATATCGGTGACATAGCAGGGAATCAGAACAATCCTTATTGAATAGGATTTTGCTGCCTTCGGAGTTTGTCCAGCCTCTGTATCACCAGCTGCCCCAAAGAACCACCACTGATGCGGTTCTGAGCAGTTACACTGAGGATGTGATAACCACACAGCACTGCACTAGCTCCTGGGTCAGACCAAAGCCCCCCCCAGCCTCTGTCCACTCTCCAGTGCTACCCAGTAATAGATATTTGGTGCATTATTAAGAATCCAATCTCCTCCTTTGAACTCCTCCTTTTGAAGCATTTTCTCAGCTACCAGAGATTAATTAACAGAAAGCCAGGCCACTTTCAAACAAAGGCAACAAAATGCAAGTCAGCGGTAATGCCCTAGACCTAGACACAAACACTAAGCTGCAGAGATTAAAGCATGGTGAGAGAAGAATATCACACAACCCTACCTCCCAGCCAGCACAGCACAATCAAACTGGCCCTACCTCACCTTTACCCTGCTTTAATAATTTGCCCAATCAGGGCAATTAGCCTTCGGCTGAACCTTGTTCTCCACACAGGTGTGAGGATGCCTCAAATCAGAATTTCTCAGGTTAATTACCCCTCCCTGTGCAAACCAGGTGTTTTATTTTTTATGCAGATTAGGCTGTTTTCCACCAGTGGACCTCAGGCCTTTCTCCAGTAAGGGAAAAAGCTTTCTGTATTTTTCCCCAAGAATGGTAGTTATGAGCCAGAACTGAACTTCTGCTCAGCAATTCCTTAAACACTATGATTTAAGTTGCAGTCTCACTACAAGGTATATGTTGCAGAAGCTGGCTAAGAGGTAGGAGGAATGAAAGTCACCCACCGCTGCCTTTAGTCTCTGCTCCTCTGCCTGTGTGTTCCAGCTCAAAGACTTTTCTGCTACCTGCCACAGGTGAGCCACAAGGAGTTGCTTGCCCAGGACAATCCTAGGGGCTCTCCATGGTCACTCCATCTGAGAAAGTGGTTTTGTATTGTACCAGAGGGTTGTAACCCTTGAGCTGGGGTTTGCAGTGACAAATGATCCAGTGCCAGTTGTGCACCCAGGTGTAGGTCACCTCCTAGGGCCCCCCCCATTCTCTGTTCTGCTGTTACTTGCCTGTTCCCACATTTTTGCAGGGGGAATTTGATCAGTCACAACAATGATCTGGAGGCCCTCTAAGGAATTTAAATTACTTTTAGGTATCTTTTTGCTGTCGCTTTAGAAATAGCCCAAAACCCTTAAGGACTGCAGACCCAGCTTGAAATTAAACACCAAGCCTGCAGACAATAAAGCAGTTCCAGTTGACACCTGTGAGCCGTTCAAACTATGGAGACAGCTGCAGCTCTTCTCTGTTGACTGGGCTGGGATTGGACCCTGCTAAGTTTCCCAGTATTCTCTCAGGTGCGATGTTAACTTTTTGGTCGTTGTTACACCTACTGTCACATGTTAGTGCTATGTTTCCAGTCTCTGGAATTTCCCTCTCTTCCCAGGGTTCAAAGTTAGCACACATTTTCCCACACAACTCGTTCAGACTCTTAGACATGAGTCCCTAGGCCAGGTCAGAAATCAATTAACTTCTTATTACTTAGGGAGTTGATTTCTCCTCCCACTTCTTACAGCAAGTCCTGCTTACCCAAATAATATAGTCTTTTCCAAGCCTATGACAGTTTTGTTACAAATGCTTGACTTTGTTCAGGACATTTTTTTGTATGCTTAGCAATGAAGACAGCAATGACCCATCTCTTGGTAAGGACATCTCAGTTAAACAGGTTATCAATGGCAGAGGAAGAGCAATGAAAGGCTGCAAACTATATCCAGTGAAGAGGTATTGTAGGATGCCTCTTCTGTGCATTGAGGCCATTTGCTTTCATATCAATACTGAGCACTTTGCTGGTGAGCCAACCTAAAACTTTGATATATTTCATATCATAGTCAGCCCACACTGGTCCAAGAGACCTATGTGGCAAATCTTCTAAAGAACTGGGAAAGCTCCAGTCCCAAAAAGGTTTAATACTACCTTGTTGGTCAAAAGCTCTGCTGAACTATAGCTGGAAGTAACATTACTGTCAAGCTGGCGAGTAGTCTCAATAACTCAGTACTGGCAATAGTAATCTCTAACTGCTTTGTACTCAGTCAGATGCTTATTTGGATCTTAATCTACTTTTGAGTCTCCTGAGGATTTCACATTTAAGATTACACTGAACTCAGCTACCCACTTAACATCCCCAAAGCAATCCATGTATGGTTTTGCCAAAACCCACTTCAACATGGTCACATTTGATACCTTCATGCAGAAATGTCAGTCATATATTAACAAGTCTGCAAATTTGCATGTCTAAAGCAGGGTGTTCATTTAAATTGTGCCCTTTAAACCTCCCTGCCCCAGTCTTCAAGGCCTCCATCTATTTCATCACAGCAGTTCATACGCTGTCCTGACTTGATATGTAAAAGCTCCTTCCCTGCAGAGCATTTCCTGAGCGCGCTCATCCAGCCATAGCTGGGAGGCACAGGATGCACAGCAAAGCAGACTATGTCTCAAGCTACAGGCCTGTTATCTCTGCTCCCCCTCACCAAAATCCTTTGAGGCTCCTGTGACTCTATCAAAAAATTAAGATGGTGAAAATACTTTGGAGCAGCAGTGGACCAAGCCTGATGCCAGAAGCATGTAAAACCCCGCTGGCTGTCCTGTCCTCAGTAACCTCTGCTTCCTGCCCAAAGTAGCTTGATTTCCTGTAGCTGTGTTTACATGAAATAAAGAGGAAACATTTTCTGTTTGTATCTGCTGTTCTAATAAGCCCTGAGCTGTTTATCACTATTGCTACTGTTATGCCGCCTTCCAGGTGGCAGAGAGGCATCACAGGGGACGGCCCACCACAAGCACCTACAGGTGGAACAAGCTCGTCACCCCAAAGATGTCTGGAATGGGGAGGAGCTGTTCAGCCCCTCCTGCACATCCTTTCCTCCTCCCTGGCTGCTGAAGGAGAGTTTCCCTGCATTGAAAGTATCACCTTGAGTGCAGACACCCTGCACAGAGGAAGGACAGTTCTAGCTTGGGGCTGAGCTGGGACCTGGCGTTGAGCCATAGGATAAGAAGGTGGGAAGGGCTCTGTGGAGAGCCCCTGTCCAGGCTTCTGCACCAGGCAGGGCTATCAAGTAGGGCAAGGTTCTGGCATGTGTCAACCCGCCCTGTAGTTCACAGTCCCCGAGTTCCTGGCCTGCTTGTAGCCAGAATCTCTTCCTAGGGGGCGTCCTCCTGAACTCGGAGCTCTCCAAAGGAGGCTGCAAGTATTGCAAAGAATGCACACTCATGCAAAGGCCTCATCCTGTAGCCACAAGCCATCAACTCTGTCTGCCAGCCACAGGCCAAGCCTCATTTCTGGGATTAAGATAAACCCATGGCAAGCCTGCCAGACAGACAGACACTAGTGCTATCCCTGCTCAAGCCCCCAGGGACCCACAACCCACCCAAGGCTAAAACCAGAAATCTCAGGGAAGAAGGTCTCCTCACAGTATAGATCATCAGCACTTCCTGCCCCCGCCACCACCAAGCATCATGAAAACATTTGAGCATCACCTCCCACCCGGCAGGGAGGGCAGTGTGGGGGGTCACCATGGCCCTGCAGGAGACATAGAACCTCTCCAGGGTGGGCAATACGCCAGCCTGCAGCAGCATAGGGGGAGCCCAGCACATGATTGCCAGGTGGCACCGCTGCACATCCTCAGCACCACCCCAAGCATTTACCTGGTCACAGGGAATGGGCACTGCTGTGGGACCATGTGGGCACCTTACTCAACAATGGGGAGGAAGGAGTTTCCAAAAATCCCTCAGCTCAGCACAGGTCATGGTGCCAGAGCACCCAGGCCAGGGAAGACTCCACCACCCTTCGTGGAAAGAAAGACCTTATCTCCCCGCAAGCTTTCACCGCCACCAGAAGTGATTCACCCATCCCAGCAGAAGAGTCATTTGCAGAATGCAAATATTTATGAATCATCTGTGGGCCTTGCTGTCTCCAGGCTGTCTCACTACTTTTTCACAATGCTGCACTGCCCTGGCAGGTGAGGTTGCTAACATCACAGACCACAAGTCCCCCTGGCAGAATTGCGTGGCGGAGCCAAGGAACACAGGGACACTGGCTTAGCTGAATGTTAGTGGTCCATGTGCCAGGGGGCTGAAGCCTGGAGCTGCCCTACCTACAGCTGGGATTTGTTGTTCAGCTTTCCTTGTGCCACCAAAGAACTTTTTCATGTGGTTGGAAGACCTGTGGCTTCATTCAGCACGAAGACCCCTGCCAATGTCTGTCCAAATCCTGATCTTACCGCCAAGCTCCTGGCCCCAGCCCCTTGTTTCAGCTTCCTCCTTTACTGCAGGCTTAGTATGGCCACACCTGTCCTCCTCTCTCCTCCCTTGCAGCTAAAAAGGTCCCTGTAACCATGCCCTCACTCACAATCTGCACACCAAGAGTCAATTCAGACCAGTGTTCCCAAGATACCAGGCTCTGAGACAAAGGAGATTTTATCTGTGAATCTAATTTCCTTATGAAGTGAAAGGATGAGCTCTCTGCTCATCCAAGTGGAGTTTGAGGGGCCCCAATATACTCCCCTGCTTTCTGTGTTGTCAGCCTCCAGACCCACCCTTACCCAGCTCCCACCTACAGGCAAGGAGATCAGGGCATTTCCCACTGCCCAGCACTTGCCATAGGATCCGTGTGTCCTAACCTCCCAAACACATCTCCTGGCTGCTCACCTAAGTCACTTCATTGCCAGGTCCCGAAATTGTGCAAACACAGCCACTGCGGTGTTCATCTTCCTCAGCTTCCAGGTCCCACCTCATGCCAGCAAAGCAAAGTTCTGCAGCAAAAGAGAAAGATGCTATAACCTTGCTTACAAGGTATCTGAAGTAGTTTTACAGACCAGCTCTTCCCTCCAACACTGGAACGGAGCCACCTCTGGGCAGCATAAACAGCCCATACAATATTAGCTACTGTGTCTCGTATTTTCTCCATGAGCAGTAGTTCTTTTGGGGCATTTGTAACTCCATGCACATGCTTCCTGTCCCAGTGCAAGGTGGGCTGGAGTGCACTAGCAGGAGATGCTCCCAGACACAGCAAGTTCCCTGCTGCTGCTTGCAGCCTGTCCTGCGCCCTTCAGCTTCACCAGCCATTGCCCCAGCCTTTCAGAGAAAACAATGGCCCCTCAGGCCATCATTTCCCCCCCCTTCACCACCGGTCATGTACCCTCCTCTGCCTGAACACACAGCCATATGCCATACAAGCTGCACAGAGAGAAGCTATCGTTAGAGATGTTGTATCAGCTTTAGGCACAGGGGTAGATGGAAAATAGTTCCATTTTGGACATTTATCCAGATGCATACATGCACAATTGGCTGCCACCTGCCAATGTTCACAATTTAAGCTATTTTTTGCTTACCACAGGCACTGCCATCTCCAGTCAAGCTCACACTCCTCTCATCCTTAGCATTGCCAGCTACTTATTCCAATGTCTTAATAATAAGTGAGTATCATCTCCCTTGAAGGGACCTTTAAAATAGAGTACATCCTAGATTTGAGTTCATGCAAACATTAACAATGGTGAAGGAAAAACAAAAAGGATAACATGAAAAATGTGAGTCATCACAGATTGCTGAAAGGACCTCAGCAACACTTGTAGATGTGCGTACAACAACCCCCCCCCCATGACGCTACCATACATCAAAGTGCATTGAGTGCTGACAAGAAAGATATAAATCATCAAACCAGATAACAATAAGAATCATACGTCACCTGGAAAGGCATCAAAAATGCAACCAGAAATAAAGAGCAAAGAACAATACAATGCAGAGTGCAAACCACAGCTACAGATTTCAGTCGCCAGCGAAGGCTGCGTGGGAAAATACTGCCTGGGGATCAAACATACATTGCTCTGGGTGAAAAAGGAGTAACTACTCTTGACTCCAAAGTTTTCTAATTTCAAAGGGGGAACTGGCAGTGATAACGAAGGCCCAGCAGTAAGTAAAGCACAAGTGAACTGGCCTCTCATGCTTTTATACCCACAGTCTCAAACTCCTGCATGTCCCTGATGTGAAAGAGCTTGGTCTCAGGATGTATGGACGGGTCATTCCCAGGACATCAAGCCAGAAAAAGGGGCAACAAGACCCTATGCAATAGCTGGGAAGTGTACTTTCTATCAGGGCTCCATGAGGCAGTTTTCCACTTGGCTGCAGCCATCTTCCCACGCCACACCTCAGACAGCTGCTGCAGCCATTTTGGGTGTCACACCGAGCAAGTGCCTCTAGCATGTGGGGCACACAGCGGGCAGGCATCATGGCCCTCCACCAGACGTGCTTGACACCAGTCTGAGGCAGGAGAGTAGGACACCCTGGAGTCATTTGCTCACTGCCCCATTGTCCTGGCTTGAGGTAGAAGAGAACCAATTTTCTTTTCAGTAATTTTACTTTTCAGTTAAGCCCCTTCTAATTCTCTGAAATTAACAGCATATTTTTCAGACAGTATCCGCTTCTAGCAGATAAGGTCTGATGTTTATAGTGAACACCAAGGAACGGTATGCAGAGAGGCTCCTGCTTATACTTATTGCTATAACAACCAAGGTCAGTGTGCCATGTTGGAGGGTCAGAAGCAGAAAAGCGTAAAGGGACATGTGGGGAGGAGTGGACAGGACAGGTGACCCAAAACTGACCAACAAGGTATTCCATCCCATCTGCATCATGATCAGTACAAAAGCTGAAGTATTAAAGGGGTCAGCCTCTTTCTTCAGTGGCCAGCCTCTGAGGAGGACCCTCTTCACCTGCCTTTGACTCCAATCCATGTGTTCCTGAATCTAGCTCCTGAGTTCAGCTCCCGACCGTTGCTAAGTCCAGTCTGGGACTTTCCCAGTGCCTGCTGGTGACCTGATCATCATCCTGGGAGCTCAGTATTGTTTTGTATCTATTGTATATATTTCATTATTTTCTTATTAATATTATTATCTTTTCTTATTATTATTTGATTATTAATATTTCATTAAAGTAGTTTAGTTTCTTTTCAACTCATAAGTCTCCCTCTCATTCTTCTCTCACTTCAGAGAGAAGTTAGAGAGCATCTGTCGTTCATTTTAGTGGCCAGTCCAGTCCAAAACCATGACACCCATGCTTGATGGCTCTGCCTCACTCTTGTTAGGGAGGCAGCAGGTCTGAAGCCCCTCTGTCCTTGGGAGGGATGGACCTCACCTTTTGCTTACTGGCTGCTGTCTGCTGTTAGCCTTCTATAAACTCACTCCTTAAATTCCTCATAAAGCTTCATGTAAAGGACTTTGTGTTCACCATTTCTTAGCTGCTTTTAAGAGGAGGTCAGGTGGGAACCTGTCCCATCTTCAGGGAGGTACTGAGCCTGCCTGAGGAAAGGGCCCTAGACTTTGTGGGGAGGGCAGGGAAAGGAGTCCCAGGGAGAGCTGGGTGTCAGCCTGTGGCACAAGGACAAGCCTTGGGGGAGACAGAGACCTCGCTGGGGCAGCAGGGATGTGTCAGTGGCTGGAGGCAAGGTCCCAGCTGCCGAGGACCAAACGGCCCTCGTGAGCACTGTGGGGAAACCTTTTTTACTTCTGTTTTGTCCTCCCTCCTTGCTCTGAGTTGTCTCTTACTAAAAAGAGGCATTTCTTAGTTTCTATTCAGGCTTTCCTTTCCAGCCACTAGCTCTCCGTTCACACCGACAATTTCATTCTTAACAGACATCGGACAGTTCCTGGCCCGTCCTCAACATGCACACAAAGACTTGGTTCAACCTGACTCTAGCAGCTCAGCTAGGTCCAGTGAGAAACACGAAACTAATAGAAGTTCTTCGTGGAAGTCCTCCAGGCCTTATGGTTTTAAGCTTGATATCAGTGAATGAGCTAGCACTGGAAATAAAAGTATTGCATCATGGTTATGTTATGATCATATTCCCTTTCCTTCCAAATGTAAAATCAAAACACTTCAAGTGTTCTGCCTAAATCACTGACAGTTTTATCTGCTCTATGGCTGGCTGCAATTTGTATTATGTTTGGGTTTGC
>VYXH01010819.1:5334-15334 GCA_013397275.1 Burhinus bistriatus | reverse complement strand
GGGGGGGGGGGGGGGAATATCTGTCTAGAGACATAGATAGGACTTATTAATTAATAATTAGTCTCTATCTTCCCAGGCAGACTGCAGCCGGTCATTTCTAATGTCCCAGCCACAGCTATCTTCTCACAAGTCTTTCTCTGTACCTGCGCAACTGTGTCTCTTCCCCTCTGCAGCCATTTCCAGATCCTCCTGGGCGTTGCCCGCCCTCCCACAACCCACACTGGGCGTTGCTCTGTCACGCTCAAAGCCACAGCCCCAGAGCAGGCCCCAGAGCTCGAGTACCTCATGTGGCTGCACATTAACACATTTCTGCTTAATAACTCACCTTTCCAGAGCTGTGCCACCGCTTCCCAAGCCTTTCAAAGTATTACCCGAAGCAGGGTGTCAGGGACTGGTGCCCAGTTGCTGGCAGCAGGTGTCTGTGAGGAGAGCTCGAGGCTGCCCCGTATCCGACACAGCCAGTTGCAGCCAGTTCCATCTGCCTCAGTAATGAACCTACAGCTGGCAACGCCTCTGTGAAAATGTGTTTAAGAAAGGGGGAAAACGCTGCCCAGCAGTGAGGAGCAAGGGGAAAAAATGTGAGAAACAGCCCTTCAACAGCAGGGACAGAGGAGGAGGAGGAGGAGAAAGAGGAAGGGGGGAGGCACTCCAGGCACTGGAGCCAGGATCCCCTGCAGCCCCAGGGAGAGCACGCGGGAGCGGGGTTATCCTGAGGGACTGCAGCCCATGGAAGGACACACACAGTGACAGGGGAAAAGCGTGACGAGGGAGGAGCGGCAGAGAGAAGCTGTTATGGACTGAGGGCAGCCCGCCATTGCCCATCCCCCTGTGTCACTTCTGGGGGGACAGGTAGAGGAGTTGGGAATGAAGGCGTGAAGTTGAGCCTGGGAAAACAAGGGGAGACGGGGAGTGTTGTTTTGTCTTTGTTTCTCACTATCCAAATCTCTTTCAATTAGCAATAAACTAATTTCCCCAAATCCAGCCTGTTTTAGCCATGACAGTAATTGGTAAGTGATCTCCCTGTCTTTATCTCAACCATGAGCCTTTGAGGAGGTGGAATGAGAGCACAGCCGGGTGGCTCTTGGGCAGCTGGCCAGAGTCAACCCACCACAAGTACCAAGTATTATGTAAATTTGAAGCACTTGCAGGTGTGTGGAGTATTCGTGTAGCAAGCTTAAAATGTGTCACTTGCGTATTCCAGATGGGAGTCTGAGTACTTTGAATGTGGCTCAGCCCTGGTCCCCCCAGGGAGGTAATCTGCTGGCCCTATTCAGCACACAGAGGTGCTGAGGGGGGAAAAAAGGAGCATTTTCATCTGCGTCTCCAGTGCTGACAGGGCCTTTGGAGATCACGACCGCACGCAGTGGCATGGGGAAGGAGAGATTCCCGACAGACATTCCGCCCTGCTGATGGGGCAGCTCCATGCAAGGCTGGGGGGTTACTGAAAATCAGCACATGGCTTCACTGTGTACCTGCTCCCTTTTACGGTCAGCAATAGTGCACAAAGGTACTTCAGGTTCACATTTCTCTGTTCAATGTGCTCTTCAAGACCACAGGAAATAGCACTTTTCAAAAGTAGGGCTACGGGGGGCAGCATTTTTTTTTTCTCTTTTTTTCACAGAGGAAATTAGAAGTAAAGAATGAGAGGAGTCAAAGCGGTTAAAGAAAGACTGAATTTCTAAACCAATTGTGTGAAGTGTACTGCTAACAGGCAATTCGATGGTTCTGCAAGAGGTTTTCACACCCTAAGAGCAAAAGCAGTGTTCTGCAGTGATACCAGACTTGCAAAGGGCACAAATCACTAGAAAACAGTTGCAAGAAAATGAAGGAGAGCAATTTGGTCACAAGTAAGAGGTTAAACTTCCCAAGAAGGCTGTACAAAGAAACAACACTTTCTAAGTGAAGTCCCTGGAGAGTCAATGATTTAAGACAATAAACATTGGTTTCTTTTCTCTAAGCTACATCCCTCATTTGTGTAACTTTATTCTCTCTCTCCAGAGGGCTCAATGTGCTGATTCAACCTGGCTGTGGGCTGGTAGGGTGGGGAGACTCACCACTGTCATCATTTCCTTATACACTTTTGATGCTGGTCATAACCCCAATATGAGCACTGCAGAGAAATTAGCAAGCTTTTCTTCACCGTGTCCTATAAAGATAGGTGCTAAGCATGGCTTACAGGCAATGAGCTGAAACATAGAGAAACGAAAGCGCTGCTACCAAGTGCCAATTTTAGGATTTTTTTTTTCAAAGAATTCAGTGTTTGTATGGCTTTTGGTGTGGTCTGCATTCAGCTTCAACAGTTCCAAACACCAGTCTTGAGCATGGCAGCCGTGAAGTCTGTCACCATGTGCCCATGTTCTCTTACTTCGTCCCCTCAGTGTATCTTCCAGCTCCCTCCAGCAACAGGGCTGGATTTTTGTTTACTTGTTTAATTTGTCTGCATGAAGACAAAGGACAGTGGCGAGCGCAACTATTCTGGCTGAAATAGTGGCCTTTCAGGCCAGGGTCCAGTAGGAGAGAGGAACCAGTGCATGGAGGCAGAAGCTCCCAGCACTCTGCAGCCTGCGGCCACCACCAGCCCTCATCAAAAAGCCTGGTGCCAACAGGGATGGGTGCTGTTAGTGCCCTGTTCCCTCCCAGGATGGGCTTGCCCCTTACCCCTCAGTGCAAGGTCCCAAGCCCATTTTCAGGTTTTCTTATGCTTTCTGTTTCTCTCCTCAGCCTGTCTGATGAGCTAACAAAGTAGAAATTACAAGACCCACAGGAGGCCTTCTGCTACAACCTGCACCTAGAAGCCTTTCTAAAGACATTTCCTAGCACAAGAGGAAGTTAGGAGCAGTTCTGTGGCATGGCTTTCCTTGGCATCCTAAGCAGACTCGATGCGACTAGCTATCATTGCACCGATACACATTGGGGGAGGCACTGAGGATAGGCTCCCCTGAGCTTTTATCCCAGGCTGGGGAACCACCTCTGTATCTTTTCCATCCTATGTGCACTCTGGGAGTGGGGACTACCCAGAGCAGCAAGTTACACTAGCATCAAAATTAAAGTCACATATCTCAAGGCCCAGTGCACAGCACTGGTACTTCTCTTGTAGCACTGTGTAGACAATCCTACCAGGTCTGAGACACCTTTATTCTGTGACTGGGAGGGCACTAGATTCAGTGACTATGTGGATACGTAGACTGACAGGTGGATCACACCATGTCTTGTCACTGAACTCCCCTATGTGCAGAATAAAATGCATGTGATGACAAAAGAAACACTTCAAGGGCAGGGAGACAGTACCTAAGGGTGTTTTGAACTGGATCAAAAAATTACCATTGTCTTCTCTCCTTCAGCAGCCTTGCTTGAGTCACATCCTCCAGCCCAGTAAGCAGGGTCTCCACAGGATGCGAGTGGGGAGTTTCGAGCAAACCTTCAAAACAGTCATTCCCTACCCTCGCTGCAAACTCACACACCAGGGTGGCAGAGGAGCCCTCACAAATCTCCTCACTCGAGACCTTGGCAGCTCAGATAAGCAAGCACAGCTACAAGCAGGAGGCAGAAACACCCCTCCGCCCTCAGACTTCAAAGTCTTGGACAAAAATTTTGTGTTTGCCATGGCCACAGCTCTGCTAACACACAGTAGCTGGCTAAGCCACAATAACTCCCTGCTGCATCCAACCCTTAAATTAGCTCTCAGCAGCAAAGCAGTGAACACGCACAGCCGCACACAGCCTGGCAGGACCACTTGATGGCTAGGAAGTGCACTACCAATTTCAGAGCACAACAGCAAGGAACATTGCAAAGGCTGCAACAGTACACTTCTGCTGCTGCTTTAAAAACTAGCCAGCCAACTCGCCCTCACTCAAACCAAGTGCAGCAATAGGATTTGTCTACTGAATATGTTGAATGTCTCCCAGTCCTTCCCTCTTGAAACCGAGCAGGGAATTAGAGCAAATTACATCCTTTTTTTGTTGCTAAAGCATTCCTCGTCTTCCATGGTTTGGATTGCTCTTTCAGGACTTTAATGAAAGCCAAATCTTGGATCCCTGTTCTCCATGCAGAAACCTTAGCGGGCAGCTCAGATAAAGAGAATGGTAGTGAGCCACTCTGTCAGCATGTCCTTCAGAGCCTGTGCTGACATTGGGCAGCTTGTACTAGTGTTGTGGTTGACCCTGTGATAGCTGAGAATTACACCAGCCATAAACAGATTGCACCCTGCTTAGGGAATTTCATGTTCATCACACTTCCAGCATGAACAGCTAGTTTGTAGACTGTTTCAATTAGGAGAGAAAAATCTCCTTCTCCGATGCCTGTTTCTGAAATCTTTTGCCTCTATGTTGACATAAACCGCACTAGCGATGCCGGGAGAAATGCATGTCCCCACCACAGGGCTCAGGAGAGCACACAGTCCAGTTTTGGTAGTCATTCAGATGGCTCAAAAGGCCAGCTACTCCCCTGGACAGTGCAGGTTTCCAAGCTGAATGTCCCAGGGGATTAGTTCATTTTCACTCCCCAAGAATGACCTGACAAAAGGGAACTGGGGGAATACCCAATAACAAAAGGAAACTGGGCAAGAAGACTTTTTCAGCTGTTGTTGAAGGAAACTGGTTGTGGAGTATGCCAAAAAGAGAGAGGGATTTAAAATCTCTATGATGGGAGAGAGAAGTTGATTCTCCGTAGACAGGTCTGAGTCATACAGAGCGTGCTGAGGAATGGCAAGACAGCTGAGGCAGAGGAAAGCGCATTGGGTTTTGCTATTCCACCTAGACATTTTTGTCTCTTTGCTACCCAGAGGAAAGAGAAGCTTATTTTCAAAAACCCTTGAGTCTTCACAACAGAAAGCGTACGTGCCTGTTCATATAACTAGCGGTGTCCTGGCAGGACAACCAGAGCAGGACAAGCCAGAGCAGTGCCTGCTAGTAGGATCTTAAAGCGGCATTGCTGGTCACACCACAGGTGAGGGCCAGGGAACTCAACATCTCTTCCCACTTCTGTCTGGTAAAAGACACCATTGCAGATACTGCCAGCAGTCTCCTGCACCACAGCCTGCAGTCCCGCGTCTCCTGTGTCAAGGCTTTGGTCATGTGCAGGGAATGGAATATTTGACTTTCAGTGTTACCCCGAGAGATGAATCAGCAACAAGTTGTCAAGCTTTTCTTTTTCTCTCTCTCTCTCTCTTTTTTTTTTTAATTAAAATCAACAAGAAATTCACATGCAACTTGCCTCACCTTGTATCAACTCCTCCTCTCTCTTTATTCACCTCATCCTCTCTTTTGCGTTAGACCTCAGTCACTTAGTCATGCCTAAAATTACACTTCTGTAACCATGATGTAGTATGCCCACATGTCAGAGTACTAGAAAAATAATAGCAATATTTAAGTTTAGCTCCTTTCCCTTTGTCTCCTCTCTGTAACCACTAGACAACACTGCTTCCCAACCTAGTAAAAATTTGGCAGAGTCTTTCCAGCTCCATGGGTGGGAAGAAATAAACTCATGAGATATTGTAACAGAAACTTAGAAAGNATAAAAAAATCAACCCCCAAAAAACAACCAAAGCAACAATGAAACTTGCCAGATCAAATAGAAGGTTGCTGTCTGAACTCACAGGATTTGAGTGGCTTCAAACATACCAATTCTTCCCTCCTTACTCATGCTCTCTCTTCTCACTGGGAGGGCTACAGAAACAGTCATACGTAACACATCTCAACAGTGACAGTTCCAGCTAACTACAACTAAGCTGTGAGGTTTCTGAGCCACGATGCATATCCGAGCAAGCCTGCCAAGAGCCAGTCCATGTTGTGGCTCCATTTCTTGCCTCTGACACCCTGATGCCTCAGCACATGCTGAGGATCAGCTGGAGATCAGCAACTTCTCCTTCAGCTTTTGCATTACAGGTGCCTTCAGGCCTTTGCTGTGCACCAGTCACCTTCTTCCCTGTCACAAGTGACCACGGACTGGTAAAGAGTCAGGACACACAGATGCAATATGCAGTATTGATATGAGGAATGCTAGCCATAGCTGTCCAGCGGGTATTTCTCCCTCTCTGACCAGGGTTTCTCTACTGGAGAAAGCAGAGCTGCAGCAGGCACTGGCAGGGCAGTTTGCCAGCACGCCGCCTCCCATCTCCACAGGTCTATGAGAAAGAGCACTCACTGCACACCAGCCCTGCTCATTGCTCATCCTGCCTCACTCTCTGCTTATACTCTGTCTCTCAGAGCTCACTGGGTGTCCCTTTGCTTCCACTGCGCTTTTGCTGTAGAAGCAGCAAATACAGGTCTTTCTATAATGCAGTCCCTTCTACCACCTTGGTTACAGTACATACTGAGCCTACCCCAGACTTTTAAGACACTAGAATGCTGCCCTCCCCTTTCCTCCACCAGGGTAGGTAAATAGGATGCAGCATCTGATACGCATCAACCACAAAAGAGGCCATATCTCTATCAAGCAGTTCACAGTGCTCGGCCACATAGCAGCACAAATGTTTCTATGTCACGCAGAGCCCTGATTTGGCCAGCTGCACACCTAAAGGCACATGCATCTCCTGGGAAGGATTCAGCTGACCACAAAAGCTGTCTGTGTGCCTGCAAGGCGCCTGCTGGCTCAGTGCTCCCACATCCCTCAGGCTGGATCACATAGGAAAGCGTGCTTATGCCTAGGAAGAAAGGACGTGAACACCAGAAGACCCCCAGCCAGTGGGAGCAGACCAGAAACCTCTTATCAGGAGATGATCTGGGCTTGTCACTTCTTGTCAGCCTTGTTCTCCACAGAGGAGAGTCTCTCTGGAGCCCTGGTGCCCCAAACTCTGGGGTACCTCCACACGTGGCCCAAGCTGCTGAGAGGAGGTCAGCTCAGACCACTGCAATTCAGAAACGTGACTTGCAGGGAAGAGTCACTTATTTTCCTCAAGACAGAAAAAAACCCAAACATCACAATGGCCAGCCTTGCTGACGGACCTGTGATATGCTTTCTAGTGCAGACAACTTTGTCTTGCTGGGGAGGGAACAAAATACTTGATAATTTCAAAATAAATGTCAATAATTTGAATATTTTTATTAAATAATTTTAAATATAGACCAACAGCTATTAATAATGTCAGCATTAAATGTAAGTATTTAACAGTAACAATAAGTACTTCAGTAAATGAACAGCTTATTAATTAAACGGATGACTTTATTAAAGCCATCATGTCACAAGCAGTCTGTGAATTGACTCTGTGCAGTTTGAAATCATATAATCTTGTCACAACCTTATTTTGAATCTTTATTCAGAGCCCACAAGCTAAGTAGTGGATTTGCTTTGGGCAGTTTAGAGTGATATTTGAGGAAGGGATCACAAAGCAGAAACACGTGTGTTACTGGCAGGCGTGCCACTGACTCAACACAGTCACAGCCGCTCTCTGAGTCAGGAGCAAGCCTAGGAGCACCTAGCTTTAAGGACAAGCCAGCTCTGTCCTTGTCAGGAGATCCCAGAACTATTTATAACACGACTGTCCACCCCACTATGCCACTGTCTCTGAAACGTTCAGGTCTGGGTTGCCGTTAGCATTTCAGATAAAAGAACCCCAACTAACAGATCCTTGCCCTCTCCTGATGTGCAGCAATAACAACTGCCGCATCCTGCCCCAGAGCTGACTACATTCACAGTCCAGATGTTACTGTGTGCTGACTTATAGAAACCTTTGGGAGCTTTGCAGCCCTTCACCAATACAGTACTAGCAGAGAGCGTAACCACAGCCTGAGTTTCCTCCAGGCACTGAATGCCCTGGCTCTCTCCAAGATGCTCACCAGTAAAGAAAGGAAGCCTGCAATGTGCTCAGCTCGTTTTGCTACAGAAATAGCTGCAAGCTTGTGGGCATGTGTACCTACAGATGCCCACTCCCCACTTGGATGTCTGGTCACTAGGAAAGCAACACAGCACAAACAGCAATCAGAAGAGGATAGCAACTTCCAGCCTTTCCTGGCAGGATCTGGATCCAGCACCTCCATCCCTGCACTACATGGCTTGCCTCTCTGATACTAGGAGGTGTTGGGTCAGTGAGAAAGCATTTATCAAGAAAAAAGGTCCCTACACTTTGACCTTTTGAGGTGTTTTCCATCCTGAGAAATGCAGTGGAAATATCCGAGTGCAGCAACAGCTGTATGAGCAGAGAGGTGCAGTGTTCACTTCACGCTGGCCACACCAGTAGCCAGTCCATTTCTAAGTTTCAAAGAAATAGGTTTCCCTGAAGCAAGCAGCAGCAAACCACAGGCCACATACCATCGAGCCGAGAGCAGCACCGTGGAAAAGGAAATAAATGCTGTAGGCTGCTGAAGAGCCACTGTTTACTGTGACCAATATCAGAGCTGCAGGAAGGCTGGACCACAGGCAAAGATGATGATGCACAACAGACTTTGCACGTTGCCTGGTGGAAATGTGGCAGACAGCCCTAGGGTGAACCCACGCAAGGGAAGAGCTCTGTGGACCGGACACCAGAGCGAGTAAATGGTTTGTTGGTTTTGGTTTGGGTTTTTTTTGTTGTTGTTTGTTTGTCTGTTTTTTGTTTAGTTGGGGTTTTTTTGTTTTAAACTCCAAAGCACCACTTCCTTTCCTTGCCCTTCAGACTGCCACGTGGGAAGTGCTGCTGGGGCCAGAGGGCACATGAAGCAGGATGGTGCCTTTGGGGACAGCAGTGCTTCTGCTCAGCAACAAGTGTCTGGCTCCACTCAAGCTCAAGCCTGTGTTTTGAGATCAGTTCCCTTCCTGATGGACAAACAAGGCTTGAGCTGCCTGGTCTCTGCTGCCCACATCATGCCTCCCTGGTCCCCAAATCCTGATGTTTCAATGCTGGAGCCCCAAAGATCCCCCACAAGGTAGGACCTTGTGCCCCACCAAGCAGAGAGCAAAGCGGGGTCAGGCTCCCAGATTTCTGCTGGAGAAGGAACAAGGTGCTGGCCCCTGATCACAGAGGCCCCCAGGGTTTTGGCCATTGCAGAAGCCTGCTGCCCCAAATGAGGAGAGGACTATGCCACTTACTAGAAAAATATACCTTTATTTACCACCTGTGTTTTGCTCAGGAGAGAATATCCCATGACAAGGGGGTCAGCCAAAGCCATGCCATTGATGGTGGCCAACACACCCCCACCTGCACCATGCAGCAGGGGGCAGGACCAGATCTCCATGGGGGACCCTTATGTGTCAAAAGGGCGGGAAGGGGGCTGGAGATGCTGCTTTCATCTAGGGCCCCACTGTCCTCCATTGCCATGTCTTTCAGGTCCTGTCAGCAGAGCACACATCTTCCGCACCAGCCCCACAACCACAACACATTCATGGTTTCTCTCCAGGGTCGGGACTGCCTTCAGGACACTGCTGCTTCTGGCGTATTCCTTGCAAGGCAGTCAGCATGAGTTAAATAAAGGGGTTGGTGGACATTTTCAGGGATGGGAACAGTTGATAACTTAATGCAAAACAAACATATCATGCATGATGAGCCAGCTAGCGCACAGGTGCCTGTCGTACAGCAGTCACAGTGCCAAGTTCCTAGGCAGGGAGGCCAGCCATGGCTCAGGGAGGGCAGTTGAGGTTTCCATGCTACTTGTTTCCACATCACTGCCTGTGGTCTGGCGCAACACAGCTCAGGCACCCACAGCCCTGGCTTGAGAAGACTCCTCGACTCCCGCCAGCTGTCCCCACACACCTGCTGGCCCAGGCTCTCCAGGACCATGACACCATGTGGGGCCCCTGGCATCAGCATCTTCTCAGGTAGCAAGTAGTGAGTTTAATGGGGTCTTCAGCACAGTATGGTTTGAGTTTGTTGTTTTTTTCTTCCTGAGGGGGTAAAATGTGCGATTCTCTTCGGGTTGATGCAGTACAGCCCCAATGCTTCCCAGAGGTCTGCTTTCAAGCCTTTAGCAGTTGCTTGAGCCCTCTCATGCTGAAGGGGTGGTGGGCTTTGCGGTGTGAGACCCTGGCTTGGCCACTGCCACCACACCCCTTGTGTACACATAGTGTGTGTGTGTGTGGGGCGGGGGGGGGG
>VYXH01010818.1:1843096-1870555 GCA_013397275.1 Burhinus bistriatus | reverse complement strand
AGGGGCAGGGCCCCCACCTCCTCCAAGCACTCATCGTAGGTCTCCTGGTACTCCTCGTGGGGCTTGATCATGATGACGCAGGTCGGACGCTTCGAGCCAGCAGCGGCTCCCAGGTCCTGCGGGAAGAGAGCGAGGCCGTGGGAGAGGCTGGGGGCCCCGGGTGCCCCCCCCAGGGGAGGCCTGACACCCAGCCAACGTGCTGCATGCCCCAGTCTAACGCAGGGAAGACGTCTCTGCCAGCCCCTCAAGCCCAAACCGTCTGGCTGACGCCCAGCTCACGCGCCATGCTCCCTCCCCCGAGCGGGGAGCCAGGGTCTGCTGAACTGCCTGCAGCAGGGGTGATGTCCCAAACACACTGCCTCCCTCCCCCCTTCAACTTCCAGTCCACAATGGAGAGGATGTCCCACCACACGCCTTGGCCAGTGTCTCGTTTCCGCAAGCCGCCAGGTCCCAGCATACAACTAAGAGGGGAAACGTGTCCCCACTCCATCCCAGAGAGCTCCCGCCTCAGCTGCTGCAGTGCCTCAAGTAGGGCAAAGCGTCTGTGGTCCCACAGTGGACCACTCCTACATCTGCGCTGTGACCGCTTGTCCCTCTTGTGTCCTGGCCACACTGTTGATATTAGTTGTTTAGCTTAAGTAAGTAAGCTTTACTTAGAATAAACTATTTAGGGTTATAATATGGTGTGATTTATGCTGTTTGCTTAGCTTTACTTAGCACAAGCAGCTAGATTTGCTGAAGCCCTTAGGCCGCAAGACTTAATTTTCTTAGTACTTTTCCTAGCAGCTGGTACAGTGCTGTGTTTAGTCTTTTAGTATAAGAAAAATGTTGATAGTGCACTGATGTTTTGGTAGTCTTTTCCCTGAGTCTGGGACTTTTCAGTTCCCCATGTTCTGCCAGCGAGCACAGGTGCACAAGAAGCACAAACCAGAAGATAAGGACGCTACAACTGCCAGCAGAGACTGCAAATCAACATAAGAGCAGTCAACGGCTGGCCTGCCTGCACAAAGGAAAAGAGGACCCCAGACCAAAAATCACCATTGGACTAAAAGATGCGTGAAGAGCATGTCAGGGGCAGGTGTAGAGATCACAAGGGTCTCATTGTCCAGGGATTTCTTTGTTCGATGTCCCTCCCTTTTCACAGGCACCCAGCCTGGGTGGATCTTGCTGCTGTACCTTTCAATTAAATTACTTATTTTTATGAAATTTGATGCCTGAGACTCTGCTGCGGGAAACCTAGGATCGAGCCTGAAGAAGGAGGGAGCATGTGCAAGAATAAGCATCTGAGTGCGTGCGAGGAATTGAAAGGACCACCCTGCGGCTCAGCAGGTCACCCCCTGCAAAGGGACCCTGGTCCAAGTAGCTAAAGACTCAGGTAGTGTGTGTGCGACTCCTTGAGTGGTGGGTGAATGCTCAGGCAGCTGCTTCTCCTTGAACAGCGGACAAGCCCCGGGTGCTTTATTCAGGCACCAGATTTGCACCTCCCTGGAAAGGCTCCTCTCACAGCTCGGGCCAGGTCCTGCCCACTGAGCTCCCTCTCGCTGGGGCTGGTTCCTCCCGGCTGCGCAGCCCCAGCCTCTTACCGATTTGGAAGGAACGTATGCGTAGGGGAGGCTCCTGTCCTCGCACATGATGGGGATGTGGCAGTACACATCGATAGGCAGAGTGTCGCCGGCCAGCACCGTGATCCTACAGGGGGAAGCCCGTGTCAGCGGCCAGCTCGAGCAGTGCTCGGGCAGCGGGGCTGGGGCAGCGCTTACCCCTTCTCGCCCTTGTTGATGAACTTCTGAACCTCCTTGACACCGCGGCGGATCTGCTTGTGCTTGGCCGCTGCGAGAGAAGCACACCACCATGAGGGGGCTGCGCCTGCCCGTCCCGGTCCCGTCCCTCCCGGCCCTCGCCATGCCCCGACCTTTCCTGATGCACTTGTAGAGCTTGCGCGTCAGCTTGCGGGAGGCGAGCGGCTGGGCGATAGGGTTCAGGTAGTCGAGCTGCTCCCGGTACGAGCGCTCCGGGGTTCCCTCCGCCTCCGCCGCCGCCTCCGGCTGCTTCTCCCGCGCCATTGCCGTGCCGCTGCGCGCTTCCGCTTCCGGAGCACGCGCGGCCCCGCCGGCGAGACGGCCGCCTTCTACTTCCATGTCAGCCAATCGGCAACCCCCTCAGGCGCTGCCCGCCCACCGCGCCGGCCAATGGCGAGCGGCGCCTGCCCGCCCCCGGCCCTCTGGGCTCCCGGCCCGCTGCCGGCGCCCCCCGTGACCCGCGGCTCTCGGCCGCCGCCCCTCACCGGCCGGGGGTGTCACACACGCGGGGACAAGCTTTCAACACGGGCCTTTACTGGGGTGCGGTGGGCTCAGGCCGGAGCACCGCCGGGCGGCCTGAGGCGACGCGGGGCGGCAGCGCTCACCGCGCTCCGAACCTCGGCACAGCAACGCCGCAAACGTACGGGAGGGGCAGCGGGCACCACCTGCAGCGCCCCGGGGATACAGGCAGCCACCTCGTCAGGGCTGGGCCCTGATTCATCCCAACGGGTCACAAAGATGTTTTTCTCCGTTTTTCTTTTTGTCCCAGGGAAGCTTTTCTCTCTGCAGGGCTATGCTGCTGCGTTTCCCAGGGAAGAAAGGAGGTTTCCCTTCTGGTGCCCCTCCCAGAAACTGCTTTGTTCCTTATCCCATCAACCTGGCAGGCATGACGGGAGGATCACTAGGTCTGCCGAAGGCCACGGCTGCAGTGTCAGCACATCCCCCAAGCCCCAGCAGACCTCTTCAGCCAGGGAGACAATGCTGCTCCAAAAGAAACAGGCCTCAGACCTGGCTTGTTACCTTCTCCCCCACCCCAGCCGGTCTCTTGAGCTCAGGAGGGCCTCGCCCAACATCTGCAGCTGCTCCAAGACCTCTCGCTGCATTTCCATGGCCATGCGGTGCACGTGGTGGTTGAAGCTGTTGTACATCATCGCGTTCTGGAACATGAGCATGAGGTCACGCTGGAACTGGACCATGGTCTGAATGTGTCCCTTTGACAGTCTTCTCTTTATGCTGGTTAAATCCATGGGTCTACAAAAGATAGATAGAAGGAGAATTAAATTGTAACCCACAGCCAGGCATTCTTCAGGCTCTGCATGAACGTGCTTATTCTCATTTCAGCATGGCCCTGAAAGCACAGCTATTTTCAATCAATTTTATTGCTCAGGACAAAAAGGAGTGAGAAATGTTTTTCTTCTAAGTCAGGCAAGTAAGTTTAGCCAATGCGACACTTGCTATCCAATCAACTTGGCAGGTCATTAGCAGTCACCTCTAAAAAAAATTTAATGTTAAGCTCCAGAGAAGGCAAGCAGAGCGATTCCAGTAATTAGTCTTCATGAAGTCAGTCCAGGTCTTAGTGGAGAAAGAAAAGTTACTAAAATAAGTATCTATTAAAACCCCTTAAAATCGAATGGTGCCACTAGCAAAAATAGCAGTGCTGGTAAGGGGAACATGATGGAGAATAAATATTACTTCCCTTATTTTGACAGAATGAGAAAATGAATGGTTGCAGAGACGACAACTGTGACCAGAATAGAAAATGATTCAGCTTTGAAAAATGCCCTTAATCTCTCTGGGAAATATTCTTATGACCCACTTCTCCGCTGAGAGTAAAACATCTGGGGAGCAGTGGATCCGGAGGGGGTATTGACTGAGGCACACGCTTCCAACATGGGGAGAAGAGACTGCTGAGCTGCAGAAGCTGAATCTCCTGCTCAGGCAGGGCTTACAGCTGCATCGAATGTGCCTGGAGTAAGTCAGCCATGCAATGCCAGCAAAGGGCAGGCACAATTCCTATCAGCACCAGAGTCTGTGCAAGCTTCCAGGTTCTAATCACCCACAAGGGCATTTTAATAAAAGAAGTAAGTGGGAGATGCTGGTCACAGCCAAACACTGGAAAAGGAGGAATGAAACCGTCCCGCTGACCCTTTGGAAACCAGAGAAGACAGAAAAAAACAGAGAGAAATCAACTAGCGAGCACTTCCTCCACAAACTCACCTCTTCACCACATCCCTGTATCCAGGGGCTTGTTTCTCTGACACTGCCTTCAGGAATGGGCCACTGTATCTACAGGGACAAGCACAAAGAGTGACCTCTGTCCGCCTCTCCATGAAAGACAACATCGCAACACAGACCAGTGCTTGCCTCTCCCTGCTTGCCGTGAGGGCCAAAACTGACTAGCAACAGCCAGGATTCGGTGGCTGGCACAACTCGGCATGGGAGGAGGCTGAGCCCCTCGCTGAAGCTGGCTGTGCCAGCTGTGTAGGAAGCAACATTTGGGCTCTGCCATATTAAGCAGAGGAAATAAATATGCGGTGTTCTCTCCAGCTTTGCAGCACGCAGCTGTTCTTGCTGCGAGGACAGCCAGAAGCAAAACCACGGAGAGACAAGGCAGCCTGTGGTGGCTGTTGTGGAGCGGAGGACAAGGCCTGGTGACGCAGGAGCTGGAAGTCAGGACAATGTGTTCAGGAGCCATGTGAATCCAACCCTTTGCCCCCACATACCTGTGACCGGCTATCATCTTCCAGATGGATAATAGAGTTCTTTTGAAGAGCAAATGCTGCAGGGGGTTATCCCAGCTCAGCTGCACCCTGTGGAGGGAATATATCACCAGATCATCACACTCAAGGCAAAGCAGGAAGTGGCAATTCTGCTAGCACCCACCACACACAGGTGGATGAAGCGCAGAGATCCTTTGCTGTAGCTACACAAAGCCTCTCAGGCTGAGATGGTGGAAGTGTTCTGCATCTGAATGCACAACAAAACATCCAGGATGCACAAGATGCCTGGCAATAAGGAGAAACAAGATCTGAGCTGAGCAGCTGCAAAGGGCAGGATCAAGTTGGAAAGAAAACCTCATGCTACTCTGAAGTTCAGAACTTTACTGAGGTGGTTTTTATTCAGTTTCTCATCCCAAGAAACTATGGTTTTCCTTCAAAAGGCAGCCCAGATGATCACACATGTGGCAGAGCCTGCATGTGACTGTCACATCTGCGCTTTCCTAAAGGGGGCTGGTAATGCCTCTCTTAGGAGCTGGACTGGACATTACCTGACAAGGCATGATGCCCAGCTCACACAAGGCCTAGCTGCCTTGAGGAAACATGTATTTCCCATTTAATCTCTTATTTAATCTCTACTCTTCTCACTTCAGTTTAGGATCAATGCCCCAAAATGCTGGCAGATCCACAGAGAGAGCACAAGTTACCTCCTTCCCCCCTGTTCTCCTCGGCTATTTCACCTTCCTGGAGGTGACCTGTGCCATGCACTTGTGCTTGCAAGAGAGCAGAACGAACTACTTACAGCTGCGTGTTGGCAGGGCTTGTGGAGTCCAGCATGGGGGCTGCAGAGGTGCTATCACTATCATCTTGATCCTGGGCCTGATTACTCATCTCCTGTGGATGCAGCTCACCTAAAGCTTGTTCTCCAGATGTCTCTTGAGTCTTGTCCTGAACAGCACAGAGGAAAAGGAAGATACGTCTAAAAAGGTAGCCCATCACCTGAATCCTTTATCTACAAGCCAGCCTGCTGCACATCCCTTTACTGCATCCATTCTCAGCTGGGAGCTAGCTCGGTCCCTGTTATCCTGGAGGATGATGTTTGAACTTATTCAGACCTTCACTGTGCTGCCCAGCACTCCAGTAACAGCTGGGTCTGATCTCTTGGATCACAACTACCTCTGGCTAACACAAACACTGTGGAGCCGAGTGGTGCCCAGTGTTGCTGTCTGTCAGCTTTTCTGGGAAGAGTCATGGATGTGAGAGGGCAATCAGGAGCTGAGGTAAGACTGCCTCAGGCTTGTTAAAGCTCAAGACACAGATAACAGGACCCCCTAGAGTGCAACAAGGTTGTTTCCTCACAAACTCCCACATGAATATGACAGAGAATACTCAGCCAGGAAGGAGAGTGTTGCTGTTGTTGTAGTGATTGGAGAGTGTTGCCAATAAAATGCAGAGAGTGACAGGTGCAGGGAGAGAGGCTCTCTGGAGTCCCCAAGTGGGATTATGTTCAGAGGAGCCTGAGAATTCAACAGGGAGGAAGTGGACACTGTGCTCTGTTTGGCTTTGACCACTGGGAGAACCGCAAGCGAACTGCTGGGAATAACACCGTTGTGGCTGACCAGGTGAAATGCGAGAACCCTGAGAGTTATTTCTGTCTCCAGTGTCTAAGTTTGCAAGGGAAGAAATACGAGTATGGAAAAATGGCATTCTTCTTCCCCTGCTGTGTTACCTCTCCCAGCAACACCTCGGAGGCTGGTGGGAGCCCACAGGCTCCCTAGACACAGGACTGATGCAAACCCAGGCTAGACAGTGCCTGCTTCCAAGACATGATGGTCTCCAGGGGCAGATGGTTATTGCTCTCACAGCCATGTGGGCCTGAAACCAGCCAAGCTGTGTGCTGCATAACACAGCAATTAGAACAAGGCAAGTATTCCAGTCTTGCCTTAAACCTGAGAGCAGACTGCCAGCTCTCATGAGTCACCTTTACACTGCCAAGGAGCAATTCCTCCAACTCGCATCTGAGGGTTTGATCTATAACAAGCTTCCTGTTCATAGATACATATCCATACATAAAAAACATCCTTCCCCTCATACACTTCTTTTGCATACCCCTCCCTGCTGTCTCCTCTGTGTCCCTGCCTCCCCACTCAGAACCTGGGACTTCCTCATCTCTTCAAGAGCTGATTTCCTTCACTGTCTCTTGTCTCTTATCCAGGACCAGAGGCTCTCTTAGGACCACCTCTCCCCTACCTCTCTTCCTGGGAAGTGTTCTTGCTCATCTTCTGCCAGGATGTGTAGTTGACTTTCCTCGGCTCCTGTGGTCTTTTCCTGGCATCTCACATCTTCCCCATCACCTGGCTTCCCAGAGCCACAATAATCCCACTGAGTCTGTGATGACTCTGTGCTGCTAATGTGGAGAGGTTCCATCATCTGGGTTATCTGTAACACAGAGATTTATTGTTTCAAATTGTGAAGGCAAAAGGAAGAAGAAATAAGCAGCACAGATGCTATTTTTGCTTTCACTCACGAATGCCTTTCCATTTTTAGGAATCCTTGCAAAATCTTCTGATGAAGCCCTGTGTTATTATTACAGTGTCAGTTCACTGACATCTCTGTGCTTTAGGGTGAGCTGTGTTTTGGCAAAGCAGGTGCCTGGTTGTGGTGCCAGCTTTAAATGGGAGGAAGGGCTAGGCTTGGGACAGGGAGCAAGTGAACGCAGGGCATCTGCTCCTCCCCCAGACTGTTTCTGTGTGTAGGGATGGTAGAGGCATGAAAACCCTAGTGTTTCAGGAGGGCATGAACTATGCTACCCACTTTCCTGTCATCCAAACAGCCCTACCTCTGAGAAGAACTGGAGAAGACCATTGTCTTCACATGGCCTCTCTGCCTTTTGGTAGTCTTCACTATCATCCTCCCAGAGAGGCTCGCTGAACTCCAGCTCACGGTCTCCCTCTCGGCTGCTCTCCTCTAGCTTCCCCATGGCTACCTCTTCAGTATTCCGCCAGCAACCCACGTCCAGATCCAAGCTTGAATCCCAGCTGAGAAGAGACTGGAAGTCACTGTTCTTGTCTGACTCGCTGGGAGACTCTGTCTCAGACTCCCACCACACCCAGGCATGGCCCACCTGCAAACAAACATAAAGAGAGAGACAGCAATTTGTTTGTACCCTGATCCAGAACTGCAAAGCCCAGCTCATTTCTTGACGTGCTCAGAGAGCCAAAGTACGGAAGGACTCTGTGAGGAGAGCAGCCTACACCTGAGCCCACACTTCACAGCACGTGGCAGGGTTGCCGCTCTGCAACACAAACTGCCATTTCAGAGCACCTCAATTTCAGGTTTTCTGGTGCTTTTGCTGTGCTCCCCCCTGCCCAGGAGTCGGTGGCTTACTGTGCTCAGAGGATGCTGAGCTGATTAGGAGCATGTGCCTTTGCCAGATACTACACGTTTAAGGTGCCAAAGGCATCCAGCAACAAGCTCAAACTAAGTCATGCCGGGCTCCTGAGCTGCTGACAGTTGTGAACAAGTGGTGACTCCAAGGACAACTCACTGAAACTCCCTTTGCTGCCCCTTGAGAACTTTTTATACTGGAAATAACTTATTACAAACTCTACAGACATTTTTGTTTTGAAAGTGATTTAGCTGGATGGTGATATCTTGTGTACCTGAGCCAGAAGAATTATAACCACACAGAGTCACACTGACAGGGGACAGATCTACACATTTCAGAAAATAAAAGTTAACATTCTCTTAAGAAGGAAGAAACCATTAATTTAATCTCTGTTCATTAGTCCACGCCTAAGTGTCTTCTACTGCATGAGTCCACTATGATTTCTCCAAGTCTAGGGAATTGCTTGCAGAGTCACTGTAACAACAGTAAAGGCTGTTGTTAGAAAAATGTCTATCTTGCCACTGAACTCAACTGCCTGGATACTGTACCTATGGAGAATTCTATGCATTAATTAGCAGTCTCTTTAGAGTTTTCAGTTAATTACGTACAACCTAATTTTTCCAGAGTTTTGAACAAGCACATTTCTCACTGATTTCCTTTTGCATTCTCAGGATTGCTAGCACAGCGACAAACACAGCTTACGGTGCATAACTGGGAGAAATAAGGAATCCATTGGGTTTGGGATAAGAAAACTTGTTTGCTTATTTTATGAACTTACAAGCAGAGTTAGGATCTGAAAGGCTGTCCTTCTGAAACCTCTTTCAAAATTAACTTCAGCGAAAGCAGATAAAATTTGATGAGGTAAGAGATAACATTACCTGCTCTGAGCTTCCAGCTGAAGGAGTTGGGCAAACTGTGATTTCATCTGAAGAGTAACCCCATGCCTGAAGCGCTTTCCTGCACCGTCGGCAAAGCTGGCTGCACATGCAGAACCAGCCACCGCAGCTCAGCTGAAGAACAGAAAAGCCTTAGCCTAGGGTAATCCAATCACTTGTGATCATCTTTCTGTACTCCAGTTGAGAGGGAGAAGCATTTTAAAATCAGGAAGCCCAAGGAACTTGGGCATAAGCATAGATTAAAAAGATCTTCGGCCTTATGTTCTGTTTTACTAAATCTTGGAAGACTCAAAATAACAGAGTGGAAGAGCAGCATTAGTGCAAGACAAGCAGGATGAGTGAAATAATTTACAGACTGCTTAGTTCCATACCAATTTTGTACAAAAAATATGAGACAAAAAGATACAGACTTCAACTATTAATTAAGAACTGCCTGACAGTTCTTAATTTTGTTGGCTACACAAGTCACCGGCAAGGAATCATTATCAAATTGGAAAGTTTTAGTTCGCTTTGCAAAGATCAAACACTGTGCAACCCTCACGGATATGAGAAAAAGCTGTTAGAAACAAAAAAGATGTCCTTTAAAAGGAACTTACATGTCAAAACAAGAAAAATGATAAAAGCCTGAACTATAGTGAATGAAATGTAGAATCCACAAAAAAAGTAGCAAAAAAAAAAAAAAGAAAAACCTGAAGAACAATTTGCTAAAGACATAAAAGCAAATAACAACAACAAACCTCACCAAAAACATCAGAGGCAGAGAGCTGCCAGATGATCGGGGGGGATGACGCATGATCACTGCCAAACATCTCAGCGGAAAATAGGGCCAGTTGGAAAAACCAAATTAATCATCATTATCAGCAGTTGCCACAGAGGAGATCACACGAGACTTTCTCTTGGGATGGGTCTGACAGACTGCTTCTAATTAAAATGTCAACAGGGGAGGTTTTAGAACAATTTGAAGGAGACCTTAGGACCAGCTGGGATTCACTCGTGAGTCCTAAAGAAGCTTAAATAGAATGTGACCAAACCTATGTTGTGTAACCTGCCATTTAAGTTAGCCACAGCACAAGAAAAACAGAAAGCTGCAATTGTTTTATCTATCTGTAAACGGGTGGATGTTGGGAGATGCAGCACAGCAAGCCTGAGCTCCACACTACACAGATTAGAACAAAGTAGTAGGCAGAGCATGAGATGATGAATTGGGAAAGAGGCAACAGGGCTCTGTGGAGGAAAATAATCTCTTACATTTTTAAAGATCTTAAACATCATAATGGCTATTAGAATGTCATGGGACAAGAAAAAAGGCTCTCTGAGGGAAAACACCTGGTCAAGAGAAGAAACTAAGGGTATGAATGAATAGCAATGCTTTCCATAGTGAAAGCAAGTTATTAGTGGGCATGATAAAAGTCCTCCCATGTGCTGCAACTTCAATGTTTCAACACAGAGAAAGACGGGGCAGAGGTGTTATAGAGGAGACGGAGCCAGGCTCTTCTCAGTGGCCAACAGTGAAAGGACAGGAGGCAGTGATGACAAAGGAAATGCACCAAAGGAAATTCAGACTGGACATAAATGTTTACTCCATGAGGGTGGGGAAACACTGAAACACATTGTCCAGAGGGGTTAGGGAATCTCCATCCTTGGAGATTTTCAAAACTTGACGACACGAGGTTCTGAGCAACCCAATCTACCTTTGAAGCTGGCTCTGCTTTGAGCAGCAGATTGGACTAGATATTTATTTCAGAGGTCCCTTCCAACTTAAATTATTCTATAAAATACCAGAAGCCAAAAGAAACCTGTAACGTTCTGTGCTATGAATTTAACAACCCTAGTCTCTATAAACTGAGGCCATAAAAATGCAAATCAGAAATTTGTTCCCAATTTCAGTAGTGAAGCAAAGTTAACCAGTAAGCAAGCCAAAGGATTCTACATTTCTAGCATCGAATGATGCTACGTTTCTAGCATCAAACGTAGAGTGACTCCTGGTGGAAATATACTTGAGCCACACAAGACGCAACACAGCAGACACAACCAGTTCCAACACAAAACTTGTGAAAATCAAAGTAAGGTAACAATCCCTCTGGTCTTAATGGCAATGACTCAGTTTCCTGCAACGTGCATCTGAGAGCTGCACCCTGTACATGCTGCATAAAGAAGCGTAGACTACTCCCAGCTGCTGCAAGCATCAGGAAGGATAATGTTTTGGGTTTTTGTTCCCTGGAAGGTCATGGGGGCAGAAAATACACAAGTTCCATCTCACAGGTTGTATGAGCAGAAAATAAGAAGGTGACTTGAAAATCATCACAGAGAACTTTTTTCCTCAGTAGCATGGATGCTTAACCGAGGTTTGAACTGTAATTTCCAGTAAAGAGAAGCAGTTCATAAGCTCAGATGTGAAACCAGGTACTGGCATGCCTATAGCTGCTGGAATCACAGATTTTCACTCTGACTAGCATACCCTTTACAAATCTCTGGGGAAAGAATGTAAGGTACATTTCAGTACATTGGTCTCATAAAGAAAACTCCAACAAGACCGTAGTACTTAACTTCTCATGGTTAGATCTCCTGTTTCATCACAACAGTGCCATATTGTCACACATTCAGCACAGAATCTTCCCTTCCATCCAAGTGCTATGCAACATTCCCACAATTAATGGATTGTCTCTAACGTCAAAGCTCTGACATGCTTGTGTGCTGTATGGATAAATGGAAGAAAGTTATATCTGCAGATATTCAAGAGGTATGCACGCTTGTACAGAAACAGGGTTCCTCACTGCAGAGAGCTGTGATGCTCAGTACACTGCACACTGTACACTGGATTTGTTCCCAGACTTTAATATACATACACATTTACACATCACTAGTAAAAATCTGTACACTTCACATTACAGTACATACAAGCCACCAGTTGCTAGCTAACACCAGAACACTGATGAAGCCCAAGACGACTGCCCTAAAACAGGCAGGGGGGCTACTCTTCCCCTCCAGGGAAGTTTCTTTGGGTTACACATTCCGATGAGACACTGCTTTTGAGGGGCAAGCGAAGAAGGTGGACCAGGTCCCAGAAATGGACCTGCAGCTTTTCTTCCTCCTCCAAGAGCTGTTAACTGCATTGTGCTTGCACTCCAGCTCGGGATGCCAGGTGCTGGGATTTTCTGTCTGTCTGCAGCATCATTTCTTCATCTTCATGTCTGCCTCGATGGCACAGCGACGCCCTCTGGTGCCGCCGTCCTAGTCACAAGGCAAAGAAAAAGAGAGTTATGCAACCCTAAACACAAAACACTTCCTCCAGCACTCGGGGAGGTAAGAACTTGTGCATCTGGTAACAACTTCTCATGCCTTCCAAACAAGAGAAAGGGAAGCTGTCTCTAAGAAGGCCTGGGGAGGCCTGCCTGTAGACCTACCTAAAATTCAGTCTGAACACAGCACAGGTGCTGGGATTTGCAGCATCTCTGTGCAGTGCTGGCAGCCAGGGCAAAGGGAGGCAACAAGGCTCTTGCCCAGACAGATGCTTTTGGAGCCTGTATGGTGCAGGCTTTCTCCTAAGTGGCAGACTCTAGCTTGGCTCTTAAGATGGGAAGAGGAAACTGCTGACTAACCTACCTTATCAGCTGCTGATCCCTACGGGAAGTGCTCCTCCAGTTGAGTGACCCTGGCACTAGCTCCCTAGTTTCTCCGCACAGCTCCTTTCCATGAGTAGAAGGCGAGCTGAGAGCTTCCTTTGATCCGCTGCCCTCTCCCTCTGGCTGACATGCTGACTCTCCCGGAGTACTCCTCTGTCTTTAGATATATGCGAGAGAAAAAAACAGCTCTCCATCTTCCTCCCCTTTCTCCTCCCCACAACTCAGACACTTGGGGTTTCCCAGAGGGAATATTTTTCCAAACACTTCCAGATCACCACAGGCAGAGAGCAAGGTATTTCTGCAGAGTATCTTATTTCCTTTCTGGACCATGAATGATAAAGGAATACACAGCTGACTCCTCACTTTCCCAAGACTCTTTGTACTGTCTTGAACGTGTGGAAGGGGCAGCTGTACAAACATGAGCGATGTAAGAACTACGGTACTGCACCACTTGGTCTGTCTTCCCACTTACATGGAAAGAAAGCAGGAGAGAAGTTGTGGAAAAAAGCAAAGGCAGATGATAAAACGAGAACACTTGGAACCAGAAGAAAAGACAGAAGCCCCTCCCACTCACCCACACTGAGAATAAGGGACTGAGATGTTTCTTCTCTAATGATCATGGTTGTACAGCCCGTAAGATAAACACACACTGCAGCAATGCTAAGGATGCTGTGACAGTGCAGTAATCACCAGACAAGGAGCAGAGCACACTGCCAGCAGTACTGCAGTACCTGCTGGAGCCTTTCAATACTTACAAAGAGAGAGAGAAGGAAGGCAGGAGAGCCCATTGGGACACTGTCCTGTTAAAAGGCCAAACAGAAGGACTTATCAGATATGGAAATACACACACCACATAGAAGCACTGAGCCCACACACGAGCATAGAGAAACATGTGCCCCACTCCCTGTCCCGCATGGCATCAGTCTTATGCAGCAGGAACATCAAAATGGACAAAAGAGGGATACTGTGAGAGTCAGAATGCTAGGAAAGGGATATTCCCTCCTCAGCCATGGCAAGGCCTGGTCTACCACACAATTTCTGCACTGTGCAGTTGCCACTAGAACTAAGCAGGCAGTCCTTGATGTCACAATGTTGTGTGCATCAGCTGAGAGCACTTGAGATCACTTAATCAAGTCTGGATGTATCTTTACAGAAGAAAAAACCAAACAAACCTACACTGCTCTTAGTTCAGATCAGTGTGGAAGTCAAAGGTTCTCTGGTGTGTTTTACACAGCAAACCAGACTGGAGTGATTCCCTGGTTCTAAAAATCTGACTAGGAAGCAAAGAACACAGCAGAGGCTAGTCTTCCAACTCTCTACACCTTCACCTTCCTGCCACATCACGCCTCTTCCAATACTCTGTTCATTTCCCTACAGTTTTCGGCACCTGTTCTTAAAAAACAGGGAATAGAACTATTTGGATTACAGAAAAAACTCATGAGACCTGCCTCTGGGGTGATGTACAGCTCCAGAGATGAAATCTAATCCATGGACACATTTAAAGAACAATTTCTTCACAAGAAGATGTGGGAGTTATTGCATCTCAAAGAACATTCTGCCTATCTTTGGTATGGGAACTTCATGCAGTTATCTTGGGATTCTTCAAAAGATACCAAGTGCCCTTCCACAGGGTGCAGCATTCTCACCTTCTCCGAAGCATCTTGCTTGCGAGTGGAGTCTCGCCCACGCAGGCTCTTTGCACTGATCCCTGACTCCGATGTTTGCATGATCAGTTGTGTAGCCAGAAATTGCTGCAAGAAAACCGCACTCTTAAGATTCTCAGGCAAAACAAGCTCAGTTAGTGCTTGTCAGTTAACTATCACAAACCAC
The DNA here is from genome assembly GCA_013397275.1 of Burhinus bistriatus. Taxonomy (NCBI): domain Eukaryota; kingdom Metazoa; phylum Chordata; class Aves; order Charadriiformes; family Burhinidae; genus Burhinus; species Burhinus bistriatus. The sequence continues at coordinate 1,856,302 of VYXH01010818.1, read as the reverse complement.
AGCCTGGGAATGATTGGGTCATAGGCAGTTTCAGTTCCTTGTCTGCTGCTTGGAGTAAGTTCCCTCATTTACCTCAGAAGCCACAAGTCCTGGGGAACTCTGAAACCCCAGTTCAAACTCTGTTAGCCATGCCAGCTGGGACATTCTACTTCACAAGAAATTTTAAATGAGATATATTCACAGGACAGTGTTTCATGTACACCTTATACTAGCATAAACCAGCATAGCCACCAAAAGGAACAATTGCGTCCCCTGTCATTCACCATTCTTGTTGCTTGTTTCTGTTCCTGAACCACACCCTGGTTCTTGCTGGCCTAAGCATTTCCCTGAAGGAAACTATAGATTTGTAATTGGTCTGGGCTGAACGTAAAAAACATTTTGCTGCACTAGTTTTAACTTATCCACAATTTAGTTCACCACAAACACTTGAGCTAGCACAAGAGAGATGCAGGGAAAGATGGGACTACTTAATTCAAAGACACTGTGAAACGGTGGTCTTACATCCAGAAGTCTTTCCCATATGTATGGGCCAAGGCTGATGCTCTGTCCTGGACTGGCCTCAGCTCAGTACTTTACCTGGATCTGCTCCAGGACATCTCGCTGCATCTCCACAGCCATGTGGTACACATCATGGTCAGAGCTGTTGTACATTACTGCATTTTGAAACATCAGCATAATATCACGCTGGAACTCAGCTGTGGTTCGTATCAGCCCATTCTCAATGTTCTTTTTGATGGTAGATAAATCCATTGGTCTATGAAAGAAATGCAGTCAAAATAGCAACAGAAATATTTAACTCTTTCCCTACTCTTTTGCGAACAGCCCTTGGTCCGTAACATGTCTAGTTAGGCCATCTATTTAATTTAGCCAATAGGTTCTCCCCCACACAGGCTGTGTTCCTGAGTACCAAGGCCTCAGGTCAGAAGACACAAGCTGTCCAGCAGTTACCATGAATGGTAACAACGGCGTGACACATGCCTCAGGAGAAGCATTTGCCTTCTCCAGGAGTCACTGAAGGAGCTAGAACTGCAGCCACTGTTTAGGAGACTTCAGGGGCTAGCAGGGGATTCTGGTGAAGGGCCCACTACCTGGGACAGTAAAAAGTGCTGATTAAAGAAGACAGGTCTTTGGAATCTCAAGGATTAAATCCTACCCTTGGATAGAAACTGGGAGAAGCAAATCAGTCACATACCACCTTACTTATTAAAAATGTTCTGTGTAAGTCAGTGTACTTCATTCAAAGACAGGGCTGTGTAAAGACGTGTATGATGATGACCGAAGATGACCCTTTTCTTGAGGAAACCTGTTTCTGACTGAATCATGCCAGAAAAAAATAATTTTCCAAGTCTTGCAGTCTGCATGGCAGCCAAAAACTACATCGCTCCTGCCAGAAATCCCTACATAAATATGCAAATATACAGAGTTCTAATGACAGAAGACTGCTGAGACTCACCTCTGCACAATACTGTGGTAGCCTGGTGCTATATCATCAGTTACAGGCTGTAGGAAGACATTGGCATACCTGCAGAGAGAAGGAGTCCACTTAGGGCCTGTCCTTGCTGGTAAATATTTGTTTCATGCTCTCATGTTTATTTGTCTACTACCAGTAACAATATGATTCATCATCTCCTGGTACCAAGGCAGATAAGCTTCTGAGATGGGAGAGTAGAAACTTGTCTAGGATTAGTCACTTCTTTCTGCCAGTTCTCAAGACATCAAACTCACCTGTGATTAGCTGCTGCTCTCCAAACTAGCATGATGGCTTTCTTCCAGATCTTCTGGGCCTGTATTGCTTCCTGGTCCTCACTGCACACTGAGCTGGAAAGAAAAGAATAGGACTTCCTTCAGGAGTCTGCATACTGCCTTGAGCGGAAACCTGATGGTTTATTTTGCCTTTGACATGCCTATGCTAATTCATGCTAAAGACAGAAAGAAAAAAATGGGACCTGGTACTATGGTGCTGTCTGCACACTTGCACTTGTAAGCAAGGAGAACCAGAAAATCATCAACAAATTCCCCCTTCAGACCCACTCAGTCAGCAAAACAGAAATAAGAATCCTACACTCCCTCCACAAAATAGCCTGGGATTTGCACCTGCGTGCCTGAGAGCTTCACTGATACTCACAACTGTGAGGAGGCTGGGCTGCTGGGGATGGAGTCAGCGAGCGTGTGAGACTGTAAAGGTGCATTATGGACACTGAAGCCATCATCGCTCTCACTCACAGGAGGTTCGTTATCCATCTCTGATAGATATCCCTCACCCTGATCTTCTTCTTTGGGTTCCTCCAAACTGGCAGCCTCACTGGCACCATCCTCATCATCCTCTTCACCCTGCCCATCCTGAAACAGTGAGTTCATGAGTCTGCACAGCCAGCTACAGCAGCAAGTGAGAGCCTCCAAAGCAACTACGGTTCAGCAAGCAAAGTGATTTTCTTGCTATAGCTGCTGACAACTGTACAGGCACTTTCACAAAATCCTAGTCACTCTATTCTGCCCCACCTCCCCCTGCAGAAACAGAAACACACACGTACACAGTTTTATAGTGCCTGAACCAATTTCCCCTTTAGCTCCAACTTCAAACTGCCCAATTCTCTTCTCAGTGCAGAAAGCTGAACGCAAGCTTTGCTTTTCAGCACATGTGAGCCAGGAAGCAGCAGCCGTGAGATGTTACTCATAAACCCAAGATGACTACAGCCAATCCAGAATTACCTTCATCTGACTCCTAAATAGGGCTTGGGCCTCCTCCTTCATTGACTCTGTGAAAGAAAGAAAAGCAGAAAGGTTGGTTCTCCAAAGCAGTCTTTCCTACAAAAGCTCCTGCACCAATGCCTACTGTCCTGCAGTAATTACCACTGTTCCTACACGTACCTCTTCTCCCTCCTCCCCAAAAAACCTGAAGCAGATCACTGACATCTATCCAGCTAATAATGTTGCATGTAAAAGATTTCCTAGCTGAATTAAGTTACCTGACAGCTCAAATTTGTGCTGAACATCAGCCTGTGAGGAGTCTTCACTCACATTTGGGACTTGTGGAGGGGATGAATCATCATCAGGTGGGGTCTGGAGGGAAGAGAAATGCACAAATCTAGATGTTTGTGTCAGCTTACTTCAGTGAAGGTGTGGGCACATCTCACTCAGCCTAACCTAACTCAAGGCAATGAAGTTCACTGAGCACCTTCCCAACAGCAATTCTGCACGTGGGCGAGGGGAGATACGTAAAGGTACTGCCTAAAGCAGAGAGCTTCTCTGCAGATCGAACAGATCAGCAGCATGACTCCCAAGACAACAGTCAAGTCACATTCATTGAAGGGTCACCTTCAACCCAGCAGTCATCCTTCCTCTAAACTTCTTTCCTACCTGCCACAACTGCTCCTTTTTTTCCCCACACCAGTTTCAGACAGCCTCTCTGCTCACATACCTCTGCCTTCACTGTATTGTGGACCGTGTCTTCTCCCTTGGCTGATTCTATCTCAATTTCAGAAGTCTCTCCTGCTGCTACAGCTGCTCTTTGATCCTCTTCCACCTCCTGACTTCCAAGCTCTGGTGTTTCTGTCACTCTTGCAGTTGCTGGTATGGTTTCCTCAGGGCCTAGCTGATTCTGTTCCTGCTCTGCAGGTTCCGTCTTTATTTCTGATCCCAGCTCTCCAATGCCTATTAGGTCTCGAATTCCCTTTGCCTCTGGCTCCTCACATTCCAGTCTCTCCTGCTTCACAGTCACAGACACTTGGGGTATCTGGGCCTGCTTCTCATGCTCCTGACGAATTGAGTGTTCCCACGGGCCAGGCAGGGTCTGAGGGTCATCAGTATCTTCACAGAAAGAAGACAGAGCAGCTTCAACAACTGCTGCATCTAGGACTTCAGGGTGGTCGTCTACCTTTATTGCCAAAACAAACACAGAGCAGTGCGGGCTAAAGTCAGAAAGAGGGATTAAAAAATAGTTCACATTATTTGGTAATGAGACAACTGAGGAAAACCCCGTGTGCTGGGTTTACAAAGTTGCCTTTCACAGGCAGCCCCATACCACTCCCTGTGGAGTCTCCTGTGGAGCTTCAGTTTCAGAAATATAGCACTCCTGGAAAGTAGGCTGCAAGCAGTGCTCATTTGTCGGCAAGAGATGGGACCCAAACCCTACCCAACATGAGGAAGAGAAGCAATTTCTTTCTGCACTCTAAAGCAGCACCAGGCTAAATGTAGCAGGCTAGCAGCTGTGGTGTTGTAGGGTCATTTCCTATTGATCTGGACAATGACAGTGAGAATGTGCATTCTGGAATAGTTATTTCTTGCTTGCTTAAACTATCTAAATTGGTGAACAGTAATCACTTGAGATTAGCCTAACTAGATGTGGAGCAAAAGGCACCGTCACTCTGCTTTGCTCATTTACCTTGTCCTCAATGATGGCTATAATATTTCCAACCGTATCGAAGTCCAGCTCTTCGCCTGTGTAGGACACTGCAATATCCATTTTCTCAGCCAAATCCAGGTCTTCTTTCCCATCCATGCAGTGATCTTTGGAAGACCCTGCAGTGCTGCCAGCCCCAGAACCCAGGCACTCTTTCTTGATGGAATCAATGATCATAGATATTTCACTGCTGTCCATGGACACTGTCACGGTATGGGAATCAGACACTGCCTCCATGGAAACACAGGCTTCTGGCTGGCTCACTGTACAAGGATGAGAGTGACAATCAGAGATCAATCTGCAGAAGTCACGCCCACATAAACAAATGCTGCAGTGGTAAGACCAAGCACCAACTGGAAGTATCCCAGGTCCACCCACGACAGCATGGCTTAGAAAAATAAAAGACAAATATGGGTTTGCTTTCCCACAGTAGAGGCAAAGGGAGATTCCAGCCCTTGAACCACAATCCAGCAATATACCATTACCACCCTCACCCCCACCCCGCAAATCCTGTTTAGAACCATCTGTTTACTCCAGAACCCAGCTGTAACCATCCTTTCAGCAAGGATGGCGAGTCTGAGGTGATAAAAGACCAGCCAAGAGCTTGCTGGGTGCCAATCCCAAAGGAAATCCTGCTTTCCAAGTAGTGCATGACCTACGAGTGCGTAGTTCAGGAACGCACCTGTGGCTATGCTTTCTGGAGCTGCAGCTGGTGGCACAACGGATGGTGCTGACAGCGTGGGCATCATGACAATGGTTGCCTGGGACACAGGCTCTACGGGGGGTGGCAGGAGCTTAGCTGGAGGTTCGCTGGCAACAGCGGAGAAGGAAGCAAGAGGTGAGGTGAACTGTGCAGGACCAGCTTCTAAAAGCCGGGAAAGCGTAGGAGCACCTAACAGAGAGTAGAAGGGAAAAGCACATGAGCAAGAAGCAGCCACCACTGAAGTCCACAAAGCTACCACTAGGCTCTTCACTGTCTGGTGGCTTCTTCTGGAAAAAGACACTGAGAAGTACCTATAAACAGTCCCAAAAGCCATATGGAGAACCTGCACCAAAAATGCATGACCCCTTTGTATGTGCAGTCTGAGGCAGAATCATGCAGACTATGGGACACTGTGTTCAATGTAAGGTCTGACCAGGCTAAGCCACACATGCAGAGAGATGCCCCTCCAAAGGCTCATCCCAATACAATTATGGGAAATCCAAACAACAGTGCTGAGAGAGCCACACAAGGTAAGCAAAGACAAACATCACAGGAGCTGGAAGGGAGCAGAGGGGATCTCTTTGCAGGTCTTTCCTGAAGAATTCCTCTTACACCAAAGGTTGCCACACATCTTGGCTGTAACTTTCAGTCTGAATTTACTGAACTGTCTGGACCAAATTAACAGGTCTTAAAGACTGGACATGGATAAGGAAAGTGAGATTATTCGTATGGAACTGTATATGAATGAATGGCATAAATACTAAGCTGCAGACAATGTGACTAAACCACTGGTCAGCATGAGCTCAGAAGAAACTTCACCTTAGGCAGGTTGTTCTGACAAGACCCAATGCAAAGACCCTCACGCTGTCCCTCTCACCCCTCTCTGTGGAACTTACTCCGGAGCTCACAGTCCACTGTGGTCTAGGCCTCAACAGACCTCTAAACTAAAGCAGAGGTAAGACACACGAGTTCTCCAGATTCACAGGGAGCTGCAGTTTGACACATCGGGAATCAGATACTAGACGAATTTTCCCTCAACTCCCTGTCAACTAACCCTTTTTTTCTACACTGAAATGCCTGGTATTAGCCAGTGTCAAAACCAGAAAACTAGAATGCATGGACCAAGATCGAATCAACTCTAACTGTAATTTTAGATAAAGGCACTCTTTCTTCTGTAAGGATTAGAGTCGTCTTAAAAAAAAGCAGGGGTGAGAGGGACAACGGTACAGAAACAGGAATACAACTCAAAGAAGCCCCCAAACCAGCCAGGCTAGATGTCCTTCATCTCTCTCCAATGAGAATTCATAGAATAGTCTGAAAGGACATCTGGAGGGAGAACTGTACAGGGAGAGTCCTGAGTTACCTGAAGCAGCAGGAGATGCAGGGACAGCACCAGGTGCCGACTGCATTTCCCCACTGTGCAGCACTGGAAGGACGCTTCCTACCTCCAGCAGAACTCCTGAGCTGTTCATGTGACCAGAAGCCACTGCCATTTCGTTTTCACTGACCTGTCAAAGGAGGACACAACTGAAGTTCCTGGAGAAACCATGACATCAGTGATTCTCTGCCAGATATATACCTCCATGAATGTGTCCATCATTTGCTGTCTTAGCATTTCTTCTGCACTTTCTGTCCAGTCTAGTCCCTGCCTGAGGCCCCTTATGCAAGTGCACAACATGACAGTCTGAAACCAGTTCTTGTTCTTCAGCTACAAAACAGCTGCAGTGCCACCTTCCTTTAAGTTAGGCCAAATACATCGCTTGCTCTACCTTAGTTCCTCCGTTCAAGGACCTCACAATGCTTGAAACACATCTGTCTCTCTACCCCCTGAGATGGCATGGAATTACCCCTTATTTTGAATTGAGGGAAACTGAAGCACCAAGATGGAAAGTAACTCTATCAAGGTCACACAGTAACCCTATGCTGGACCTTGAAGCAGATAGAAACCAGTCCTGTCGATAGAAAGAAAACCCAGTCTTTCACAGCCATTATCTTTTTTTGTTCCATCCTATGTTACATTGCACCCTGCACACATAGAACCTACCGAACGTTTATCCAAGCTAACGAATAGAAAAGATCCCCAAATCTGACTATTAAAAAAAAAAAGTCAACAGCAATACACCTATTCCACCACACAAGCACTAACACAGGGAATCCGTGCCACCGGCAGGCTGACGGCTGTTATATTCAGACTGGGCTCTGAACAGTGTCAGCAATGTTGCCCTCCTAAGGGTTCCAGAGTCACTAACACCAGAAGGGTCAAAGTGGCTTGTCATCACAGTGGTTTTAATAACTGTCTACAACTACAAAAAGACCAAAACACTTCAATATTGGTCACAAACCCCACTAAAGGACTCCCTACTCCTATGCTAAGACCCATTACAAATATTGAAACTTAACTTCCTGCCAAGCTGTACAGAAGAATTATGAGCCCAAATCAGGTATCACCAAGAACGCCTCCACAGAGACCGATCAGGATGCTGCTGACTCACACGCCCCCTCCCCTGGGGAAAACGATTTCCTCTAGCAAAACCTGCAACTCCAACTCCTTACGACGGAAGGGAGATAGCCAGTCTGTACATGCTGAATGACTCCTGCAGTCCTGCACCCACAGTACTACCAGGAAAGGGTCTCACCTCTGTGGCTCACAGGGGTAATTATATCTCTCAGATATCACTTCTGTTGGGACTCTCACAAAAACTGTATGTTTTTAAAAAGCCTTTGCAGCTCCCCCTTTTTCAGCAGGAGAGTCTGGAGCAAATTGTTTGTGTGCTTGCATATACGAGCAGAGAGCTCCATACCAGCCTGGGGCTTGTGGGCAGAAGACTGCCCTTCTTCAGCAGCTCTGAGAGCAGAGGGGAAGGAGGCGGAGTTGCTTTTTGTCCTAGCATCTTTTTCTGGGGTGAATCATCAGTGACTGGGGTCATGGGGGCATCCAGGGGAGCAGAGCCTGGAGGGGTGTCAGGGATTCCAATGAAGGAGGCAACTGGGGTGCTGGGCAATGTCCCTGGAGTGACCTGAGAAAGAGAAAAACCACACTGTTCAAAGCCACACTCCGCCACACGGACTAGCCCCACTTGCTCCTTCCCCCAAGAGCATTGATCCAGCACACCACAGACACCTACTCCATTCACTCGCTACACCTACTCCCTTTCCCTGCCCTTTAGTGCCATTTCCCAGGCACACACAGAAGACTGCCTGGCCAACCCACTGATGCCCCTACATAGCCTTTGATCCAGGCACCTGATCATCACAGACATGGAAGAGGACACGTATCTTGAGCAACACTGTACATCAACCACACTAAAGCACTACCACAGCAAAAAGTCTGCAAAACATGGCAAGGGCTTCTCCCCAGGCTCCTGTTCCATGATGGACGCAGAGCCCCACATCCCAAGCTGGTCTTTCCCTCTTACCATGGGAAGCATCCTTACCCCGGGACTGGCCTCATCCACAGCGGGCTGAGACAGTTCTCCCAGAGCATAGTCTCCGCCTGGGGAGGTTGAGCCTGCAGGAGAGCGAACCATCACACCCGTTAATCGTCGTGGTGGATTCTTAATGGCCTGACGAGCTGGAAGAGAACAGAAAAAAAAAAAAGTAAGATTCCATGACTCCATCTTGGACAGTCCCTGAGAGTTACTGCTGACTTTATCCTAAAGAACCCTAAGAAAACAATTTATATTGAAGGAATTTCTTGCACCACGCTAGGCTCAGTTCACAAATAATACTAGCATTGGGTAATGCACTTTAATTTCAGATTTCTGTAGCAGTTAGGTATTCACCGTCTCCCACTACTGGTAGGTTAGTTCACTGAATTGCCTCAAGAATTATAAATTAATTAAACATATAAAACAAATCTCTCTTCCTTTTATCTTCAGACAATAGTAAAACTATAGAGAAAACTAAAGGGGTGAAAAGCCTGACATTCTAACAGAGAGCTCCTTGCTAATCCTGCTTCCTCTTAGATACCTTTTTTACAGAATTCGTTCCCTTCTCAGAAGTCTCTGCATTTTGCCCTGTTACAAGTACAGTGCTGGAAAGAGAATATCATCTTTCTTTCTAACTCCTAGGGTCAATTAATTCCTCCTGAACAAGTCTTAACAAGACTTAAATATTTCCCAAATGTTCCTATGAATATATGCATCCCTCTCTGAGGAGGAGCAAGGAAACTCATGTCCAGCTTACCCTGATAAGCAGCATCTGTAGCCTTCCTCTTGACTTCTGCCTCCTCCTCCTCCATTTTTTTCTTTCTGTATACAGAACCAAAACCTATTGTCACACAGTGTCGCACTTCCCCTTCGTTCCTCCTGCAGCTTACTGACCCCCACACCATTATCATCAGAGAACAATGACCTGCCTCTGTGGACTCAGGCTGAAATCCTCTGACGAGGGAAGCAGAGTCGGAGGCCAGTCAGTGAACAACACACTTGGCAGGAAACTTCACTTCCAGCCGATTATCAAAACAGAGGTGGCAAGCATGATGTTGCAAACCATCACCAAGCTCTTGAGTGAGAAACTCCAAAAGATGTTCCACACAAGCTGGTGCCCCCCAGTCTAAACTAAGTCCACCCTCAGAGGCCAAAGCATCTGCCCAGCTGCCCTGTTTCTCTCTCCCAATGTATGTGGAGCAAGAGGTGTCTGACAAACACACAGTGTCAGGCAACTACAATCTCAGAAGAAAGCATAATATGGAAATAATTAAATAACCCACATCATAATCTCATTGCACAGCTCCTCCAGTCTGTTATCCATGTGTCCAGCCTGGATCAGCTCTGCATCCTTCTTGAGTTGCCTGTAATCAGAAAATCTTCTTACTTACTTATCACTGCACAATACGCTTTAAGCAGCATTTTCGCCGCAAGCACCATCCCACTTAGGCCACATTTTTAAGACAGGACTCTTAGCTGCACCACAGCTTAATGCCTCTGCCACATACCTGTATTTCTCCTGTGTTTCTTTAATAATTTTCTTCAACTCCTCAACTCGTTCTGCAGTCAGTTTCCGCACAATAACATCTTCCACAGTTTCCACGACTTCTCCCTTCTCACCACGTTTTCTCCTATAGAAAAGATAAAAACAAAACACTTCAGACATGAAACACAGAAAAACCCAGTTATCCTTTCATAAATGGCTGCTGCCATCATTCCTGACACAAACATGCACAAGATAAATCAACCTCCTCTTCCAATTTCTCTTAAGTGATGTTCGACAGCACGATATTCAAACAACCTCTTCTGAAAAGTTTATCTAATTCTTGAATGCATCCAGTGTTAAAGACTTCAGGAATAAATCAAAGATGCAAGCCCACTGCAAATTCTCAATCTGAAAAAAATCAATCATTCACCTTCAGAGAAGATTTTTACTACCCACAGAAACATCTATTTTTTTTTCAATAATTCTATTAAGTCCTTTGTCTTTGCAACTCTAGTGCTGAAGATCATTCAGTGCCATCACAAACAAATACTACTTTTAAACATCCTGCCTTTAATTTAAATTGATGTGAAGTCTCAAACCAAAATGCCTGGACTTAGGAGTAAGAAATATCTGAGATCACAAAGCTGTAGTGACAGCATTGATAAGAAAATTATAAGAAACCCCTGCAACAGAGACAAAACATTCCCCCTTCTCAGTCTTGCTGTCTTTTCTACCCCTATTCTGAATGATAATTTTATGTGTAAAGCTTCTGATCAGTAAAACTAAGATGTAGTCTTTTATTCCAGCCAAATAAACGTTCCTTTTTGCTGCATTAAGTCCCCAAATGCACACTACAACTCTTACAAATGGAGCTGAGGCAAAGGGGCCCCAATTACCCCGCCATGTATTGTAATGACAGCAGGGGCATAAGGAAGACACTAACAAGTGACCAGTTTTAGAACCAGGTAACACGGAAATACTCAGTCTTATGAAAAAAAGGAGACAAGATAAGGAGATACGGGAAACGTTCTAAAAAGTACCTTGGGATTGCCAGTCTCCCCGACCTGCCATACCCTGATCCCACTGTCCACCATGCCAGCTATCACAACTGAACTTCCTCGTTCCTGTACGCTCCTTTTGGGAGGAGCACTATTAAGTCCTTTGCTGTAAGAACCGACAAGTCCACGCAAAATTGCTGCAGACTGCACTTGCTTCAGACTTTGTACTCACTTAGGGGTCTCCGTAGTCTCCAAGAGCTCTGAATACTGAGATGCACAGTGCTAAGAAGAAACAAAGAAAGTCAGAGGATGCTGAAGAGTCAGCATCAACAAATGCCTATCAACAAAGCCTACAGGGCATTTACTCCTACTTCAGAGGTCTAACACTTTATGAACATATCTGACAGTCTTCTTCAGAGTTTCCCCCATGGCTACAATCTAGTGTAGCTCAAAGCGAGGAAGCATATCCACTCTTTCACTCTAGCACTGCCCAGGCTGATCCTCAAAACAAACCTAAAGAACAGATGCTCCCAGCTAACAATTTAGAAATCAAATCAAGCAAGCACAATTAGGAAAACTGTAGCTTCCGTCTGTGAACATGAACCAAAAATATTTAAATGGAAGAAACAGTATTATATTAAGGCCAGTTGCATAGCTTAACTGACACAGTAAGCAACATAAAAAACCCCAACTTCTCCTCCCTTGATTCTCTTAATCTCTTTCTGTCCCTTACACAACAAAAATACCAGGTGCTTGCCGAACAGCAGGACACACCAAAATACATGGGCATCCACAAATTCCTGGGGCAAGGAATTCCACAGTTTAATTACATGCCTGGTGAAGAACAACCTCTCTTAGTTTGCTTTGAACCTGCCTCCTGTTGGTCTTACTTAATAGCCTCTAAATCTTGTAGTGGACAAAGCACTGAAGAATTAATCTTGTTCATCCTCAACATGCCAATTCTGATTGCGCAGACATCTGTCATATTCCTGTTACTCATCTCTTTTTTACATTAAGGGTTCTACCTTACTTAGCCATCCCTTACAAGGAAGCTGTTTCATGTCTTTGATCATCCTCGTCTTTTTCTTAACTTTATCCAACTGTACCGTAAGCTCAAATTTAACTTCAGAAATGGGAAAAAGTATTTAATCTAATTTAAAGAAAATGGATGTTTAAAAAATTAATTTTGCTATCCTTTTTAAAAACAAGAAGTAAATTTTCTTAGGTGGCTGTCTTACATATTCCACGCAGAACTCATTTTTTCCAAGATTCAAGTGTCAGTATCTTCTTACCTTTTGGGAAAACCAGTCAGGTGGGCGTCCTGGCTCTGCAAAAGGTTTGATAGCTCTACTGACTGAGACCCTACAGGAGACAAATGGCGAGTCACTGTCAACTTACTTTCTTCCCAACTAACATGCAGAGAAAAGACACTGACCTGTCTTGACATTCAGCACTGAATCGCCCCCATAAACACAATGAACTTGACAAGACAGAATTTTTATGTTTGGTAATTATTCAAGTACAGCCCTTGGACTCAAAAAATATTTGCCTGCTCCTAATAAACAACAACTTCACTCCCTTGCCTTGAAAAACAAGTTTCTAGCTTCTGATGACACCACTACATGTCCACAAAACCTTTAGTTTGGTGAGAGGAAAAAGGCAGCAAAACAGAACTACAAGTGCAGAAGCAATGGACAGGAGTCTTGTTATCAAACATCCTCCTTGATGACAACTCACCTCTTCCAACTTATGTTGGAATAACGTTACTCTTTGTTCTGATTAACACACTTCTATTTTCAAACAGTAGTTACGAAAGAAGCAAAAAGATTGTCCAGGTACACCTCCCATATCTCCATCTTTGATAGCCCAACTTTGTTTTGAACAGAAAACACATATAAAGCAGAAGTGTTTATGACTAGCTGCTGCCCGACGAACCATCATGGTGAAAAGCCACACACCGGTACAGCACACAGCCCGGGCTCTGCCCCGGGACCCCGGGAGTCCAATGCCTGTGCACACCTGAAGGCAAAGCAGCGCCAGGCCGGTTCAGCGCTACAGCGGGCCAGGGCCCTCGCCGCCCCCCGCTCCCTTACCAGTTCTGGTCCCCGCTCCGCATGACGGACGAGGCCAGGCAGAGCTTCTCGCGGATGGACCAGGGCTCCGTGGGGCCGACGCTCAGCAGCTTGTGCTCT